>CM026389.1:26591549-26638700 GCA_014843695.1 Archivesica marissinica
TCCGAACTGGCCTTCCCGGAGAAAACTCACCTGTCCGAACTGGCCTTCCCGGAGAAAACTCACCTGTCCGAAATGGCGATCACCGTACCACCATCGTATAATATATCAGTCAAAAGCGGAAGATGAAGTTCACATTTTCTCGGGGGGGGGGACATCAGGGGTCTTCCTTCATCAATACTAGCTGGAGAGTCGCCATATGACATAAGCTGCTGACGAGACTTTAAACCCTCCCCAAACATCAGGGGTCTTCCTTCATCAATACTAGCTGGAGAGTCGCCATATGACATAAGCTGCTGACGAGACTTTAAACCCTCCCCAAACATCAGGGGTCTTCCTTCATCAATACTAGCTGGAGAGTCGCCATATGACATAAGCTGCTGACGAGACTTTAAACCCTCCCCAAACATCAGGGGTCTTCCTTCATCAATACTAGCTGGAGAGTCGCCATATGACATAAGCTGCTGACGAGACTTTAAACCCTCCCCAAACATCAGGGGTCTTCCTTCATCAATACTAGCTGGAGAGTCGCCATATGACATAAGCTGCTGACGAGACTTTAAACCCTCCCCAAACATCAGGGGTCTTCCTTCATCAATACTAGCTGGAGAGTCGCCATATGACATAAGCTGCTGACGAGACTTTAAACCCTCCCCAAACATCAGGGGTCTTCCTTCATCAATACTAGCTGGAGAGTCGCCATATGACATAAGCTGCTGACGAGACTTTAAACCCTCCCCAAACATCAGGGGTCTTCCTTCATCAATACTAGCTGGAGAGTCGCCATATGACATAAGCTGCTGACGAGACTTTAAACCCTCCCCAAACATCAGGGGTCTTCCTTCATCAATACTAGCTGGAGAGTCGCCATATGACATAAGCTGCTGACGAGACTTTAAACCCTCCCCAAACATCAGGGGTCTTCCTTCATCAATACTAGCTGGAGAGTCGCCATATGACATAAGCTGCTGACGAGACTTTAAACCCTCCCCAAACATCAGGGGTCTTCCTTCATCAATACTAGCTGGAGAGTCGCCATATGACATAAGCTGCTGACGAGACTTTAAACCCTCCCCAAACATCAGGGGTCTTCCTTCATCAATACTAGCTGGAGAGTCGCCATATGACATAAGCTGCTGACGAGACTTTAAACCCTCCCCAAACATCAGGGGTCTTCCTTCATCAATACTAGCTGGAGAGTCGCCATATGACATAAGCTGCTGACGAGACTTTAAACCCTCCCCAAACATCAGGGGTCTTCCTTCATCAATACTAGCTGGAGAGTCGCCATATGACATAAGCTGCTGACGAGACTTTAAACCCTCCCCAAACAAACAAATCACTGATAACAACACAATCAAACCTGTGTTAGTGGTTTAGTTTAGTTTAATCATATTTTATTGCATTCTATATATACAATGTACAATACAAAACAAATGAACACACATGTATAACTATCCATAATGCATGATTTGTGGCATTGTTTGCTCAAGGATTGTCATTATATGTTGAAGCAAATGGGTTGGGCCACAAGTTTTAACAACATTAGTTACGGCCCTCCCCATAATACTAGATTGTAATTAACAAAGAGACTGAAAACAAGAGTTGTGCTAGTACTTTACTAATTTAATGATACTAATAGAAAAAGGGTAAAATGATTAAGAGAATAAGCAGCATTTTAGATAATAAGAATTTAGTGGTCACCTCTATTAAGCAGCCAACCTGTATTAAGCAGCCAGTTTCCAGACTCCTAATATCTTGTTTTGTTATACATTTTACCTCTATTAAGCAGCCACATGTGCTAAGCAGCCACTTTCCATGATTCCCTTGGCTGGCTGCTTAAGACAGGTTTGACTGTATGTTGTTATATTATACATTTGACCTCTATTAAGCAGCCACCTGTACTAAGCAGCCACTTTCCATGATTCCCTTGGCTGGCTGTTTAAGACAGGTTTGACTGTATGTAGTTTATTATACATTTAACCTCTATTAAGCAGCCAACCGTGCTAAGCAGCCACTTTCCAAGATTCCTTTGGCTGGCTGCTTAAGACATGTCTGACTGTATGTTGTTTTATTATACATTTGACTCTATTAAGCAGCCACCCGTGCTAAGCAGCCACTTTCCGTGATTTCCTTGGCTGGTTGCTTAAGACAGGTTTGACTGTACAATACAATATGTAACTGAAGAATTGAAATATGTTGCTCATCATGATGGTAATGTTGCTATTATTAGACGGATAAGTGATCCAGTGGTTAACAAGTTGGACTGTGAATTTATGGATAACAGGTTCGATCCTCGTCTAACCTAATGGGACTATACATCTAGGTATCATGTATTGTTCCTCTACACCGAGTATATAAAAGAAAAATAACCAGGGCTGCTTCTGGAATTGGAGCCTCTCTGTATCTTTCATAATCCTCTAACATAACACATACAATGACCAATATACGTTTTGTTCTGCGTTTAATCAGGGGATATATAAAATAATCGCAATTACTTCTACTAATTACTACTTTTAATTATTGCAAATATTTCAATGTGACAATTCCCTAGAGTTGGTTAACTTTAGTAAATATATTCATGAAGCTTTATCCCTTCGTAATTCACTTGTTTAGGATATAGGAGTTACCAATTGAATACTCCCTACACTCTTAATACAGCCATGATCATGTTTTGCATACCGGTAGTCTAAAATCCATCATGACATTGTCATTATTTTTCCATGTATGCCCATAATCATTACATCATTTGTCCATCCTCATCATGATTGCATATATCATACTATATATATTGTAAATATGTTTAAATGTTACAGACAAGAAACTGTAAAGCTTAAGTCTTAATAAAGCATTCTTCTTCTTCTTCTTCTACGTGAAGAATCGCCAAAGCAAACATGTTGTTGCCTGGACTTTATTTCAACATTTTGACATTAATACAGTTATTATATTAAGGTTTACATTTTGATATGAATTCAGTTTATATTAGTTTTACAGTGTATTTCGTAAATTACTCATTATTTGTACTATATGGTAGCCCGGGAACAGGCGTCGATATATTTTGCCTGGTCAGTCAAATAAATATATTTTAACACCGATACTATTAATTGGGCCGTATTGAGTTTCTGATCATAGTCTGGGAACAGGCGTCGATATATTTTGCCTGGTCAGTCAAATAACTATATTTTAACACCGATACTATTAATTGGGCCGTATTGAGTTTCTGATCATATCACCATTAAAGCCAGAAGTTAAAAAGTGAAAAATCGACAGACTGGCACCCAGGATAACTATATGGCTGTGACACGCATAACGTTGATACTTTTCAGATCTATACAAACATTACACCTTTAGTTTGGGATACGAGGATGCCATTCGATGATGCCCGTTGTGCTACAACAGTCTTACATACGTAGTGACTTACACGGTTTGGCTAAACATAGCCTACTAGAGTAATACTAGATCACTGTCCTCTCTCAGTGTATCAGATATTATCCAAAATTGGAAAAGTGAACGTTTAATTATGAGTCGCAAAACCACACCAAACAAGAAGAATAGAAGACGATTGGATAATACAAGGTCACGTGCATCGTCTGGTATTTCCACTATGTCTAATATTTCTAGATCTGCGGACAATATATTCGACACTGACGATATGAATTTTCAGACCTCCAATGGGGAAGCACATTGCTCGCCTGATGGCCTCAAGTATGCTGTCCTACCACATATTAAGTCTGGGTCACAACCAGCTTCGACTGTAAATAGAGGACAGCGTCGAGTTTCTTGGAATGTTTGTAACGAAGATGAAGAAACGTTTCTTAAGAAATTCAACAATCAGTCAAATGTTCCGTATGACAATAGAAACACCCAGCGCAATCTGCCACTTCACAATAGTTATACCCGGAACTCTCCTAGAACCGTAGATATTCCGTGTCACTACAATTCGTCACCACACCGCCCTATTCGAAATAATACGTCACAGGAAGAGCTTCGCAGAAAATATAAGGAACAAGAACTGATGATTGAGTTACTTTTACAAAAGGATCGAGTAAATAATACAAAACGAAAGCAACAACGATTTGCGAGTGTCACCTCATTACGAGGCACACCTACGATTAACGTACCAACTTTAGATGCCAACGAGAATGGCAATATGTATGAATCCATTTCGCAGGGTTCTCAATTCAATAGACCATTTCAAAGAAATAATATTCCAAATAGATTTGTCTTCACTCCTCCTGCAATGCATCCAACAAAGTTTAGCAAAAGGCGCAGCAGATCATGTGATTTTCTAAACGACGAAGAACATGAGGATTTGATTGGACCCCCTAATAAAATAATTGAACGTCCCCAAGCGTTAGGTCGTACTAGTAACTTAGACGTTCTTGAAGCTCGACCTGATGACAATATAACTGAACGTGAAATAAATCCAAACAATAAATGTTCAAACAGCTGCAGTTATAGATTGTTCCTCAAATTGTTTTATACATTATTGGTGGTTAACACAATAATTGTATTGATGAATATTTCTCTAATTCCCATTCTCTACGTGGCAACATATGGACATAATAAGGAAGACTTTGTATGTATGGAATGTGGAACATTGCGTAACAACGAGGTGGACGTATCAGGGTTACAAAATCTGGAAGATGGTAAATGCTGTGTGACGTCATCACGGGAGCTACTGGCATTTATAAATGTAAGTATGGTTCAACATCTAAATGAAACTATTTCAGCAAGAATTATATTTTTAAAAGTTTGATTCAGCTTTTTGTCGCAGTGTATATTCGACAGTGTAATTGGTGGGCGTAAATTCCATAGTCTGACAAGACTGACGGATGCCGAAGATATTCGACAGTAATACTTTAGTTAGCATAACTATCGAATTAAAACTGATGTCGTATATATTTTTGTTTGCATTTCCGATACTTACTAAGGTCAGTTTGTTTGTTGTTTGTTATTGGCGACTCTCCAGCTATTATTGGTGGAGGAAGACCGCGCTTGTCTATCTGAGCAGTAGCCCTGGTACGACCAGCATCCTGGTAGACATACGGACCGTCTGCAAGCAAGCTGGACGAAGTAGAGACCCAAGTGGAATTCGAACATACAGCAGTGAGCGATTTGCAGTCCACGACCATGAATACTCGGCCTCTCTTACCCACGTAGCAATTGCGACACATATTTATAGTTTAGCATAATATATTTTTATTTACATTTACTTTCTTTGTAAAACTAAATATGTAATCTATTCTTACAGGCTACACATTTAAGGAGTGGTCAGTTGATACAAGGTCAGTAACGTTAATACTTATTACACGCGCAAATTTAATCTTTAGTCTAATAATATTTTATTGCATGTTTTTTCATACATTACATTACAATTATACATACAATGAAATACGCGGAAAACAATTAGAAATTAAATTAGGATTTATTATTATTATAATTAACATTATGTACATTGCAATTGACACATGTACTACTATTTGTATGTGTAGTATCTCTCTAATGTCAGCTATGTTTGCGTGCATCATATATATGACGCTACAATTCCAGAATAATGCCATGTTCTTTTGCATGCCAAGGTATAGCACCGATACATGATACATCGGTTTATAGTTCCATCTGAAAGATTGTGAATATTATTAAGGTCAGACTGCGGATTGAACCACACAGCTATACATGGATGATCATGTTTACTTTATTTATTTTACAACGATTGCGAAGCAAGTTTTAATAACTTATATTAATCACTCTCGTTGGCGCTGATGAAAGCGTGTATGTGGTCATTCGTGTGGGAGGAAATCTGAGTACTCGGAGAAAACCACCTGTCCGATCTGGCGACCACTGTACGATCTCACACCATCAACACCATCGTGTTGAACACCGGACCACTGACACGTATATGAGGAAATGCATTGCAATATACAAGATGTATGTATGACATATACAGCTTACTTGGTAACAACTTTCAGCATTGCCTAGCTCCAGTAACACATCGCATTCAGAAGAAACTGCAATCGCTCAATATATAGCCAGAAAGGAAGTATTCATAGTCAGTAAGTATTGTGTAGTGTGGTATACGTACTGTGTATTGTAGTGAATTATTATGTTGTGTAGCGTGGTATAAGTACTGTGTATTGTAGTGAATTATTGTGTAGCGTGGTATAAGTGCTGTGTATTGTAGTGAATTATTTCGTTGTGTAGTGTGGTATAAGTACTGTGTATTGTAGTGAATTATTGTGTAGCGTGGTATAAGTGCTGTGTATTGTAGTGAATTATTGCGTTGTGTAGCGTGGTATAAGTGCTGTGTATTGTAGTGAATTATTGTGTAGCGTGGTATAAGTGCTGTGTATTGTAGTGAATTATTGCGTTGTGTAGTGTGGTATAAGTACTGTGTATTGTAGTGAATTATTGTGTAGCGTGGTATAAGTGCTGTATATTGTAGTGAATTATTGTGTAGCGTGGTATAAGTGCTGTGTATTGTAGTGAATTATTGCGTTGTGTAGTGTGGTATAAGTACTGTGTATTGTAGTGAATTATTGTGTAGCGTGGTATAAGTGCTGTGTATTGTAGTGAATTATTGCGTTGTGTAGCGTAGTATAAGTGCTGTGTATTGTAGTGAATTATTATGTTGTGTAGCGTGGTATAAGTGCTGTGTATTGTAGTGAATTATTATGTTGTGTAGTGTGGTATGAGTACTGTGTATTGTAGTAAATTATTGCGTTGTGTAGCGTGGTATAAGTACTGTGTATTGTGGTGAATTATTGTGTAATGTGGTGTAAGTACTGTGTATTGTAGTGAATTATTGTGTTGTGTAGCGTGGTATAAGTACTGTGTATTGTAGTGAATTATTGTGTTGTGTAGTGTGGTATAAGTACTGTGTATTGTAGTGAATTATTGTGTTGTGTAGTGTGGTATAAGTACTGTGTATTGTAGGGAATTGTTGTGTTGTGTAGCGTGGTGTATGTGCTGTGTATTGTAGTGAATTATTGTGTTGTGTAGTGTGGTGTAAGTGCTGTGTATTGTAGTGAATTATTGTGTTGTGTTGTGTAAGTGCTCTGTATTGTAATGAAATATTGTGTTGTGTAGTGTGGTGTGGTGTAGTGCTGTGTATTGTAGTGAATTGTTGTGTTGTGTAGTGTGGTGTAAGTGATGTGTATTGTAGTGAATTGTTGTGTTGTGTAGTGTGGTGTAAGTGATGTGTATTGTAGTGAATTATTGTGTAGTGTGGTGTGGTGTAAGTGCTGTGTATTGTAATGAATTATTGTGCTGTGTAGTGTGGTGTAGTGCTGTGTATTGTAATGAATTATTGTGTTGTGTAGTGTGGTGTAGTGCTGTGTATTGTAGTGAATTATTGTGTTGTGTAGTGTTGTGTATTGTAGTGAATTATTGTGTTGTGTAGTGTGGTGTAGTGCTGTGTATTGTAGTGAATTATTGTGTAGTGTGGTGTAAGTACTGTGTATTGTAGTGGAGTATTGTGTAGTGTGGTATAAGTACTCTGTATTGTAGTGAATTATTATGTTGTGTAGCGTGGTATAAGTACTGTGTATTGTAGTGAATTATTGTGTAGCGTGGTATAAGTGCTGTGTATTGTAGTGAATTATTGCGTTGTGTAGTGTGGTATAAGTACTGTGTATTGTAGTGAATTATTGTGTAGCGTGGTATAAGTGCTGTGTATTTTAGTGAATTATTGCGTTGTGTAGCGTGGTATAAGTGCTGTGTTTTGTAATGAATTATTGCGTTGTGTAGCGTGGTATTAGTGCTGTGTATTGTAGTGAATTATTATGTTGTGTAGCATGGTATGAGTACTGTGTATTGTAGTGAATTATTGCGTTGTGTAGCGTGGTATAAGTACTGTGTATTGTGGTGAATTATTGTGTAGTGTGGTGTAAGTACTGTGTATTGTAGTGAATTATTGTGTAGTGTGGTATAAGTGCTGTGTATTGTAGTGAATTATTATGTTGTGTAGTGTGGTATGAGTACTGTGTATTGTAGTAAATTATTGCGTTGTGTAGCGTGGTATAAGTACTGTGTATTGTGGTGAATTATTGTGTAATGTGGTGTAAGTACTGTGTATTGTAGTGAATTATTGTGTTGTGTAGCGTGGTATAAGTACTGTGTATTGTAGTGAATTATTGTGTTGTGTAGTGTGGTATAAGTACTGTGTATTGTAGTGAATTATTGTGTTGTGTAGTGTGGTATAAGTACTGTGTATTGTAGGGAATTGTTGTGTTGTGTAGCGTGGTGTATGTGCTGTGTATTGTAGTGAATTATTGTGTTGTGTAGTGTGGTGTAAGTGCTGTGTATTGTAGTGAATTATTGTGTTGTGTTGTGTAAGTGCTCTGTATTGTAATGAAATATTGTGTTGTGTAGTGTGGTGTGGTGTAGTGCTGTGTATTGTAGTGAATTGTTGTGTTGTGTAGTGTGGTGTAAGTGATGTGTATTGTAGTGAATTGTTGTGTTGTGTAGTGTGGTGTAAGTGATGTGTATTGTAGTGAATTATTGTGTAGTGTGGTGTGGTGTAAGTGCTGTGTATTGTAATGAATTATTGTGCTGTGTAGTGTGGTGTAGTGCTGTGTATTGTAATGAATTATTGTGTTGTGTAGTGTGGTGTAGTGCTGTGTATTGTAGTGAATTATTGTGTTGTGTAGTGTTGTGTATTGTAGTGAATTATTGTGTTGTGTAGTGTGGTGTAGTGCTGTGTATTGTAGTGAATTATTGTGTAGTGTGGTGTAAGTACTGTGTATTGTAGTGGAGTATTGTGTAGTGTGGTATAAGTACTCTGTATTGTAGTGAATTATTATGTTGTGTAGCGTGGTATAAGTACTGTGTATTGTAGTGAATTATTGTGTAGCGTGGTATAAGTGCTGTGTATTGTAGTGAATTATTGCGTTGTGTAGTGTGGTATAAGTACTGTGTATTGTAGTGAATTATTGTGTAGCGTGGTATAAGTGCTGTGTATTTTAGTGAATTATTGCGTTGTGTAGCGTGGTATAAGTGCTGTGTTTTGTAATGAATTATTGCGTTGTGTAGCGTGGTATTAGTGCTGTGTATTGTAGTGAATTATTATGTTGTGTAGCATGGTATGAGTACTGTGTATTGTAGTGAATTATTGCGTTGTGTAGCGTGGTATAAGTACTGTGTATTGTGGTGAATTATTGTGTAGTGTGGTGTAAGTACTGTGTATTGTAGTGAATTATTGTGTAGTGTGGTATAAGTGCTGTGTATTGTAGTGAATTATTATGTTGTGTAGTGTGGTATGAGTACTGTGTATTGTAGTAAATTATTGCGTTGTGTAGCGTGGTATAAGTACTGTGTATTGTGGTGAATTATTGTGTAATGTGGTGTAAGTACTATGTATTGTAGTGAATTATTGTGTTGTGTAGCGTGGTATAAGTACTGTGTATTGTAGTGAATTATTGTGTTGTGTAGTGTGGTATAAGTACTGTGTATTGTAGTGAATTATTGTGTTGTGTAGTGTGGTATAAGTACTGTGTATTGTAGGGAATTGTTGTGTTGTGTAGCGTGGTGTATGTGCTGTGTATTGTAGTGAATTATTGTGTTGTGTAGTGTGGTGTAAGTGCTGTGTATTGTAGTGAATTATTGTGTTGTGTTGTGTAAGTGCTCTGTATTGTAATGAAATATTGTGTTGTGTAGTGTGGTGTGGTGTAGTGCTGTGTATTGTAGTGAATTGTTGTGTTGTGTAGTGTGGTGTAAGTGATGTGTATTGTAGTGAATTGTTGTGTTGTGTAGTGTGGTGTAAGTGATGTGTATTGTAGTGAATTATTGTGTAGTGTGGTGTGGTGTAAGTGCTGTGTATTGTAATGAATTATTGTGCTGTGTAGTGTGGTGTAGTGCTGTGTATTGTAATGAATTATTGTGTTGTGTAGTGTGGTGTAGTGCTGTGTATTGTAGTGAATTATTGTGTTGTGTAGTGTTGTGTATTGTAGTGAATTATTGTGTTGTGTAGTGTGGTGTAGTGCTGTGTATTGTAGTGAATTATTGTGTAGTGTGGTGTAAGTACTGTGTATTGTAGTGGAGTATTGTGTAGTGTGGTATAAGTACTCTGTATTGTAGTGAATTATTATGTTGTGTAGCGTGGTATAAGTACTGTGTATTGTAGTGAATTATTGTGTAGCGTGGTATAAGTGCTGTGTATTGTAGTGAATTATTGCGTTGTGTAGTGTGGTATAAGTACTGTGTATTGTAGTGAATTATTGTGTAGCGTGGTATAAGTGCTGTGTATTTTAGTGAATTATTGCGTTGTGTAGCGTGGTATAAGTGCTGTGTTTTGTAATGAATTATTGCGTTGTGTAGCGTGGTATTAGTGCTGTGTATTGTAGTGAATTATTATGTTGTGTAGCATGGTATGAGTACTGTGTATTGTAGTGAATTATTGCGTTGTGTAGCGTGGTATAAGTACTGTGTATTGTGGTGAATTATTGTGTAGTGTGGTGTAAGTACTGTGTATTGTAGTGAATTATTGTGTAGTGTGGTATAAGTGCTGTGTATTGTAGTGAATTATTGTGTAGTGTAGCGTGGTATAAGTACTGTGTATTGTAGTGTGAATTATTGTGTTGTGTAGTGTGGTATAAGTACTGTGTATTGTAGTGAATTATTGTGTTGTGTAGCGTGGTATAAGTACTGTGTATTGTAGTGAATTATTGTGTTGTTGTGTAGTGTGGTATAAGTACTGTGTATTGTAGTGAATTATTGTGTTGTGTAGTGTGGTATAAGTACTGTGTATTGTAGGGAATTGTTGTGTTGTGTAGCGTGGTGTATGTGCTGTGTATTGTAGTGAATTATTGTGTTGTGTAGTGTGGTGTAAGTGCTGTGTATTGAAGTGAATTATTGTGTTGTCTGGTGTAAGTGCTCTGTATTGTAATGAAATATTGTGTTGTGTAGTGTGGTGTAGTGCTGTGTATTGTAGTGAATTATTGTGTTGTGTAGTGTGGTGTGGTGTAAGTGCTCTGTATTGTAATGAATTATTGTGTTGTGTAGTGTGGTGTAAGTGCTGTGTATTGTAGTGAATTATTGTGTTGTGTAGTGTGGTGTAAGTGCTGTTTATTGTAATGAATTATTGTGCTGTGTAGTGTGGTGTAGTGCTGTGTATTGTAATGAATTATTGTGTTGTGTAGTGTGGTGTAGTGCTGTGTATTGTAGTGAATTATTGTGTTGTGTAGTGTTGTGTATTGTAGTGAATTATTGTGTTGTGTAGTGTGGTGTAGTGCTGTGTATTGTAGTGAATTATTGTGTTGTGTAGTGTGGTGTAGTGCTGTGTATTGTAGTGAATTATTGTGTTGTGTAGTGTGGTGTAAGTGCTGTGTATTGTAATGAATTATTGTATTGTGTAGTGTGGTGTAGTGCTGTGCATTGTAGTGAATTAATGTGTAGTGTAGCGAATTGGTGAACGTGTTGACGTAAGCTTTGAATATACATTCATGTAGTTACCTTAATATTTTCCCCAATGAAATACAGAAATGTGTTAGCGAAATAAAATGTATAATTTCACAGGCTGGAATCAGCTGATTAATACATAATTATTTAACATTTCTGCTTTACGCTTCTGGATTTTAGCAACATGTCCATATTTCCATGTGCACAAGTAGTCATTGTGAACCCGTTCAGACTAGTTTCATCTAAGCGCGACTAGTCATTGTGAACCCGTTCAGACTAGTTTCATCTAAGCGCGACTAGTCATCGTGAACCCGTTCAGACTAGTTTCATCTAAGCGCGACTAGTCATCGTGAACCCGTTCAGACTAGTTTCATCTAAGCGCGACTAGTCATCGGGAACTCGTTCAGACTAGTTTCATCTAAGCGCGACTAGTCATCATGAACTCGTTCAGACTAGTTTCATCTAAGCGCGACTAGTCATCGTGAACTCGTTCAGACTAGTTTCATCTAAGCGCGACTAGTCATCGTGAACTCGTTCAGACTAGTTTCATCTAAGCGCGACTAGCCATCGTGAACTCGTTCAGACTAGTTTCATCTAAGCGCGACTAGTCATCGTGAACTCGTTCAGACTAGTTTCATCTAAGCGCGACTAGTCATCGTGAACTCGTTCAGACTAGTTTCATCTAAGCGCGACTAGTCATCGCGAACTCGTTCAGACTAGTTTCATCTAAGCGCGACTAGTCATCGTGAACTCGTTCAGACTAGTTTCATCTAAGCGCGACTAGTCATCGTGAACTCGTTCAGACTAGTTTCATCTAAGCGCGACTAGTCATCGTGAACTCGTTCAGACTAGTTTCATCTAAGCGCGACTAGTCATCGCGAACTCGTTCAGACTAGTTTCATCTAAACGCGACCAGTCATCGTGAACTCATTCAGACTAGTTTCATCTAAGCGCGACTAGTCATCGCGAACTCGTTCAGACTAGTTTCATCTAAGCGCGACCAGTCATCGTGAACTCATTCAGACTAGTTTCATCTAAGCGCGACTAGTCATCGTGAACTCGTTCAGACTAGTTTCATCTAAGCGCGACTAGTCATCGTGAACTCGTTCAGACTAGTTTCATCTAAGCGCGACCAGTCATCGTGAACTCATTCAGACTAGTTTCATCTAAGCGCGATTAGTCATCATGAACTCGTTCAGACCAGTTTAATCTAAGCGCGACTAGTCATCGTGGACTGGTTCAGACTAGTTTCATCTAAGCGCGACGTTCAGTAACTGAGAGTATGTACACATAACTTTTGATAATAAAAAAGCACATTCCAGCTTAAAATAAATATAAAATGTATTCACTTAAGTGAATCGAATGATTTCCATTCATAAACATAGACAGTTGTCATTACCATTCGTGATCATATTGCTTACGATGCTCTTTCGGTGAAAGATAATTCCACCATACAATGAAATAAACAAATATTATGTGTATGCATTACATCATTTAATTGTCATTTAATGCTTAAATGGCTGATGCACATTGCTTTATCATACATTGTGTCAAACATTCATTTAAAAAGTTTAAACTTTATTTATTTTACAACGATTGCGAAGCAAGTTTTAACAAACAACTTATATTAATCACTCGCGTTGGCGCGGATGAAAGCGTTAATGTGGTCATTCGTGTGGGAGGAAACCGGAGTACCCGTAGAAAACCCATCTGTACGATATGGGGACCACCGTACCATCTCACATACTTCCCGTTCCAAGGATCGAACCCGGGTTGCATTGGTGAGAAGCGAGCGCGCTAACCACTGCGCTAATCGGACATACATTCATTTAACATGTCTCTAAAAAACTGTAATTTCTTCCTTACATTTCGTAATTCTATGACATATATTTCATAAAATAAAACACCAGTCCACAATCAGTCTGTACAGCATAATAATCGTATGCGTATACTATTAGGCAAACTAATAGCTATGATTAAAACACTGTCGTGGCGTCATACCTTTGTACTTGCAGTCCATTTCGTGGCATCATACCTTTGTACTTGCAGTCCATTACTATTAATAGTGGACTGCTTTCAAAAGGCGTATTATAATAAATCCTACATGTACATGTACATATTCAATATCTTTCATTTGAAGATAACACCAGAAGAATATCTTGGGCAAAGGAACTGGAACCGGTACAGAAGACCTTTGAACCATTGGAAGCAAGTTCAAATGAAACCATAATACAAATTCCCGTTTCCGGTTTCTACTACATCTTCAGTCGCATTCACTACAGAAAGTCGTACGCAGACGAAGGGGGATATTTTAAAGTTGGACATTCAATTGTGAAGATGGGACATGATACGGTACTTGACTCGACAGAAGAAACGTGCTTCGCACGTGAATCGCCTGCTATAACTAGGCATACCTCATCAATGGGAACTATTCAGAAGTTTACACAGGGTGATCAGATCTATATCCGGTTGGATCATGAACAGTATTTTGAGTATGGACACACGAAGATCGGTCTTTTCTTAATACGATATCAATGAGGAATCGTACCGTTTCATCTAGTGTATATATAATAATTATATATCCATCCAATTAGGTTGTTTTAGTCTCCGTTTGTTTGTTTATCTGTTACAGACGGATCTGTAGTCCAGTGGTAACACGCTGGACTGGTAATCCAGGGTTCGATCCCCCGTCTGACCATAATAAAATTAACAGTCTTTCAGATGGGACTTTAAATCGAGGTATCGTGTCGGTGCTGAACACCGTGCATGTAAAAGAACCAGAGGAGACTCTGAATGGGTCTCTGTTGGCTTGTAGATGGTAGTTTGTTATTCAGATGCTTATTGGCGAATACACAACAATGTGTTTATTCAGATGTTTATGCTTAAACTAACAAAGGTCGTCATTAATTGTGCCGATTTGGATTATTAATAGCATGCATACGATTCAGTGAACCAACTACCATATACAAGCCATGATGATGATGATTGAGCTTATTTACCCTCGCCGCCGGCGAACCATATGGGCGAGCATACTAAGAAGTTTAGTTATCTACAAGCCAACTTCACATACCTAATATTTATACCATACGTGCTATATATATCTAATTTACTGTGTGGGCTTCCGTGGCTGAGAGGTGCGGGCCGTTGTCTAATGTTGTTAAAACTTGTGGCCAAAACCATTTGTATTTTCATGCTATGTATTGTATCTTTATGTGTATGACATATGTACTATTGATTTGCAATAAAATATGGTTAAATAAAGAAAAAGAACATACCCATTCAGATAGATGGCCATCCAATCGATAATGTTGACTCCTTCACCTACCTCGGCAGCGTCATCAGCAAAACAGGGGGAACAGAAGAAGACATCCAAGCCCGTATTGGGAAAGCACGACATGCCTTTGTGACGTTGAATAATAATCCTTTTATTACCTCCATATACATGAAGAGCACAAGTGAACATACATAATATACAATTACACGTTTTACATGGACACATATAAACATACATATATACAAAGTAGTACAAGTGTACAATAATGGTCATAAGAACTGACATAACCATGCAGCTATTAATTAGTGTATACCGATCATCATTACTTGCCGAAACGAAATGCAAGGGAAAGAGATGATGGTAGCGCACACAAAAGCTGATACAGTGTTTATAACCGGAACACCATTCTTCAGTAAAGAAAACGGTTCAGGTACCTAAAAGCAATACAATGGTATTTAAATAGAAGCAAACATGTTTAGATTACTGATTTACCACAACCTTAAGTTTGGAGCATTTGCCAGAATGCCCTAAAACATATTATCATAAGTGTTTCGCTTGCGGTGTCTGGAAGTTCATGTGTCTTCAGTCCTGCAAGCATATCATATATCTGTGTCTCGGGTGGTTGTTTGATAAAATCAATGTATGTCTTAATACCAGTCACACAACTTATGTTCTGCCATAAGCACTTTCTTAATTTATCCTGAGATGTACATAATAACAGCTTATGAACAACTAAGTTCACAACACATTTATCGCATTGTGTGCATAACTCAGGACGTGAGAAAGAAAGTAATCTACACAGTACATATATAGCTGTGAAACAGTACATTTTTACGCTTGGGAATTTACGGCTTAATTGCCAGATAGTACAAGGTTCCTGTTTTTGGAATATAGTTTTACCAATACCTGTAGGCAAGGAGCTACATGCTGATATAGTACCTTTTTCGGAATATATTCCATATACATTCCGTTTAAGAATATATTTCCATTGATATTTCGATGGAAAGTATGCAGTTTCAAGAAAGATATCTACATAATGTATGAGATCATACTTCCTAAGTAATCCAAGCACATCAGGAATAAACCCAAGGCTTTGTCTTTCAATGCAAGATTTATAGCGTACCAACCTGTTTATAAAGATACGTTTCGAGAGATATTGGCAGGGTAGTCGGACGAGTTGACCCAGAAACTGGAGTTTCTTGTAATTAATTTCTGTTTCAATCGGAACAAGGCCCATACAGCTGAATGATGCCTGATTATTAGTGAACAATGGTAGGCGTTGAATATATTTTATGCAAACTCTATGGGCTCGTTCGATTTCAAGGATATTGGCGGATGTAAGATAGCTCCACAGTTCACACCCGTATAGGGATGTCGGCAATACTAATGTCCTATACAGTTTTGTGAGACTGAATATGTTTAGGTTCCCAGATCCAACACCACTATTGGAAATGTTAAGTAGGGTACCACGGAGTTTGATACTTGCCGAGTGAATATTGTCATTTAATGAGCAGTACTTGTTACATATAATCCCCAGGTGAGTATATCGGATGTCTTCAGTTATAGTTTGATCACCAAGTTTCCATGACCTATCTGATTGATCAAACTCATGCTTTGTTTCATTGTACACAACGACAGAGCATTTCTTGGCATTGTATTCAAACCTCCATTTTAATGAATATTCATAACATATTTGTAACATCTGATCTAGTCCGTACTTGGACATGGAGAATAGAATCATGTCATCAGCAACTGTTGGACTACACATGTTAAAATTATATATACAAAAGCCTAGTTTAGAGTTTTCTAACTCCTGTATTAGGCCATTTATGTAAAGTAAAAAAAGGAGAGGGGAACTCTTCCCTCCCTGTCTGGTACCCTGCCTAACGGGGAACCACTCCGATGTGAATGACTGATTGCGGACACAACTATTCATGTTACTATAGAGGGATACAAAAGATTTGAATGTGAGATGGTCTAGCCCACACGCCTCTAGTTTATAAATTAGACCATTATGCCAGACACGGTCAAATGCCTGGCGACAATCTAAGTAACAAATGAAGGCCTTGTTGTGGTGCTCTTTTGCAAATGATATTGACTCCCTTAAGGAAAACGATGTCATTATACAGCCTAGTTGTTGTTGGAAGCCACATTGCTGAGGACTTAGATCTTTCAGGATATCATCCCCTGCACGGGTTAAAAGAACACTTTCATACAACTTTAATATTGTAGAGGTTAGTGTAATAGCGCGGTAATTATGTGGATCATGTTTACTTTTACGACCGCCCTTGTGTAGCGTCACAATTACGCCCCGGTTCATGTCTGGGGGTACATAACTAAATTTTAGCATTGCCGAGTACAGACGTGCTAGAACTAATATTAAGGTGTTACCACCATGAATCAAATGCTCATAGAAAACATTATCATAACCGGGCATTTTACCTTTTTTGCATTTTCGCAATAAGTCGGCTAAAAGATCTGGCGAAATTGACGTATTAAGATATACATTGCTTGTGGCACTATTTATAGGGGACTGTAAGCTATGAACCGTGTCATCAACAGTATTTTTCCATGCTGAATTGTAATTTGCATTTTCGTCAGGAGTATATAAGTCTGTGAACTATTGTTTCCACTGGTCTGTGATGGATAACGCATCGCGGTACATGACATTGCCAAACTTAATTTCACAGCCAGCTTTATTGCAACCTTTGCGTTTCCTATTAATTACGCGCCAAAATTGCCAGTATGGAACAACAATAACACCCACCTCAAGACAAAGCTCAGACTGTTTGACACGAATGTTAAGACAGTCCTCTTGTACGGAGCTGAGACCTGGAGACGCACCAAGGGCCTTGACCACAATCTACAGGTATTCATCAACAACTGCCTCAGACAGATCCTACGCATCAGATGGCCAGAAAAGATCACCAACCATGAGTTGTGGCGGCGAACAAGACAGAACCCCATCACATACTATATCACACAGAGGAAGTGGCGGTGGATAGGGCACACTCTACGACGAGACCAGCCCAACATAGCACGCCAAGCACTGGATTGGAATCCACAGGGCACACGGAAAAGAGGTCGACCAGTTACGACATGGCGAATGACTCTGGACAGTGAGCTGCGCCGAAGCAGGATGTCCTGGGGGGAAGCCAAGGCAGCAGCAACGGACCGGTCCAAGTGGAGAGCAGTGGTGAAGGCCCTATATCCCAACCGGGGTGAAGAGGATTAAGTGATTAAGTGAAAGAAAAAGAGGTTACGGTCGTTTATGTCAAATCACTTGCCCCTCACCCCTGTACGAACAAATCATCTGATGGTGTCGAATGGGATGACGATATCCAGTTGGCTTCCGGCAGGTCTTTGGTTCCACCCGGGTGCCGACCGTACCTGAAATACACACAAAACGTAGAGAATAGCACTGGACGAGATGCAAACTCCCGCGCTGGTGTTTGACAATACTGAAGTGGACAGGATAACAGCACAACCTTGTTGATGGTTTTTGATGAAACTTTGTAGTTGGAGTTATAAGATATATTAATTTGATTTTGGCAGATATCGACGTAGACCTGAGGTCAGAGTTTTCGGAGTGGTCCACCCTATATTTCTATAGTCAATTGGATCCAGAGTCAACACTGCGGCCACTAGAGTGAATGGATTAAATTATTCTTTGGTTTATACAAATGTATTTTAGCTCGATTGCGAAATAAGTTTTTACAACTTATATTAATCACTCTCGAGACCTCATTCATGACGGAATCCGTCGCCACGAGGGAGAGAGAAGAGGCAACGTAGAATTTAAATGCCTAAAGGCACAATCGTAACGGCTCCAGCGGGGGCTCGAACTCTGGACCGTTCGCACCTGAAACGAACGCGCTCCACTGCGCTATCACGACTTCCATACAGTTTTCTTTCGCAATGTAGTTAAACAAAATATGTTAAACAATTCAATTCAACATTTTATTACATAAAGCACAATAACATTGCTTATAGTAAGCATATATATATACATACAATTGGAAACATGTTTACAGAGAAGCATGTATTACATATGATATACACGTGTATACTTACAACATGTACAATAATGAAAAATAGTAGAAATTATCAGAATGAACGTCCATGGTAGCAAAACGTGCGCATTTCTTGAGTGTATAATACCATGAATGTTCATTATGACTAGACGTTAAGCATGTTTACAATACAGTTCAGTTATATATTCAATGGGTTGAAGACATAATGTGTTCATACTCGTGATAAATTTGCAAAATATATATATTTGGAAATATTTAGAATGGTGGTTTTCGATTTTTCACAGAATAAATTTTTCATTTTGTGCATATTAGGCCAATGGCAATAATACTGTTTCAGATGCTTATTTCTAAGGTCTCTGAATTTTGAGCAAACTAGTAGAAAATGGTATTCATTTTCCAAGGTATTTGAAAGTTCGGTCATTTCTAGATAAATTAATATATCTACCTCTTTCTATTTCGAGGGTATGTGATGACAACCGTAATTTAGTGAGGGCTATGCGGAATTTCTTCTCTTTTATAAAATCTAGATATTTTTCAAATTGAAAAGCATTTTTTATTTTTGCATAAGTATCTAAACGAGTAGAATTATTTATTCTTGCAGTCCATTCTTGGTAATATATATCATGTAAACGAGTTTTCAATATTTTAAATTCCGCTGTTGTGATCATCTGCTGTTCCCAATAATTTGATAGTCCACAATTATCAAGAATTTGTTTAATCTGAAAGGCCCAATTGCTTCCTCTATATGTTTCATTAATATTTACATCGTTATAAAGCATGCTATAGGTTTTGTATAAAAGTGAGTTTCTGTCACATGAACATAGTTTAGACCAGTATTTTAACATATGTATTTGTCGCCTGACTTTCATGGGTGTCCTTCCGAGTTCGCCATAGATTGCATCTAGATTTGTAGATTTTCTAACATATAATATTTTTCTGCAAAATTTTAAGTGTACAGCTTCAATGTCTTTAGCTTCAATATTTCCCCAAATTTCACTCGAATAATTTAGTATAGGTGCCACAAGCGAGTCAAACAATTTAATCTTTTGCGATGTAGGTAAATCAAGTTGATTATATACAGTAAAAAGGTTATGCATGGCGCGTGATGCCTGGGAGGCCAGATGTTTTTGAGACCGTAGCCAGTTATTATTTTTGAAAATATGCAAACCTAGGTACTTGAAGGATTCTACTTCATCGAATTTTGTGCCATAAGTCATAATGCGTTGGTCGTCCTAGTTCAAAAATCATAATCTTTGTTTTCTTTATATTTATTCTTAATCCCCACTCGATACAATACTTAGATATATCGTTCAATAGTGATTGTAAGGATTGAGGGTTTTGGGCAAGCAAAATTGCATCATCAGCAAATAGCATCAGATATAATTTTACATCTTCAATGGACATAATGCCATCTAGATCCGTATTAACATTAATTAAGATGTCGTTTAAGAAAAACAAACATAGTAAGCTACTACATGGATCGCCCTGTTTCAGACCAATATGGGACTGTATACAATCTGTTGTTTTCGATTTAAAACGAACACGTTGCTTTATAATACAATACATTGATTTTATCGCTTCGGTAAGTTTCGAACTGACGTTTTCGGTCATGAGTTTTTGCCAGAGAAGGGCCCGGTTTATGTTATCAAACATGCGCTCCCAGTCTAAGAAGGCTACATATAATTTTTGTTTCTGTGATAAGGATTTTGCTATAAGGCTCTGTAAGATAAATAAACAATCAGCAGTGGACTTCCCTTTTTGAAAGTCAAATTGATTATCAATAATAACTTCTTTGTTGGCTGACCATTTTGTTAGGCTATTTGAGATAAGCTGAGAATAAATTTTGGCTAAAATATTTACAAGCGTTATGCCTCTATAATTGTGTGGTGCACATGGGTCACCGCCTTTATGAATGGGCATAATAATTCCTTCCGCCCAGTATTCAGGGTACACGCCAGAGTCAAATATTTTGTTGTACAAACTTAGCAATAATGGACAGATATTTTCAAAGGAATGTTTAAAAACTTCTGCGATTAAATTGTCGGTTCCTGCGCTTTTATTATTGTTCTGTGACATGACTGCTCGGTTTAGTTCATCCATAGTAAATACCGTATCGAGGTATTCGTCAGAGATATTATTTTGTGTATTTGTGATGTTTATTTCATTTTTGTTTTGTTTATTTTTTTTGTATTGTTTTTTAATGTTAGCCCAAAAACGTTTTGGATCACTTGATGCCATTTTGGCAAGTTTAACTCCCTCGTTATAACGAAACCGAGACTTTTTTAAACGTTTAATCTTTGTGTATTTATTTTTCTGGGTGAAAAATGTCGATTTGGTTTGTCTGTTATTATGGCGGAGGAATGCATTTCTTGCTTTATTGTAGTCTCGCCGGGCGTTAATACACTCGCCGTCGAACCAGGGTTGTTTACGTTTGATAATTGCGGGATTACGTGTACTCGAGCCACGTGTTTTGCTAAATATACTAAATGCGTTCACCTGCATGAAAGTAGTAAATTGATTTACCGTTTCATCGACGGTGCAGTTATATTTCGTAACATATTATCGAGCACATTCTGTCTCCTGCTTAACTGCAGGAGGAATGACTGTATGTTCGTACTATCCCATTCAATGTATTGGCTAGTGTTTGTAAACGACGTATAATTATTGTGTGATTATCAATCATATTTCACTAGGAAGAAAATTACACTATTTCACAATAAATCATAAACCTATAGTATGATATAGTCACACACACAACTATGATCAAGCATAATATTGTATTACGGATTTTCATATTCGTTCCCCTAAATTTATTTTTACTGATCTGTCAACGTATGTTCAAGTAATCGATTAATCAGCCTGGATAACTCGAAACAAGATTGTGATCAACTATATTTTCATGATATTGGAAGTGGACAATCTTCCGTAATTGAGTCATTAAACCATTAAACAAATCTAATGCTGATCGAACAACATTGTCACCTCTCTAGTTTGTACACATAGGTGTTATGGTCACTATGGTCCAATGGTAGATAGAGCGTCTGATTTGGAATCGAACTGTCCGGGTTCGATACTCAGTCAGGCCACGTATGTAGTACGTATTGAGCAAGGCACCTCACACACATTGCTTAGTACTGGTTAACCGCTATGGTCGGCTAAGCATGCCCAGGAAAATATGTCTAGGTCCCCGTAAGGGGTTTGACAATAATGGAACATACATACATACATACATACATACACATTCATACTTAGCTCGATTGCGAAACAAAATTCTTACAACTTAGTTCAATGGCTCTGGAAACCTCATTCCTGATGAAATCCATCACCATTTGGGAGCTTAATAATATATGATTGTATTATATACACATATACAACAATACATGATTGACACATACACATGAAAGCAAATGGATTGGACCACAAGTTCTATCAACATTAGTAATTGGCCCACATATTTGGGAGATCTATGAGACTCTGTGGAATATAAATGCCTTGTCTACGGGTACAATCGTACAACTGGCGACAAGGGTAAATAAGCTCAATCACCATCATCATCAGGATGACATGACTCTGAAATAAAGGATGGCATGGTACGGAGTTCCGTGACCCACTGACCAGGAGTTCTATGACAACTAGACCCGGAGTTCTAAGACGGCATAATCCAGAATGCTATGGCAGCCTTACCGGATTTCTAGGACGGCATGGCGACACATATACAAACACACTTCTTGGCCGGTGCTTATTACCATCACACTGGCAGAGCATGTTTCCATGACCATTTTACATAATAGTCAGATCCGGTTGCACTGGCCGTACTATTTTATTTTGTGGTAAAGTCAAGTTGTTTATTATAGTGTCACCCCTATTTAAATAAAGGGCCAGTCATTTCTGACTTATGAGACACTTCTTTTTATGAACATCAGTACATCCCGAATCATATTGTATGCCAGGCGCAAGGCTGATAGGTAATCGGTAGCCATTATTTAACTAGCTGGTGGCTCACCAACCGGCTATATCGAACCTTCGACTTCCCGCTTCGTAGGCGGACGCCTTAACCACTAGGCCACGGAGACGGTGAAACTATGTATGGTATGTGTATATATATCTCACATCGAATGGTACATGGCTAAGGAATTGACAGGAAGTGTATTGGTCCACCATGGGTCTAAAACGATACTTTCCTGGTGTTACGGGTCTATCTAAGCACCGAATATGAAACATGTACTTATGCGGGTGTGCCAGATATGTTAATAAAACAAGCTAAAAGTAATATTCAAGTACATTTACATTTATGTACAATTATGATTTGTTACGTAGAAACGGAGAGTCGAACGAGTAACTAAAAGAAAACGCCTTTAGTAAGAATAATGTTTGTTTGTTATTTTGTTATTTTGTTGTTTAATGTCGTACCAACAACTTTGGTCATATGGCGACTCTTCAGCTAGTATTGGTGGAAGAAGAACCCCGGAGCAGTATGTCAGGCACGGATGCGCACCTGGATAGAACCACCGACTTTCCACAAGTTACCCCAGTGGGATTCGAACCTACAGTCGTGAGGGTCAAGGAGATCAAGCCACTTTAATCACTCTGTCACGGAGTAGTAAATTTTTTTTATAAATTGAAACACTTGAATAATACTCCGGTTACCTATACACTTATATGAGAACTACCTCTACCCCCTACCTCTATCCACCGTCAGGGCGCAGGTTCGATATCTCGTCTGACCATAATAATATTAACAATCCTTCAAATGGGACTCTAAACCGATGCATCGTGTCGGTGCTTTACATCGTACACGTAAACGTATCAGAGGATATTCTAGTATGGGTCTATGTCTGTATCATTGCATTTTCCTCCAACAATCTAAAATGACTAATCTCTTCAGGTCTAAGACGTCGCTCATATAGGCAACCGGTAACAGGAGAAAATTAAAAGAAAATTAAAAGATCGGTTTTAATCGGAAATAGAGATGATGGGGGAATAGAAGATACTGACTTAATTTCATACATAATGTTTAAACTTTATTTATTTTACAACGATTGCGAAGCAAGTTCTAACAACTTATATTAATCACTCTCGTTGGCGCGGATGAAAGCGTATATGTGACCATTCGTGTGGGAAGAAACCGGAGTACCCGGAGAAAACCCACCTGTCCGATCTGGCGACCACCGTACGATCTCACATACTTCCCGGTTCGAGGATCGAACCCGGGTTGCATTGGTGAGAAGCGAGTGCGCTAATCACTGCCTAATCGGACAGCCTAATTTCATACATAAATACTCTGAAAATGAAATGGGTAAAATCTGTATGCATTGAAGATAATGCAAACTAGAAAGTTATTCCAAATATGTTGCTAAATCAATTTGGTAACGATCTCTTAATTTATAAAATGAACATTTTTAGAATATGTGAGTCACGTTGAACAGGAATGTGAATTGACGTAAAGTATATCAATGTCATAATTAGTATCTTGTCAGGATGTGTCATCATTCTAGTATCATGTTGCATTATATGATACCACTGATTTAACCAGGATATTATAGTGTTAAATCAAGAGAATCTACATTGGAAGAAGTACACCCCGAAACCGCAAAACCGCAACTATATCTATCATTCAATGTCCTTGACATTCAGGTTATTTAGTACCTGGCTAGTAAGCTAAAACAGCTATGTTTATACCAACACTATTAAGGTCATATAAATATATGCGGTTAGTGCGCTCGCTTTTCACCAATGGCATGTGAGATGGTATGATGGTCGCCAGATCGGAATGGTTGGTTTTCTCCGGATACTCCGGTTCCCGCCAACACGAATGACCACATATACGCTTTCATCCGCGCCAACGAGAGTGATTAATATAAGTTGTTAGAACTTGTTTCGCAATCGTTGTAAAATAAATAAAGTTTAAATTTTTAACATTTAATATACATTTAATGTATGCTAGCTCGATTATAAAACAGGGTTTTCCAACGTTAGATTAATCGCTCTCGAGACCTCATTCCTGATGGAATCCATTGCCATGAGGGACGAGAGACTTTGTGTGTTTTACGTTATTTCAGTCAGGGAAGGGGAACCGGGTAGAACCACCGATCATTCGCAAGCCAGCTGGATGGCTTCCACGTTTGTAAAATTCAACACACAAGTGGAAATCGAACACATTGCGTCGATGGTGCAAGTTAAAAGGACAGATGCATTTCTAACCAGTGTACAATCCTGTGCATATTCAAACTCTCAACGCAACACCGACATTCCAACAGCATTAGTGTGTGTGTGTGTTCGTGCGTGCCGTGCGTGCGTGCGTGCGTGCGTGCGTGCGTGTGTGTGTTTTACGTTTATTTATCGTCGCTACCGGTTGTCCATATGAGTGACGCCTCCTGAAGAGATTAGTCATTTTAGATGTTTGGAGGATAGTGCAATGATACAGATAGAGACCCATTCTAGTACGTAAGAACTGTGTGGAATTCAAAGAAAACCACTTGCTTAGTCAGGTGTATAATTATCAAACGTACGACATTAAAAATGTTCATCTATTTTTTTCTGACAAGATATAAACATAAACAATTACTGTAAAACCACCGTAAATTCCTTTCGATTCTGTATTTAGACAGAATGATAACAACTCTTAAATAAGAACAATGGGGACGAGATCTGACTAATTAGTTTGTATACAAATAAACACGTAATCGGTAAGTAGCCTTGTGACATAAATGACTTCATTACGGCATTGATTATAATCTACTTGATCATAATCTATGTTTGAGTGATCGTTCTAAATATATAAACAATTTTATACCCGTATTATTTCTAAAGAAAGATGTCATATTTATAAATGTTGACAAACTGTTTCCGTAACTAATTGCATACCATATATATATCTAGCCTATATTGCACAAACCACAAGTTGAATACTTCACAAACGTCATCGATATCATTATATCAATATCGATCTGCAATATATTCAATCAGTAACTCATTAATTTGAGTGTATGATCTATTTTAAATAATAGTAATAATAAATACTTTATTTAACTAGAGAACTCATTTGAACAATTAAGTCAATCTACCACGAGGCCCTCAACAAATTAAAACATGAAATAGCATAATGAAACATGTAAACAGTAACCAGTAAAACGTTCACAGGAAATAAGATATAACCTGTTATATTCCCAGGGATCGAACCCCCGTCTGACCCTAATAAAATTAACAGTCTTTCAGATGGGACGTTAAACCGAGGTCTCGTGTCGGTGCTTTACACCGTGCACGTAAAAGAACCAGAGGAGACTCTGGAATGGGTCTCTGTCTGTATCATTGTACTATCCTCCAAAAATCTCTTCAGGAGGCGTCGCTCATATGGGCAACCGGTAGCGACGATAAATAAACGTAAAACACACACTTATATTCTTGTATAATTGTATGTATCAGCTGTTTTCGTCAAAATCGATCATTGACTTACCCAGCCATTGCGTTTACGCCACACAGCTGCTTCTGGGTCAAGGCCAACCAAAACTAGATTCAATCTTTCGGTTGCGAGTATAGAATCGAGGTACGCACCTGCCTTCTCGTACAACACCATTTGATTACACACATGCAACGTGTCGCTCGCCCATATGGTTCGCCGGAGGCGAGGGTAAATAAGCTCAATCATCATCATGCAACGTGCCAGGCATTTAGTACGTCCTCGATACAAGGTCAGTGAATGACTTGAACTATCTGGGGTAATGCGCCACGGTTTTATTTATCTCCGACCTGTACCAGGGAAGTTTGCCAAAACGAAGAGGTATCAATTTATGTCTTATTTCAGTATGGACTGTTACCATCGTTACGGATAATTTCTATCTGTACTCTGATCCGGTGATGGCACCATCTTGGGGCTACAATTTACAATGCAAAACATTTTGTGTGTTTGTTTGTTTGTTTTTGGGTTTAATGGCGCAGGTCATATGGCGACTCTCCGGCTATGACTAGTGGGGGAGACCCCGGATGCCATTTCGAACAGTATTTGAGGCACGGTCGCGCATCCGTGTTAAACCACCGATGTTCCGCAAGTCAACTGGATAGCTTACTCACGAAATAGAATTCGACACTGCAGCGGTGAGGGGGCAAGTAAGTGAGCTGAAGTCAACGATCCTAACCACTCGGCAAGGATGTCACTTGGGTATGGGTATGATTTCTGGGTTTTGTAATTCGCGCGGCATAAAATATGTTCCGTGTCTCATGACGTTCTTTACCGAAACAGAAACGCATATTGTTGGTGTATGTATTTATAAGTAGATCGATTAAATCGGGTTGAAAACAAACCGCAGACGCCACGACAATATTCCTTGTTATAATACTAGTATATAATAATATATAAGATTTATCGGTTAAATCAGTACGCTTGTCAACTATGAATCCCAAGGACAAACTAGTCCGTATAGTACATTATGCTAATGGGCCTTCGTTGTCGAGTTGTTACGGTCGTGGACTTTAATTCACTTGCCACTCATCACCATAGGTTCGAATCCTACTAACGGTCTCAACTTATTTCAAGTGAGGAAGATAACCAGCTAGTTTGAGGAAGGTCGGTGGTTTTGCCAGGGTACACGTTCCGGACAAACCTGCATATAGGGTTATTATACTAGTATGGTGATTTTCTTGTTATGGAGTTTAATGTGGCTCTGGTAGCATAGGTCGTGTGTCGACTCTCCAGTTGTAACTTGTGGTGGACTACGGGCAGTATGTCAAACACAGGTGGACACCAGGGTAGACACCCCGACCTTCCGCGAGCCAGCTAGATAACTTCTCGACATGAAATAATTCGAAATATCGAGTGGGATTCGAACACACGTAACCGTGAATACCATTTCCTATTAATATGTCCGTTCTATAGGCAGACAAGAAACAATTGTTTACCACAATATTATTGCCACTGGCATTAAAACATTGTTAAATAGTTCACAAAGTGGAATTATTAATAAATTTCCCAACTATATTTATCATGCAAATGAACTTAGAGGCTGAATGACATGGCCTCAAATTTGTGTATTCAGATAAATTTGTGTTAGCGTGACTTTAAATATGTTCCTATTGGTAGAATGAATGTATTATACGTATGCAAAACGTCATGCTCAATATGAATGTATTATACGTATGCAAAACGTCATGCTCAATATGAATGTATTATACGTATGCAAAACGTCATGCTCAATATGAATGTATTATACGTATGCAAAACGTCATGCTCAATATGAATGTATTATACGTATGCAAAACGTCATGCTCAATATGAATGTATTATACGTATGCAAAACGTCATGCTCAATATGAATGTATTATACGTATGCAAAACGTCATGCTCAATATGAATGTATTATACGTATGCAAAACGTCATGCTCAATATGAATGTATTATACGTATGCAAAACGTCATGCTCAATATGAATGTATTATACGTATGCAAAACGTCATGCTCAATATGAATGTATTATACTTATGCAAAAACGTTCATGTTCAATATGAATGTATTTATACATGCTTTATTCATGTGTTGAATTGCGATTGTCTAGGTATGCAATTGTGTACCGCCATACTTGTTTTTGTGAAAATATACTTTGAATTGTATTGAATTGTATGTTTGTTTTGTGGTATAAAGTAGCATCAACAGTTTTTGTAAAACTTTATTTATTTTACAACGATTGCGAATCAAGTTTTAACAACAATCACTCTCGTTGGCGCGGAGGAAAGCGTAATGTGGTCATTCGTGTGGGAGGAAACCGGAGTACCCGGAGAAAACCCACCTGTCCGATCTGGCGACCACCATTAACTTAGGTTGTATGGATAATCTACAAGTGTTAATGCCGGGGGAAGACACATACGGGATACCCCTTCGAGCAGCATACCCGGATAGAGCCACCGACCTTCCGCACGCCAGCATAATAGTTTCATCATATGAAACACTAGTAATTTGACACCCCCAGTAGGCAAATTATTTGAAACGAAATATCTATATAGCATGAACATATATGAATAAGCTGTCTGATTAGCGCAGTGGTTAGCGCGCTCGCTTCTCACCAATGCAACACGGGTTCGATCCTCGGACCGGGAAGTATGTGAGATGGTCGCCAGATCGGACATGTGGGTTTTCTCCGGGTACTCCGGTTTCCCCCCACACGAATCCCCACATTTACGCTTTCATCCGCGCCAACGAGAGTGATTAATATAAGTTGTTAAAACTTGCTTCGCAATCGTTGTAAAATAAATAAAGTTTAAACTAAAATACTAGTAAAATACTAAATACTAGTAATTTGACACCCCCAGTAGGATTATAATGCGATAATTCATAAATGCCACATACTACTGATAATTAGCACAACTATTGAAAATAAAGCGCATGTAATCCAATCCCCATATCCGCTAAGATGAATCCTCATGCGCATGCGCAAACTTTCATTTCTTAAGGATTTCAATTATGTTAGGACACCCCTACGGATGTTTGTCGATCATTTTATTAATATGGTGAAACACTCCTTTCTACAAAGTTACGCTAGATTGAGTTTCATTTAAAGCGACATTGCATCGCAACATTCGCAAATAAAATGCATTTTTTTCACTTATAATTGCATAGCTATTACATAGCTATTACACATTCTTCCGAATACAATCGAACACTAACATTGACTCAATAAACAGTGATTTTTGACTGTGGTCTACACACTTTCAAAATTGAAAGTAGGATTTCATATCGTGTTGTTCAGGATACACGCGATGTATTACGCATGTATGTCGACCATATGTACATTATTTGGCTATGTAAACAAACTGCGTATACGACGTTTGTTTATTAGTTGAAATACTCAGTTTGAGGCAAATATTTGGGGGGGGGGAAATAATTATACATGTATATGTACTATAATAGGAAATTACATTCTGCAGAAATTTGCATTTTCATTTGATGTAGTGTCGCTTTAAGTGCTTTATTAAATGAGACTGTCTCATATTTCAGCTGTGATATTGTATACATCAATACGGATGGATACGGTTATACCCCCGTCTGACCCTAATACAATTATTCTTTATTGATGCTAACAGATGTTGTGACACGGGTTGATATATAAATAATAAAGAGAACAGAGTAAAGTTTGGAACAGACGGATCTGTAGTCCAGTGGTAACACGCTGGACTGGTAATCCAGGGATCGCAGGTTCGATCCCCCGTCTAACCCTAATCAAATTAACATTCTTTCAGATGGGACGTTAATCCGAGGTCTCGTGTCGGTGCTTTACACCGTGCACGTAAAAGAACCAGAGGATATTCTGGAATGGGTCTCTGTCTGGATCATGCACTGTCCTCCAAAATCTAAATTGACTAATCTCTTCAGGAGGCGTCGCTCATATGGGCAACCGGTAGCGACGATAAATAAACGTCCTGGTACACCACGACATTCCCAGTTAATATTACAGCTACCACGTCATTTAATTTCCAGTGACCTATCTATAATTGATTCACACCTTTATAAACTTTTTTTATTATACAAATTTATTTTAGCTCGATAGCGAAACAAGTTATTTCAACTTATATTAATCACTCTCGAGACCTCATTCCTGATGGAATCCATCGCCACGAAGGAGATAGAAGAGGCAACGTGGAATTTAAATGCCTTGCCTAAGGGCACAATCGTAACGGCTCCAGCGGGGCTCGAACTCCAGACCTTTCGCACCTGAACCGAACGCGCATCCACTGCGCTATCACGACTTCCACTTCCTTTATAAACTAGTCAGCATATACAGTATTAGCAACGTATGATCAATACTTTATATATATAACATACATATATATTTATATGCCTGGGTTAAATCGTGAATAAGCATTTTTCAAAATTTGAATATCTATTACTAAAGTTTAATGTTTATTTATTTTCGATTGCGAAACAAGCTTCAACAACTTATATTAATCACTTTCTTTGGCGCGGATGAAAAGGTATATGTGGTCATTCGTGTGGGAGGAAACCAGAGTACCCGGAGAATATAGAAATGTCCAATCTGGCGACCATCGTACCATCTCACATACTGTCCGAGGATCAAACCTGGGTTGCATTGGTGTGAAGCGAGCGCGCTAACCACTGCGCTAATCGGAAAGCACAGCACAGCACTATAGTTCTAACAGGGCTCAAGCTCACAACCTTTTGTGCTGAGGATAAAGTAGACCCCTTAATTTTGATTGCAGGTTTGTGTTCATCATCAATTTGGTCTGAAACGTCCAATCGGTTTTATGAGAAGCGAGCGTGCTAACCACTGCGCTAGTCGTACCGCCTAGGTTACAAACAAGCTTACTAGGTTGCATGTCAACGTATACGATCCGTTTCATGCACGTGTACACTTAATTTGTTTCATTTAAAACGCCGTGCTTACCGCGAAAAGTAAATATTATTTTTGCTCGATAAAGACCGCCTGAATACTAGTATGTTCTTGTCTCTACTCAGTGTTTTATATTTATTTATCGTCGCTACCGGTTGCCAATATGAGCGACGCCTCCTGAAGAGAGTAGCCATTTGAGATTTATGGAGAATAGTGCAGTGCAATGATACAGACAGTGACCCATTCCAGATTCTCCTCTTGTTCTTTTACATGCAGGGTGTAAAGCACCGACACGAGACCTCGATTAAATATTAAAGATATAGTATTTACATATCTGGTGCATGTTACAAAAACACTCTTATTCCATTCCGATATGTATATACATGCTATGTCGCTTTAAAAATGAAACAACATTAAAAAACACTCTTTATTCCATTTCGATATACATGCTATGTCGCTTTAAAAATGAAACAACATTAATGTTGTCTACGCCGCCTTCATCTAACGTGCATGCAGTATTACTTATGCATGCCTCTAACCTGCACACTCAATGTATATATACATAGTGCATGTACTTGTACTTTCTAGTTTGAAGTTATTTATAACAGCCCTACTCGAATAAAATAATATTATATTTTCAAGGAATTGTGAAATGTGATACACTGACACGATACTGCGTTATCTAGGTGTATATAGAACAAGATGTCTAGGTAAATGCGTGATAGGTGCATGTAATACGGCATACTTACGAGGGCCCATCAATAATTTCGTTAATTCTACGTTACGAGTATACGTAATCAAACAGCCTTTTTACCAATACTCCTTTTCAAAGTAACGTCCCTTGCATAGTTTGCATAGTTTGCATAGTTTGCATAGTTTGCATAGTTTGTATAGTTTGTATAGTTTGCATAGTTTGCATAGTTTGCATAGTTTGCATAGTTTGTATAGTTTGCATAGTTTGTATAGTTTGTATAGTTTGCATAGTTTGTATAGTTTGTATAGTTTGCATAGTTTGCATAGTTTGCATAGTTTGCATAGTTTGTATAGTTTGCATAGTTTGCATAGTTTGCATAGTTTGCATAGTTTGCATAGTTTGCATAGTTTGTATAGTTTGCATAGTTTGCATAGTTTGTATAGTTTGCATAGTTTGCATAGTTTGCATAGTTTGTATAGTTTGCATAGTTTGTATAGTTTGTATAGTTTGCATAGTTTGCATAGTTTGTATAGTTTGCATAGTTTGCATAGTTTGCATAGTTTGTATAGTTTGTATAGTTTGCATAGTTTGCATAGTTTGCATAGTTTGCATAGTTTGTATAGTTTGTATAGTTTGTATAGTTTGTATAGTTTGCATAGTTTGTATAGTTTGTATAGTTTGCATAGTTTGCATAGTTTGCATAGTTTGCATAGTTTGCATAGTTTGTATAGTTTGTATAGTTTGTATAGTTTGCATAGTTTGCATAGTTTGCATAGTTTGCATAGTTTGCATAGTTTGTATAGTTTGCATAGTTTGTATAGTTTGTATAGTTTGTATAGTTTGCATAGTTTGCATAGTTTGCATAGTTTGCATAGTTTGTATAGTTTGTATAGTTTGTATAGTTTGCATAGTTTGCATAGTTTGCATAGTTTGTATAGTTTGCATAGTTTGTATAGTTTGTATAGTTTGTATAGTTTGTATAGTTTGCATAGTTTGTATAGTTTGTATAGTTTGCATAGTTTGTATAGTTTGTATAGTTTGTATAGTTTGTATAGTTTGCATAGTTTGCATAGTTTGCATAGTTTGTATAGTTTGCATAGTTTGTATAGTTTGTATAGTTTGCATAGTTTGTATAGTTTGTATAGTTTGTATAGTTTGCATAGTTTGCATAGTTTGTATAGTTTGTATAGTTTGCATAGTTTGCATAGTTTGCATAGTTTGCATAGTTTGTATAGTTTGTATAGTTTGCATAGTTTGCATAGTTTGTATAGTTTGCATAGTTTGCATAGTTTGCATAGTTTGCATAGTTTGCATAGTTTGCATAGTTTGCATAGTTTGTATAGTTTGTATAGTTTGTATAGTTTGCATAGTTTGCATAGTTTGTATAGTTTGTATAGTTTGCATAGTTTGCATAGTTTGAGACTACAGTCTGATCTTTTTGTATTTTGGGTTTAAAGTCCCGATAAACGATATCCCGAGTGTCGATAATAGCATCGATCCCCCTTCTGACCCTAATACAATTAACAGCCTTTCAAAGTTGGGACTATACACTGATGTCTCGTGTTGTTGCTTTACACCGTGCACGTACAAGAACTAGAGGAGATTCTGGAATGGGTCTCTGTCTGTATCATTGCACTATCCTCCAAACTCTAAAATGACTAATTTCTTCAGGAGGAGTCTCTCATATGAGCAACCGGTAGCGACGATAAATATACGTATCACACACACATAACATCTGACGGCTATCCAGCTATTATTGGTGGAAGACCCTTGGTGCCTGTCCGAGCAGTATTTCACGCATTTCTCCAATAATCCCAACCAGATCCCAAATACTCGCAAAGTGGATCGCCTTCTCTATGCTTTGACGAAAACGATAGAATGGACGTACCAGAACTATGGCGAAGGAAGGTATACAGTCACGATGGCTACGCCATATAGTGATGACCACGAATAACTGCCATGTTTAACGGTAAAGGTGACTAGATGACCACGAATAACTGCCATGCTTAACGGTAAAGGTGACTAGATGACCACGAATAACTGCCATGCTTAACGGTAAAGGTGACTAGATGACCACGAATAACTGCCATGTTTAACGGTAAAGGTGACTAGATCACCACGAATAACTGCCATGCTTAACGGTAAAGGTGACTAGATGACCATGAGTAACTGCCATGCTTAACGGTAAAGGTGACTAGATCACCATGAGTAACTGCCATGCTTAACGGTAAAGGTGACTAGATGACCACGAATAACTGCCATGTTTAACGGTAAAGGTGACTAGATGACCACGAATAACTGCCATGTTTAACGGTAAAGGTGACTAGATGACCACGAATAACTGCCATGCTTAACGGTAAAGGTGACTAGATGACCACGAATAACTGCCATGCTTAACGGTAAAGGTGACTAGATGACCACGAATAACTGCCATGTTTAACGGTAAAGGTGACTAGATCACCACGAATAACTGCCATGTTTAACGGTAAAGGTGACTAGATGACCACGAGTAACTGCCATGTTTAACGGTAAAGGTGACTAGATCACCACGAATAACTGCCATGTTTAACGGTAAAGGTGACTAGATGACCATGAGTAACTGCCATGCTTAACGGTAAAGGTGACTAGATCACCACGAATAACTGCCATGTTTAACGGTAAAGGTGACTAGATCACCACGAATAACTGCCATGTTTAACGGTAAAGGTGACTAGATGACCATGAATAACTGCCATGCTTAAGGTAAACGTGACTAGATGACCACGAGTAACTGCCATGCTTAACGGTAAAGGTGACTAGATGACCATGAGTAACTGCCATGCTTAACGGTAAAGGTGACTAGATCACCACGAGTAACTGCCATGCTTAACGGTAAAGGTGACTAGATCACCATGAGTAACTGCCATGCTTAACGGTAAAGGTGACTAGATCACCACGAGTAACTGCCATGCTTAACGGTAAAGGTGACTAGATCACCACGAGTAACTGCCATGCTTAACGGTAAAGGTGACTAGATCACCACGAGTAACTGCCATGCTTAACGGTAAAGGTGACTAGATCACCACGAGTAACTGCCATGCTTAACGGTAAAGGTGACTAGATCACCACGAGTAACTGCCATGCTTAACGGTAAAGGTGACTAGATCACCATGAGTAACCGCCATGCTTAACGGTAAAGGTGACTAGATCACCATGAGTAACCGCCATGCTTAACGGTAAAGGTGACTAGATGACCACGAGTAACTGCCATGCTTAACGGTAAAGGTGACTAGATCACCATGAGTAACCGCCATGCTTAACGGTAAAGGTGACTAGATCACCATGAGTAACTGCCATGCTTAACGGTAAAGGTGACTAGATGACCACGAGTAACTGCCATGCTTAACGGTAAAGGTGACTAGATGACCACGAGTAACCGCCATGCTTAACGGTAAAGGTGACTAGATGACCATGAGTAACTGCCATGCTTAACGGTATCGGTGAATAGATGGATGTAAGTGACTGGCTGGCTAGAGGCATTGCTAACTCCAGTGAGTTACGATGAAAGGAAGAGTTGATTGTATTAAAAAGAGGTCCAACATTTCCAGGGGTCAATGGACGCACCAGGTGCTTGTATCATCATTGGACGCTCTGATGAAACGAGCATGCCAGAGCTATCTACAGCAACAGCTAGCTGCATTGACAGAGGTATTTGGGTTTACGGAATGGGCGAACATCAGCACAGCCGAAATAGAACAGTTTAGCTACTGGAGCAGAACACGAAATACGGAGCTCACATTTCTAGATGTCTTCAACTATGAGAGGCCAATTTTACTTCGTACAAGAAGTCACTGAGAAACTTCATACCTTGGTAGTACGAGCATGGTCGTGTTCATGTTACAAGCATTGTTTATCTTCGTGATCTGGATAGCAATACATTAGTCAAAACATCAAGAGTACAGAAAGGGTAACTGTGTTATTTGCAGTGTATATTTTGAGGCCCCGATAGATTAATTAACATAACGTTATAGGGTTTATATTGTACCATGTTGATCTTAACAATTAATTGAGCATCGATAACTCTGTCTGAACCTCAATTTGTTACTAGTATTGACAGGTAATGTAACAGTAAAACCCATGTATTTCTGTAAGTTCACCGTCATATAGGTCGGCCCAATGTCTTTAGCCATAATAAACGCATGTGTGATATGCTACCGACATTGGTGCAGTTGTACTAACTATAGCAGTCGTCAGCTTGTTGATCGAATCAGTTGAAATGTGAGTGACATTTAGTTTAAACAATATTTATTTCTTTGAATATACATAGTCTAGTATACATAATATGTACATACATGTAGGATAGAGGAGAAAGCAACCTGCTTATATGGATACCTCTTGGATGACATTTGGACATTGCTTCTAGATACATCGCTGCACATGTATTTGCCCAAAGACCGGGCAAAGATGCCGCCTTGGGTTTACTTTTTCCTTCTCTACTTTACACTGTATGTGCATTTGCAGGGATAGGCCAACCTGTCATTGCTGTCACCTCTATTGAGCAACCAATCTGCAATAAGCAGTCGTGCACTTTCCGGTTTCTCAATGTAGTTTATTATACATTTGGCATTGGCTAAGCAACCACCTGTGCTAAGTAACCAATTACAGATTTTCCCTTTGCTGGCTGTATAAGACAGGTCCAACGGTAGGGCAAAAAGACTGCTTTCAACGTGTGGAAAAACATGCAATTCATTTGGACATTTTTCAAGCACTCGTCATGAGCACCGGAAGCTATCGGCGATGATGATAGGGCTCTCATTGAACGATCTGTTATCCAGTTATAGACCAGAGTATCATCTGATGTATATGTTTGCCCGACATTATATAAAATAGAAATGACCAAAACACATAAAATATAAAAAAATAAAATTGGTAATACAAAAAATACAACATACATTGTATCAACTAAAGACAGAGATAGAATCTAGATAAATAGATAATTAAATTAAATATAGTTGACATTGGATTCGAACTAGCAAGTGTTTTTGATAGAAAATGATGCCCACATGGTAAATTGCGCTAAAACGTCGTGATCAGACTACCAAAATTGACGTCATAATAGACGTCACAAATCACATCACTGACAGCTTGACAGCCAAACGGCTCGCTTAATAGCAACATGCACAAACCCGTTTCATAAATTTAATTATGGTATGAAATCAGCACTCATTCAAAATCAAATATAGATATATATATACATTGTGATGCCCCTGTATGGGTTTACTTTTAACTGTTCAAATAAACCACAGTCGTGAACTTGTTTTAAATAAGTGTACTGAAAGTTTGGTATTGACGTATATTAAGTTCACCTATTCATTATGTTCGAATTATTGATTTACATTTGTGACCGTTTAAAGTAGAGAATTGAGGAAAATAATTATATACGATTTATAAGTCTTTCATTCTAATCCCTTTTCTGTATTTTGATATGTGTAATGTATGCATTGTTCAATATGTATTAGATTGGGAAATAAACTGTTTAAAGCAGCATTACATCGTAATAAAGGATGTTTTGTGTAAAATATAAATACTAATGGGTGTGTGTTTACAAAAATCGAAATAGTTGCTCAGTAAACGATAAAATTCCAATAAATGTAAACCTTCGTATACGCGAATTTGTTTATCAACACACGAAGTGTAAACACGCACAGCGCGCATGCGTGAAACAACAGAGGATGTAGAAAACAACGTATATATTTTGAACATGAAATACTATCTATCTATCTTCCTCTAATGTCGAACCCCTCGCGGGGATGTATAAATGTCCCTAAAAGACTTAGCTAACAGAGGTATCAATCAACATATCAAGTAATTTAATTAAAAAAGACACGTGGGACAAATGGGGATGATGCATTCCGAATGTTAACAAGTGCGGACGCTGCGTTCCGGTTGTAAACAAGTGCCTGACCGACCGACTCGGAAAGTCCTACTTTCGGTTTAGAGTTTGTTTTATCGCAAAAAAACACTGTTAACCAAATGAACATAAGCATACAAAGTATAATGTTAGAATGTGTAGCAGCATTGCTATCCATACGTAAAATTTGAATTTTTCAAATATCTTTTATTTCATACGATATAATGCTGCTTTAAGCTAAGATATGCAATTGGAACAAAAATATCACTTTTCACATAATAAAAAAACACCCTGTAGGAGGTGCATACATAAGTATGCACTGTGTTTCCATTGAGGCATGCGATTTGAGCTTGAGTTACAGTCAAACCTGTGTTAGTGGTCACCTCCATTAAACAGCCATTCTGTATTAAGCAGCCAGTTTCCAGATTCACAATTTGTTGATTTGTTATACATTTGACCTATATTAATCAACCACCTGTTCTAATCAGCCGAATTCTGTGATTCCCTTGGCTGGCTGCTTACGACAGGTTTGACTGTGTATTCAAAATTGTATAAAGGTGAAATACTAGCGCAATAAATTCATTTCGGATATAGATTGTTTACAGATAGATAACATCAAATGGCAGCAACAGTACGGAATATTGTTCTTTTACTTCTCGGGGTCCAGTTTTACCATGGCAACGCGTCAGACTGCAACAGACGTCACGTGACTGTAGCAGAACTCAAAGACATTGTAATTGGACGTTGTGTTGACTACCAGACAACCATACACCCAGAACATTTTTGTTCGTCAGGGTAAGATTTTCACCTTATATCCGTAATCATACGAGGGTAACGTTTGTACAGCCGAATACTGGTTTGTTATTGAGGTTGGTTTAGGGTGGGGGTATAGTCACAGCAACAGCGACCCTCCAGGCTAGAATAACTACGTGTGCCCCTCTGAGCAATATTTCAGTCAGGGTAACGGTGTAGAACCACCGATCATTCGCATTCAGCTGGTTGGCTTCCACACTTGTAAAATTCCAACACACAAGTGGAAATCGAACACACATACGGATCTGTAGTCCAGTGGTAACACGCTGGACTGGTAATCCAGTGATCGTAGGTTCGATCCCCAGTCTGACCCTAATAAAATTAACAGTCTTTCAGATGGGACTTTAAACCGAGGTCTCGTGTCGGTGCTTTACACCGTGCACGTAAAATAACCAGAGGAGATTCTGGAATTGGTCTCTGTCTGTATCATGCACTATCCTCCAAAATCTAAAATAGCTAATCTCTTCAGGAGGCGTCGCTCATATGGGCAACCGATAGCGACGATAAATAAACGCAAAATACACACAAATCGAACACATTGCTTAGAGGGGCAAGTTAAACGGATAGATGAATGTTTAACCAGTGTACAATCCTGTGCATATTCAAACTCTCAACGCAACACCGACATTCCAACATTATTAGTGCAACATGTGTGTGAGTGTGTTTTACATTTATTTATCGTCGTTACCGATTGCCCATATGAGCGACGCCTCCTGAAGAGATTAGTCATTTTAGATTTTTGGAGGATAGTGCAATGATACAGACATAAACCAATTCCAGTGTCTCCTATTGTTCTTTTACGTGCTCGGTGTAAGGCACCGACACGATACCTCGGTTTAACGTCCCATCTGAAAGACTGTTAATTTTATTAGGGTCAGACGGGGGTTCGAATCTGCGATCCCTGCATTACCAGTCCAGCGTGTTAACCACTGGACTACGGATCCGTTTGTAACATTATTAGTAAATTGCTTATGCATATTCATATCATTCAAGTGTGAGGAATTGTACACAGCTATGGGACAAGCTCTCCTCTGCATTCCTGGACACACATCAGTGCAATGTAACAGCAGATTTGTACAATGACTTCATAGCAGCTGCGGACCACCCAATAACCGGAAAGGTACGTACATGTGTCCGTCAGCATGTCCTACTGATCAAGATCTGCAACATAAATTTCGAGCGCAAATAGTTTTTGTTTATTTAAATGTGCATACTTTTTATGTTCATCACCTCATATTAATAGTACACTATGTAAACAATGTTGTCATAACTTGTAGCTAAACCCATTTGCCTTTTCCCCCAGATTAAATAGTATACAGCAATAATAATAAATCCTAATATAATTTCATATTGTTTTCTAAGTATTTCATTGTGTGTATAATTGTAATGTAATGTATGAAAAAAAATGCAATAAAATATTAAAAAATAAAAAACACTGCTACCCGATCATTTTGTCTGTGTAAAAAAGTAATTGAGAGTGTTGTGGTGGATTACATGGCGTGCTAAATATAATGTTTATTTCATGTGGGCCATGGTTGTTTAGGTGAGGGTCACGTAATTTAAAGTCAACGACATTAACAACTCTGACACGGAGACTTCTTAGAGAATTGTGTGTAAACTAGTGTATTTCGTGTGAATTAGTGTACTATGTGTAAATTATCGGAAATGTTTAGTTTAAACAAGTTCTTTCAATTTATATTTAATCACTCCCGATACCTCATTCCTGGTGGAATCCATCGCCACGACGGAGAGAGAAGAGGCATGTGGAATTTAAATGCCTTGCCTAAGGGGACAATCGTAACGGATCCAGCGGGGTTCCAGCGTGACTCGAACTAGTGGTCTTTCGCACATGAAGCGAACGCGCTACTAATGCGCAATCACGATTTCAAATTACATAAGTCAAATGTGTAAAGCAAGCTGTCATACCACGAGCAATCAGAATCCGTACAGGATGTAGGCCTATTACACGTGTGTACATCACAGGAAAATGTGATGGTTGTATTAAGATGAAAACACGCAGAGTTATGTGATAAACTAGATACTAGATAATCTAGTGTTATCACATAACTTTGCTTGTTTTCAGCTTAATACATGTAGGCCTACAAGTTTGCACCATATGGAACTGACTTGATATGGAACGAATAGATTACACTTCATTATAGCAACTGTTCAGTTCCGGTCTCGGTGGATTTGTGACACGATATAGTACAGGAGGACAACGATATACCACAGTGACAGATACCTTAATAGGTAAGGACATTGTCAATCTATTTTACATACACGTAGTAAATAGCGAGTGCTGATCACGAAAAGCTGACGTTTTACACAAAACTGTGCATGGACTGTCCATGGTTGCAACAGGCATCGTCTGGATGATGTTGGTCATTCTCACTGTATATACAAGATCATACACATTAGAATTGTTCATTTCGTACATGTACATGTAGGATTTAATATAATACTCTGGCCTTTTGACAGCAGTCCAATATTAATAATAATGGACAGTACGTACAAAGCTATGACGTCACGACAAGTGTTTTAACCTGTAAGATACAACTTTTATATCACTGGAAGAAATTGATGTAGTAAGTAAATTGTAACAACAACCGACAACCTGTCCGAATATACTATATATTAGGTTACATCAAGTATTTTGTTTCAGTAACACTACACGGAGGTTCTTCGCTTTAAAACACACAACACGGCCATCCAGAATTACATCGCGAAAGTAAAATATATAGTTTCCGAGTATAGTATAAATTAGGTTACACAAACATTACTGAGAATTCGCTGAGATAATTTCTTGTGAACAGGAAACAGAGTCGAATTAGAACAAGATGCAGTTTTAGATATAGTGAGAATTGCCCATTCATCCAGACAATATTTAGAGGTTATTAAACGGCTGCGGTGGGCCATTTGTGGATATTGGCGCACCCTATGGAGATATTGGCCCGAGGGCCGTTAGGCGCGAGGGCCAATATCAGATAGGTGCGCCAATATCCACAAATGGCCCACCGCAGCCGTTTAATAACTTCTTTATTGCATATATAACCGTATGTTTCTTCTGCTGTTATTTGCTTATTTCGCTCAGCCATTTTACCGTCAAGAGACAACACTCTCTCAGACAACGACTTTAGTGGTGCTTCAGCGGTCATGTTTACACAATGTAGATACTATGTTGTTGCTACCTGTGACATGTGCTCGTGATTCTTTCTCGGTGCGTGCCAATATCCGATATTGGCCCGGCAGAGCCGAAAATCGAAATATATTGCCAGCGTCGACCAGATATTTTGCTTTTGTACCATTAAATTTGTTACTATTTATAGCAACGTATGCAATAAATAAATATATATATGTATATATTAGTGTCTAGTTTTCGGATTCTGATTTGTTTGTTTGAATAAAAACGTGCATTATTCCGTACGTAAATTTCTTGTTAACTATTTATGTGCATGTGTCTCCTTGGTCTGCAAACAGTTTCACTTTTCCGGTCCAGAAACACACCATTACAATGCTCTCATTTGCGGATCATTAACAGTCTTTCAGATGGGACATTAAACCGAGGTCTCGTGTCGGTGCCTTACACCGTGCACGTAAAGGAACCAGAGGAGACTCTGGAATGTGTCTCTATCTGTATCATTGCACTATCCTCCAACAATCTAAAATGACTAATCTCTTCAGGAGGCGTCGCTCATATGGGCAACCAGTAGCGACGATAAATAAACGTAAAAACACACTTTCTTATTACAATGAAAACAAGCAAAGTTATGTGATAAATTAACTTACGAAACCGCTGTTCCAACCATATTCGAAACACAAAAATGGATGTACAGGTAATACATGTATATGGTTGTACAGGTAATACATGTATATGGCTGTACAGGTAATACATGTATATGGATGTACAGGTAATACATGTATATGGATGTACAGGTAATACATGTATATGGATGTACAGGTAATACATGTATATGGATGTACAGGTAATACATGTATATGGATGTACAGGTAATACATGTATATGGATGTACAGGTAATACACGTATATGGATGTACAGGTAATACATGTATATGGTTGTACAGGTAATACATGTATATGGTTGTACAGGTAATACATGTATATGGATGTACAGGTAATACATGTATATGGATGTACAGGTAATACATGTATATGGTTGTACAGGTAATACATGTATATGGATGTACAGGTAATACATGTATATGGTTGTACAGGTAATACATGTATATGGTTGTACAGGTAATACATGTATATGGTTGTACAGGTAATACATGTATATGGTTGTACAGGTAATACATGTATATGGATGTACAGGTAATACATGTATATGGTTGTACAGGTAATACATGTATATGGTTGTACAGGTAATACATGTATATGGATGTACAGGTAATACATGTATATGGATGTACAGGTAATACATGTATATGGTTGTACAGGTAATACATGTATATGGTTGTACAGGTAATACATGTATATGGTTGTACAGGTAATACATGTATATGGTTGTACAGGTAATACATGTATATGGATGTACAGGTAATACATGTATATGGATGTACAGGTAATACATGTATATGGATGTACAGGTAATACATGTATATGGATGTACAGGTAATACATGTATATGGATGTACAGGTAATACATGTATATGGATGTACAGGTAATACATGTATATGGTTGTACAGGTAATACATGTATATGGTTGTACAGGTAATACATGTATATGGTTGTACAGGTAATACATGTATATGGTTGTACAGGTAATACATGTATATGGATGTACAGGTAATACATGTATATGGATGTACAGGTAATACATGTATATGGTTGTACAGGTAATACATGTATATGGTTGTACAGGTAATACATGTATATGGTTGTACAGGTAATACATGTATATGGTTGTACAGGTAATACATGTATATGGATGTACAGGTAATACATGTATATGGATGTACAGGTAATACATGTATATGGATGTACAGGTAATACATGTATATGGATGTACAGGTAATACATGTATATGGATGTACAGGTAATACATGTATATGGATGTACAGGTAATACATGTATATGGATGTACAGGTAATACATGTATATGGTTGTACAGGTAATACATGTATATGGTTGTACAGGTAATACATGTATATGGTTGTACAGGTAATACATGTATATGGTTGTACAGGTAATACATGTATATGGTTGTACAGGTAATACACGTATATGGTTGTACAGGTAATACACGTATATGGTTGTACAGGTAATACATGTATATGGATGTACAGGTAATACATGTATATGGATGTACAGGTAATACATGTATATGGATGTACAGGTAATACATGTATATGGTTGTACAGGTAATACATGTATATGGCTGTACAGGTAATACATGTATATGGCTGTACAGGTAATACATGTATATGGTTGTACAGGTAATACATGTATATGGTTGTACAGGTAATACATGTATATGGATGTACAGGTAATACATGTATATGGTTGTACAGGTAATACATGTATATGGATGTACAGGTAATACATGTATATGGATGTACAGGTAATACATGTATATGGATGTACAGGTAATACATGTATATGGATGTACAGGTAATACATGTATATGGATGTACAGGTAATACATGTATATGGATGTACAGGTAATACATGTATATGGTTGTACAGGTAATACATGTATATGGCTGTACAGGTAATACATGTGTATGGCTGTACAGGTAATACATGTATATGGTTGTACAGGTAATACATGTATATGGTTGTACAGGTAATACATGTATATGGTTGTACAGGTAATACATGTATATGGTTGTACAGGTAATACATGTATATGGTTGTACAGGTAATACATGTATATGGATGTACAGGTAATACATGTATATGGATGTACAGGTAATACATGTATATGGATGTACAGGTAATACATGTATATGGATGTACAGGTAATACATGTATATGGATGTACAGGTAATACATGTATATGGATGTACAGGTAATACATGTATATGGTTGTACAGGTAATACATGTATATGGTTGTACAGGTAATACATGTATATGGATGTACAGGTAATACATGTATATGGATGTACAGGTAATACATGTATATGGTTGTACAGGTAATACATGTATATGGATGTACAGGTAATACATGTATATGGTTGTACAGGTAATACATGTATATGGTTGTACAGGTAATACATGTATATGGTTGTACAGGTAATACATGTATATGGTTGTACAGGTAATACATGTATATGGTTGTACAGGTAATACATGTATATGGATGTACAGGTAATACATGTATATGGATGTACAGGTAATACATGTATATGGATGTACAGGTAATACATGTATATGGTTGTACAGGTAATACATGTATATGGATGTACAGGTAATACATGTATATGGTTGTACAGGTAATACATGTATATGGTTGTACAGGTAATACATGTATATGGATGTACAGGTAATACATGTATATGGATGTACAGGTAATACATGTATATGGATGTACAGGTAATACATGTATATGGATGTACAGGTAATACATGTATATGGATGTACAGGTAATACATGTATATGGATGTACAGGTAATACATGTATATGGATGTACAGGTAATACATGTATATGGATGTACAGGTAATACATGTATATGGATGTACAGGTAATACATGTATATGGATGTACAGGTAATACATGTATATGGTTGTACAGGTAATACATGTATATGGTTGTACAGGTAATACATGTATATGGATGTACAGGTAATACATGTATATGGTTGTACAGGTAATACATGTATATGGTTGTACAGGTAATACATGTATATGGATGTACAGGTAATACATGTATATGGATGTACAGGTAATACATGTATATGGATGTACAGGTAATACATGTATATGGTTGTACAGGTAATACATGTATATGGTTGTACAGGTAATACATGTATATGGATGTACAGGTAATACATGTATATGGATGTACAGGTAATACATGTATATGGATGTACAGGTAATACATGTATATGGTTGTACAGGTAATACATGTATATGGTTGTACAGGTAATACATGTATATGGATGTACAGGTAATACATGTATATGGTTGTACAGGTAATACATGTATATGGTTGTACAGGTAATACATGTATATGGATGTACAGGTAATACATGTATATGGATGTACAGGTAATACATGTATATGGATGTACAGGTAATACATGTATATGGATGTACAGGTAATACATGTATATGGATGTACAGGTAATACATGTATATGGATGTACAGGTAATACATGTATATGGTTGTACAGGTAATACATGTATATGGTTGTACAGGTAATACATGTATATGGTTGTACAGGTAATACATGTATATGGTTGTACAGGTAATACATGTATATGGTTGTACAGGTAATACATGTATATGGATGTACAGGTAATACATGTATATGGATGTACAGGTAATACATGTATATGGATGTACAGGTAATACATGTATATGGATGTACAGGTAATACATGTATATGGTTGTACAGGTAATACATGTATATGGATGTACAGGTAATACATGTATATGGATGTACAGGTAATACATGTATATGGTTGTACAGGTAATACATGTATATGGTTGTACAGGTAATACATGTATATGGATGTACAGGTAATACATGTATATGGTTGTACAGGTAATACATGTATATGGAGTACAGGTAATACATGTATATGGATGTACAGGTAATACATGTATATGGATGTACAGGTAATACATGTATATGGATGTACAGGTAATACATGTATATGGATGTACAGGTAATACATGTATATGGATGTACAGGTAATACATGTATATGGTGTACAGGTAATACATGTATATGGTTGTACAGGTAATACATGTATATGGTTGTACAGGTAATACATGTATATGGTTGTACAGGTAATACATGTATATGGTTGTACAGGTAATACATGTATATGGATGTACAGGTAATACATGTATATGGTTGTACAGGTAATACATGTATATGGTTGTACAGGTAATACATGTATATGGTTGTACAGGTAATACATGTATATGGTTGTACAGGTAATACATGTATATGGTTGTACAGGTAATACATGTATATGGATGTACAGGTAATACATGTATATGGATGTACAGGTAATACATGTATATGGTTGTACAGGTAATACATGTATATGGATGTACAGGTAATACATGTATATGGTTGTACAGGTAATACATGTATATGGTTGTACAGGTAATACATGTATATGGTTGTACAGGTAATACATGTATATGGTTGTACAGGTAATACATGTATATGGATGTACAGGTAATACATGTATATGGATGTACAGGTAATACATGTATATGGATGTACAGGTAATACATGTATATGGATGTACAGGTAATACATGTATATGGATGTACAGGTAATACATGTATATGGATGTACAGGTAATACATGTATATGGTTGTACAGGTAATACATGTATATGGTTGTACAGGTAATACATGTATATGGTTGTACAGGTAATACATGTATATGGTTGTACAGGTAATACATGTATATGGATGTACAGGTAATACATGTATATGGATGTACAGGTAATACATGTATATGGATGTACAGGTAATACATGTATATGGATGTACAGGTAATACATGTATA
>CM026389.1:26639700-26734952 GCA_014843695.1 Archivesica marissinica
ATATGGTTGTACAGGTAATACATGTATATGGTTGTACAGGTAATACATGTATATGGTTGTACAGGTAATACATGTATATGGATGTACAGGTAATACATGTATATGGATGTACAGGTAATACATGTATATGGTTGTACAGGTAATACATGTATATGGTTGTACAGGTAATACATGTATATGGTTGTACAGGTAATACATGTATATGGATGTACAGGTAATACATGTATATGGTTGTACAGGTAATACATGTATATGGTTGTACAGGTAATACATGTATATGGTTGTACAGGTAATACATGTATATGGTTGTACAGGTAATACATGTATATGGTTGTACAGGTAATACATGTATATGGTTGTACAGGTAATACATGTATATGGTTGTACAGGTAATACATGTATATGGTTGTACAGGTAATACATGTATATGGATGTACAGGTAATACATGTATATGGATGTACAGGTAATACATGTATATGGATGTACAGGTAATACATGTATATGGTTGTACAGGTAATACATGTATATGGTTGTACAGGTAATACATGTATATGGTTGTACAGGTAATACATGTATATGGTTGTACAGGTAATACATGTATATGGTTGTACAGGTAATACATGTATATGGATGTACAGGTAATACATGTATATGGTTGTACAGGTAATACATGTATATGGTTGTACAGGTAATACATGTATATGGTTGTACAGGTAATACATGTATATGGTTGTACAGGTAATACATGTATATGGATGTACAGGTAATACATGTATATGGATGTACAGGTAATACATGTATATGGATGTACAGGTAATACAGGTATATGGATGTACAGGTAATACATGTATATGGTTGTACAGGTAATACATGTATATGGATGTACAGGTAATACATGTATATGGATGTACAGGTAATACATGTATATGGATGTACAGGTAATACATGTATATGGATGTACAGGTAATACATGTATATGGTTGTACAGGTAATACATGTATATGGTTGTACAGGTAATACATGTATATGGTTGTACAGGTAATACATGTATATGGTTGTACAGGTAATACATGTATATGGATGTACAGGTAATACATGTATATGGATGTACAGGTAATACATGTATATGGATGTACAGGTAATACATGTATATGGTTGTACAGGTAATACATGTATATGGTTGTACAGGTAATACATGTATATGGATGTACAGGTAATACATGTATATGGATGTACAGGTAATACATGTATATGGTTGTACAGGTAATACATGTATATGGATGTACAGGTAATACATGTATATGGATGTACAGGTAATACATGTATATGGTTGTACAGGTAATACATGTATATGGATGTACAGGTAATACATGTATATGGATGTACAGGTAATACATGTATATGGATGTACAGGTAATACATGTATATGGATGTACAGGTAATACATGTATATGGATGTACAGGTAATACATGTATATGGATGTACAGGTAATACATGTATATGGTTGTACAGGTAATACATGTATATGGATGTACAGGTAATACATGTATATGGTTGTACAGGTAATACATGTATATGGTTGTACAGGTAATACATGTATATGGTTGTACAGGTAATACATGTATATGGTTGTACAGGTAATACATGTATATGGATGTACAGGTAATACATGTATATGGTTGTACAGGTAATACATGTATATGGTTGTACAGGTAATACATGTATATGGTTGTACAGGTAATACATGTATATGGATGTACAGGTAATACATGTATATGGATGTACAGGTAATACATGTATATGGATGTACAGGTAATACATGTATATGGTTGTACAGGTAATACATGTATATGGATGTACAGGTAATACATGTATATGGTTGTACAGGTAATACATGTATATGGTTGTACAGGTAATACATGTATATGGTTGTACAGGTAATACATGTATATGGTTGTACAGGTAATACATGTATATGGATGTACAGGTAATACATGTATATGGTTGTACAGGTAATACATGTATATGGTTGTACAGGTAATACATGTATATGGTTGTACAGGTAATACATGTATATGGTTGTACAGGTAATACATGTATATGGATGTACAGGTAATACATGTATATGGATGTACAGGTAATACATGTATATGGATGTACAGGTAATACATGTATATGGATGTACAGGTAATACATGTATATGGTTGTACAGGTAATACATGTATATGGATGTACAGGTAATACATGTATATGGATGTACAGGTAATACATGTATATGGATGTACAGGTAATACATGTATATGGATGTACAGGTAATACATGTATATGGATGTACAGGTAATACATGTATATGGTTGTACAGGTAATACATGTATATGGTTGTACAGGTAATACATGTATATGGTTGTACAGGTAATACATGTATATGGATGTACAGGTAATACATGTATATGGATGTACATACAGGTAATACATGTATATGGATGTACAGGTAATACATGTATATGGTTGTACAGGTAATACATGTATATGGTTGTACAGGTAATACATGTATATGGATGTACAGGTAATACATGTATATGGATGTACAGGTAATACATGTATATGGATGTACAGGTAATACATGTATATGGTTGTACAGGTAATACATGTATATGGTTGTACAGGTAATACATGTATATGGTTGTACAGGTAATACATGTATATGGTTGTACAGGTAATACATGTATATGGTTGTACAGGTAATACATGTATATGGTTGTACAGGTAATACATGTATATGGTTGTACAGGTAATACATGTATATGGATGTACAGGTAATACATGTATATGGATGTACAGGTAATACATGTATATGGATGTACAGGTAATACATGTATATGGATGTACAGGTAATACATGTATATGGTTGTACAGGTAATACATGTATATGGTTGTACAGGTAATACATGTATATGGATGTACAGGTAATACATGTATATGGATGTACAGGTAATACATGTATATGGTTGTACAGGTAATACATGTATATGGATGTACAGGTAATACATGTATATGGATGTACAGGTAATACATGTATATGGTTGTACAGGTAATACATGTATATGGATGTACAGGTAATACATGTATATGGATGTACAGGTAATACATGTATATGGATGTACAGGTAATACATGTATATGGATGTACAGGTAATACATGTATATGGTTGTACAGGTAATACATGTATATGGATGTACAGGTAATACATGTATATGGTTGTACAGGTAATACATGTATATGGTTGTACAGGTAATACATGTATATGGATGTACAGGTAATACATGTATATGGATGTACAGGTAATACATGTATATGGTTGTACAGGTAATACATGTATATTGATGTACAGGTAATACATGTATATGGTTGTACAGGTAATACATGTATATGGATGTACAGGTAATACATGTATATGGATGTACAGGTAATACATGTATATGGATGTACAGGTAATACAGGTAATACATGTATGGTTGTACAGGTAATACATGTATATGGTTGTACAGGTAATACACGTATATGGTTGTACAGGTAATACACGTATATGGTTGTACAGGTAATACATGTATATGGATGTACAGGTAATACATGTATATGGATGTACAGGTAATACATGTATATGGATGTACAGGTAATACATGTATATGGATGTACAGGTAATACATGTATATGGTTGTACAGGTAATACATGTATATGGTTGTACAGGTAATACATGTATATGGTTGTACAGGTAATACACGTATATGGTTGTACAGGTAATACATGTATATGGTTGTACAGGTAATACATGTATATGGATGTACAGGTAATACATGTATATGGATGTACAGGTAATACATGTATATGGATGTACAGGTAATACATGTATATGGATGTACAGGTAATACATGTATATGGTTGTACAGGTAATACATGTATATGGTTGTACAGGTAATACATGTATATGGTTGTACAGGTAATACATGTATATGGTTGTACAGGTAATACATGTATATGGTTGTACAGGTAATACATGTATATGGTTGTACAGGTAATACATGTATATGGATGTACAGGTAATACATGTATATGGATGTACAGGTAATACATGTATATGGTTGTACAGGTAATACATGTATATGGTTGTACAGGTAATACATGTATATGGTTGTACAGGTAATACATGTATATGGATGTACAGGTAATACATGTATATGGATGTACAGGTAATACATGTATATGGATGTACAGGTAATACATGTATATGGATGTACAGGTAATACATGTATATGGTTGTACAGGTAATACATGTATATGGTTGTACAGGTAATACATGTATATGGTTGTACAGGTAATACATGTATATGGTTGTACAGGTAATACATGTATATGGATGTACAGGTAATACATGTATATGGTTGTACAGGTAATACATGTATATGGTTGTACAGGTAATACATGTATATGGTTGTACAGGTAATACATGTATATGGTTGTACAGGTAATACATGTATATGGATGTACAGGTAATACATGTATATGGATGTACAGGTAATACATGTATATGGATGTACAGGTAATACAGGTAATACATGTATGGATGTACAGGTAATACATGTATATGGTTGTACAGGTAATACATGTATATGGATGTACAGGTAATACATGTATATGGATGTACAGGTAATACATGTATATGGATGTACAGGTAATACATGTATATGGATGTACAGGTAATACATGTATATGGATGTACAGGTAATACATGTATATGGATGTACAGGTAATACATGTATATGGATGTACAGGTAATACATGTATATGGATGTACAGGTAATACATGTATATGGTTGTACAGGTAATACACGTATATGGTTGTACAGGTAATACATGTATATGGTTGTACAGGTAATACATGTATATGGTTGTACAGGTAATACATGTATATGGATGTACAGGTAATACATGTATATGGTTGTACAGGTAATACATGTATATGGATGTACAGGTAATACATGTATATGGATGTACAGGTAATACATGTATATGGATGTACAGGTAATACATGTATATGGATGTAAAAACATATCACTATGCTTAGTTTATACAAATTTATGTTAGCTCGATTGCGAAACAAGTTATTTCAATTTATATTAATCACTCTCGAGACCTCATTCCTGATGGTATCCATCGCCACGAGGGAGAGAGAAGAGGCAACGTGGAATTTAAATGCCTTGCCTATGGGCACAATCGTAACGGCTCCAGCGAGGCTCGAACTCCGGAACCTTTCGCACCTGAAGCGACCGTGCATGCACTGTGCTATCACGACTTCCACATATCACTATGTTACAGAGGTGCCTGAAGAATTAATATGTGTGTTTGTTAAACATTCGCATCAACAGCTTCTGCCACAGAGCGACTATCCATCTATTATTGGTGATTGATGGAAGACCGCTGGTGCATCTCCGAACATTATTTAAGGCACGAACGTGCACCCGGGAGAACCACCGGCCTTCCGCTAGGCAGTTGGATAGCATCCTCACATGTAATAATCCGACAACCCAGTGGTATTCGAACCTACAGCGTTGAGGGGCTGATTTGAAGTCAACCAGCTTAATCACTCGACCACGGAGGCCACCGAAAACATATGTATGCCCTTGGGTAGTGCTATGACGTGTTGTAATGAAAGAGCAGGAACAACTAACACAATCATTTACTGTTTTCAGGTTATTTGACAAACGACCTTGTATTTTGCGGTGGTATGGCCGGTGACAATGCTACACTGCCGTGTGAGCGATGGAATCCGGTCACGTGTCCTAATACAGTGACTGGAGACTTCTGGGTAGCGGCTTCAGTGAATGTACGCCAATACTATACACAATACGCTATTAATTAATTAAATTAATCAAATACATGTTGTTTTGTGCATTATTTACTGCATCGATGTGCGGTAAATTAGGTGGCGTCTTGTATTGTGCATTATTTACTGCATCGATTAGATGGCGTCTTGTATTGTGCATTATTTACTGCATCGATTAGGTGGCGTCTTGTATTGTGCATTATTTACTGCATCGATTAAGTGGCGTCTTGTATTGTGCATTATTTACTGCATCGATTAAGTGGCGTCTTGTATTGTGCATTATTTACTGCATCGATTAAGTGGCGTCTTGTATTGTGCATTATTTACTGCATCGATTAAATGGCGTCTTGTATTGTGCATTACTTACTGCATCGATTAGGTGGCGTCTTGTATTGTGCATTACTTACTGCATCGATTAAGTGGCGTCTTGTATTGTGCATTATTTACTGCATCGATTAGGTGGCGTCTTGTATTGTGCATTATTTACTGCATCGATTGGGTGGCGTCTTGTATTGTGCATTATTTACTGCAACTGCGGAAAATTAGGTGGCTATCTGATTAACTGAATTTACCTCATTTACCGTACCGCCTTCTCATTGATGTGATGGCGGCAGTACACCAATGCTTGAACTACAGAATGTACTTTATTTGCATACCACTGCGTCATTATACCGCAGCAAGGTATGTGTCTATGTTTAAGCATAGGGTATTAGTCGAAAACGATCCAATATGCAAAATAGTGGACTGTATGAGGTGCGTCGCGCCGAAGACAGTACCAATATTTTACATATTGGACCCGTTTGAGGCTTATATCTTATTTAAAACACACACTTATATAACACGATCCTACTAATTAAAATTGTTCATTTCGTTCATGATTTGATATAATACTCTGGCCTTTTGACAGCAGTTCAATATTAATAATAATGGACTGCACGTACAAAGGTATGACGTCACGACAGTGTTTTAACCTGCAAGATACAACTGTAATATCACTGTAAGAAATTGACGTAGTATGTAAATTTTAACAACAACAGACAACTCTACCTGTCCGAGTATACTATACATTAGGTTACATCAAGTACTTTGTTTCAGTAATAACAAGACACGGAGGTTCTTCGCTTTAAAACACGGACATCGAGAATTACATCGCGAAAGTAATATAAATAGTGTTTGACTCCGAACTGACCTTTGTGAGAATATTCCAATGCCTGAAATACCGTAAAATTGAACGTCATGTTTTTATTACGTTTGCAAATGGAGGACAGAACTGACAAGGGGCGCAACCGTATACATTATTCGCGACCATACCACTTCGTCCCACTAGTCTCGCCCGGGTTCTAACTACATAGCTGTAGATCATAATATTAATCAAAATGTATTCTACCACCAGTCCTGAATTATTAAAAGTTCTATACAAATTTGATACCCCAAATGATGTTCAAATTAGTATACCTTAGGCATATTGTAATACACATTACAACACAAATATAGGGTGAGGAAGATATATGTCAATATTAAACTTTTCAGAATAATACAGCTATTAAATGCATATAATTAACGATTACTGCATGCTAGTTTTGTTAAATAATATTTAATATTCATATTGTATAACTGGCATACCTGGAATAAGATCAACGTTCGAAATGACAGTAGCATAAGTAGCAAGCGCACTCGGCTGTCCGATTAGCGCGTTCGCTTCACACCAATGCAACCCGGTTTCGATCCTCGAACCGGGAAATATGTGAGATGATACGGTCGTCGCCAGATCTGACAGGTGGGTTTTCTCCAGGTACTTCCGTTTCCTCCCACACGAAGGACCATATAAGTATACGCTTTCATCCGCGCCAAAGAGAGTGATTAATATAAGTTGTTCGAATTTGCTTCGCAATCGTTGTAAAATAAATAAAGTTTTAAAAAAGCGCGCTCGAACACTGTGCTGACGTATTCCATGAATATTTTATGTTCCAACCAATAATAGATGATCCTGATTCATATCATATACTAAGCCTGTCATCGGTGTGATACAAGAAAACTACAACATTTTAATTCGTAAAGATATACAAGATGCTTCGAGTAAGCACAATATACACAGTGGAAACACAAACTAGAAAGAAAATGGGTATATTTTCAAATAACTTCAAACTTATATTAAATCAACAAGGCGCTTTGAGCAAAGACATACCTGACTATATTATAAAGTTATGCTGTTCTCTTGATACGATTTTGCCTGGGTGAGGCTGTGGGTTTGGCTGGCTGGGGATATTGTACGGTGTGGCACTGGGAAGGTGTAGTAGTTGCGAATTGCATTTCCTAATGCTTTTCTCTTTTTTTGTATTTTTTTCCATATCCATTATTATCCCCCTTAATTGTAATCAAAAACTAGTATCCTAATTGCAATGCTCTTATACTATATTCAGTCTCTTTATTAATTACAAACTAGTATGTTGGGGCGGGCCGAAACTAATGTTGTTAAAACTTGTGGCCCAACCCTTTTGCTTCTCCATATATATATATACATACTGATAATGTTTGTACCACATATCTTATTTAATTCATCCATAAGATGTTTGTAAATTTGAGTTGTATTGTACATAGAATATAAAGAATGCAATAAAATATGATTAAACTAAACTAAAAGCTACTGAGAATTCTCTTTGATACTTTCTTGTGAACAGGAAACAATATTCGAATTTGAAAATATATACAGTTTGAGATCACTTTAATGGTGTTATATGTGTGAATTATGGCGGTGGTAGTTTGGCCACATTTGTTCTCGTTAGGCGCCATCGCTGTAGCTGTGCGAGTTTGAAATCTGACGTATACTTGTGCCATTGATATTGCTCTTATGGACTGTTTAATCTTTCTATACTTTATGATCCCAGTTTGCAAAGCATGCAGACAGACATGTATACGTCATGATGAATGCGACGCGAGATCCGATTTACAAGAACACCTCGTAAGTATGAACACGAGTAGGAACGCCATTTTGAGGCTTGCTCACGCGCTTGAATACTCTCGTTTAGTCTATATTTAGATTACAGTTTCATGCTCATTGTCTTGACGCATTACGGACTGGCATTACTAAGGTTGATATATGTGGAATATGTCTATGGTTAGATTAGAATGTAATGCTATTATGCACAATGTATTATGCAGTAAATAGTTACATCGCAATTGCGTTTCCTTCGATGAACGTATATATATGCCAATTTTGTATCTATTTTCATATGAATTACTCACTAATTATATGCACGTGACATGGCCACTAGAGTTACTGGAATGCACATTCTCAGTTGCCGTCACTTAGGCCTACGGCCTGCTTGGTTAATTCCTACCTGTCAGAACTCCAAACAATGTTTTATTCACCCAATAAATAACCGAAGGACAAATAGCATTTCTTTAACATACATCGTTGTACTGATCGCAGGAGGAAGAGTTATGAAGAAGACGCGATACCTCTAAAATTACTGTCCCATACATTTACTACTGCATTGTGGAAGTCGTGATAGCGCAGTGGATGCGCGTTCGCTTCAGGTGTGAAAGGTCCGGAGTTCGAGCCCCGTTGGGGCCGTTACGAGTGTGCCCTTAGGTAAGGCAAGGCATTTAAATTCCACGTTGCCTCTTCTCTCTCCCTCGTGGCGATGTATTCCATCAGGAATGAGGTCTCGAGCTTTTCGCAATCGAGCTAAAATAAATTTGTTTACACTGCGTTGTCGTAGAGGTATCCCGAAATAAGACCCATATCCCATAAGGTTATTAATTCGTATATGAATACAGCATCACTAGTTAATACGTCTACTGTTAAGGTTCATTCTTTGTTTCTGATATTTTGCAAAATACGAGGTGCCCAACCTGCAGCTGGACGTGGTGAGGTCGGTTACGGTCATCCTCATCAACGACTCCCCTGTGAATAAACGGTACATGCTCACAAACTAGATCAAGCTTAGCAGATTATATTAATTCTGTTTAAACTTTATTTATTTTACAATGATTGCGAAGCAAGTTTTAACAACTTATACTAATCTTTCTCGTTGGCAAGGATGAAAGCGTAAATGTGGTCATTCTTGTGGGAGGAAACGGAGAAAACCTACCTGTCCGATCTGCCATGGCGACCACTGTACCATCTCACATACGTCCCGGTCCGAGGATCGATCCCGGGTTGCATTTGTGAGAAACGAGCGGGCTAACCACTGTGCTAATTGGACAGCCTTAATATTAATTCAGTATATCAATACAGTGAATGAGCGGTTACGGTTATTGTCTCCAAAGCAGTTGCCGCTCACCATTTTAGGTTTGAATTCCACTTGGGTTGTCATACGAAGAAGCCGGTATCCAGCTGGATTGTGGAAGGTCTGGGGTTCTAATGGGTTCTAATGGGTTCTAATGAGTTATAATGGGTTCTAATGGGTTCTAATGAGTTCTAATGAGTTCTAATGGGTTTTAATGGGTTCTAATGAGTTCTAATGAGTTATAATGGGTTCTAATGAGTTCTAATGGGTTCTAATACGGCCGAAAATGTTTACCGAACGGTAAATGATACATCACTCCAGAAGTCATAACATATTTATTTCTGCTTTACTTAAACTAATTTGTACAGGACGTTTCCTCACGTGGCAAAAGCATTACTTTCCCATAGTTTAGAAAGATTATCTTCGTAAACAAATATTAGCAAGTTGTGACCACTTTACGTGTGTGTATACAACTCTGGTCCAAAGATATGGAATAGACAACCATTTGAAATCAAGACGTCAAGGTCTTTAAATATTCCCAAGACAATATGGATTTTAATCAGTAGACCGCTATATAATGATTGTAATTCAATAGGCTTATGTCGGTTGTAAATGGATCAAAGTATATGATTGATTTATGCTGTCGTTTAAGCTACCATGGAATTATGTAATTCGGTTACAATTATTGTATATATACATGTATGCTATAATTCTAAAAAAAGGCTTAGTGGACACTAAGAAGAATTAGGTCAGAACTAATTAGGTCACCATCTATAAATAAAGAAAAGATGGCCTATCTACCATGTAAAGACGCACACAATGGGAAGCACATTATACAAGGTCGTCGTTTCCCGAACTGCACCACCTGTGGTTGTCCATGCTGTAATTACGACGACGGATTGGCTTGGTTGGCATGTTAATGCCAGTGTTGAGGGTGGTGCAAAATTTGAAATAAGTTGGTGCTAGATAAGTGGGACTGTTCTAAGAATTGTTTATCATCTTCGTATTATTCTCAGTATTATATTTTAGAGATCCCTGTAAAACCGCCAACTCACTGGAAATCTTAAAGACAACATTGAGTTCTATGAACATCACATTCAAGTGCGAAGAAAACCCAAGGTAAGATAAACCCTGATAGAAAAGAAGAAGAAATATGTCTAGATAGTTTCATAAATTCGAGCGTCCGCGGTGAAATGGGTATGGCGCTCGTCTTGTAACCAAGAGGATTTGAGAAATACTTATAATATGTGCTTAATTGTTCATTAGCTCATTCTGAGTACATACAGTTATCATATCATGACCTATTAATAAAATCGGAAGTCGTGATAGCGCAGTGGATGCGCTTTCGCTTCAGGTGCGAACGGTCCGGAGTTCGAGCCCCACTGGAGCCGTTACGATTGTGCCCTTAGGCAAGGCATTTAAATTCCACGTTGCCTCTTCTCTCTCCCTCGTGGCGATGGAATGAGGTCTCGAGAGTGATTTATATAAGTTGAAATAACTTGTTTCGCAATCGAGCTAAAATAAATTTGTATATTAATAATAAAATCCACAATCAAACTCTGGGTGGAGCTAACTCCTAGTAATAACAGATCCAATATCGGTTACTACGCACGCGCGCACACACACGCATACACGCACGCATACACATGGCACTGCCTTCTCAGTCGGCGAACTACTGTTCTAGCCACAGCCAGATGTACGTTGCAAACTATTTTATTTTGATTGTGGACGTGGGTCCTTTCGGATCAGCAGGGCACTGAAAACAGTACAATATCAAAGATATATATAGTTATTCGTGGTTGCACCTAACTACACAAAATATGCAACCTGTAACCCTAACATGGTGATGGCGAATGCAACGAAGCATTGCATTAGTCTTTAACATTTTGTGTAGTAGATTACGGGTCACGGGTTAGTAAGTGATGTATAACGGGACATGGGCAGAGTATAGGTCAGGTGGATAATTATGTATATGTGTTCGGTGTAACTGGACAATACTTTCAAAGTTTCTAGATTATTTCCATTGACTATCAATACTTGCATTACAGTGTGGTTAATTAAATGGAAAAAAACAACACGTCTGATAACTTTATTTTATTTATTATATACTAAAGTCTTGTACTCGTTTATTGTCAAATAAACACATATAATCAACCCTACGACACACACACTATCTCTATTAAATTATATTTGATGTTTTATATTTCTAATTGCAGAGACCTCGTGTATATGTACTGCATGGACAATACGGACAGGGATCTGTGTAGGAACTCTATCCCGCATATGATAGGCAGGGGTCCACGTATCCAAGGACAACACTCGTTTCTTCTGCTTATGGTAGTGGCTGTTGCTATCAAGACACACGATACCTATTTGTAATAGTTATTTATCAAGAAAGTCGGAACGTTTGGAGGTAGAATATATCTATAGTTGTCGTCCATAAATATTATACTTATAGCAATTTATGCCATTATATTAGTAGAACGGGTTCGTGCATCCATTGACTGCGGGCACTAGCGATTCAAGCTTACTCTAAGGTGATCCTAAATTATATAAATTTAATAAAACGGTTACCATGGTGCTATCTATGATCAATTAACCATTGGCACGTAGAAACGAATATGCGTACTATAACCATTGGGACGTAGACACGAATATTCGTGCTATAACCATTGGGACGTAGAAACGAATATGCATGGTATAACCACTGGACCGTAGAAACGAATATGCGTGCTATAACCACTGGGACGTAGAAACGAATATGAGTTATATAACCACTGGGACGTAGAAACGAATATGAGTTATATAACCACTGGGACGTAGAAACGAATATGAGTTATATAACCACTGGGACGTAGAAACGAATATGAGTTATATAACCACTGGGACGTAGAAACGAATATGAGTTATATAACCACTGGGACGTAGAAACGAATATGAGTTATATAACCACTGGGACGTAGACACGAATATGAGTTATATAACCACTGGGACGTAGAAACGAATATGCGTGCTATAACCACTGGGACGTAGAAACGAATATGCATGGTATAACCACTGGGACGTAGAAACGAATATACGTGCTATAACCACTAGGACGTAGAAACGAATATGCATGGTATAACCACTAGGACGTAGAAACGAATATGCATGGTATAACCACTGGGACGTAGAAACGAATATACGTGCTATAACCACTAGGACGTAGAAACGAATATGCATGGTATAACCACTGGGACGTAGAAACGAATATACGTGCTATAACCACTAGGACGTAGAAACGAATATGCATGGTATAACCACTAGGACGTAGAAACGAATATGCATGGTATAACCACTGGGACGTAGAAACGAATATACGTGCTATAACCACTAGGACGTAGAAACGAATATGCATGGTATAACCACTGGGACGTAGAAACGAATATACGTGCTATAACCACTAGGACGTAGAAACGAATATGCATGGTATAACCACTAGGACGTAGAAACGAATATGCATGGTATAACCACTGGGACGTAGAAACGAATATACGTGCTATAACAACTGGTACGTAGAAACGAATATACGTGCTATAACCACTGGGACGTAGAAACGAATATACGTGCTATAACCACTGGGACGTAGAAACGAATATGCATGCTATAACCACTGGGACGTAGAAACGAATATGCATGGTATAACCACTGGGACGTGGACACGAATATACGTGCTATAACCACTGGTACGTAGAAACGAATATGAGTTATATAACCACTAGGACGTAGAAACGAATATGAGTTCTATATAACATACTTTTTCTATATTTTACTCTTTTTCGCAAATAGGTGAAAGCCAACACGCCATTCATGGATATTAGTTCATTATGTCGTTATATATAGGATATAAGCCTAATACGATACAATATGTAAACTATTGGACTTTATGAGGCGCGTACCAAATATATAGTTTACATATTGGATCCGTTTGAAGCTTATATCATAAATAACACACACACTTATATAACAATATCTTACTAATTAAAATTGTTAAATTCGTACATTTACGCATAGGATTTGATATAATACTATTTTGCCTTTTGAAAGCAGTCCAATATTAATAATAATGTTATTAAACAGTGTTTTAATACGTGTTATTTAGCTTATTCGCCTTTTAGCAGATTCGATTTTTGAGTTCGTAGAAACAAATGATCATATATGTAGCATCATCGCGACATACCTACTAATCAATTAAAATGAGGTATGTTACGAGTGTTGATGCTGTTTTTGTTGTATCTTTCGAGAGATGGCTTAGTCATTAATAAAGTATCAACCATGTGTAATATGCATGTACATTGCGTAACGTATATACATGTACATTGCATAACGTATATACATGTACATTGCGTAACGTATATACATGTACATTGCATAACGTATATACATGTACATTGCGTAACGTATATACATGTACATTGGATAACGTATATATATATAGCAGTAATCTGTATTTACATCTCATCATTGTACGTACAATATATACAATAATATTACATGTATAGTTTACATAATAATAGTACAATGCCACTCCAACATGGAGTTATTAGAGATGAACAAAAGTATACATACTCATTGATCACAGTATGTTAGGGATAAAGCTGTAATATCCCTGCTAATCGGATATTAAAAACTGCTATAAAACAATTATAAAACATTGAAATACAAAATGGGTACTACATACGGATATGTAGTCCAGTGGTAACACGCTTGACTGGTAATCCAGGGATCGCAGGTTCGATCCCCCATCTGACGCTAATAAAGTTAACAGTCTTTCAGATGGGACGTTAAACCGAGGTCTCGTGTCGGTGCTTTACACCGTGCACGTAAAAGAACCAGAGGAGACTCTGGAATGGGTCTCTCTCTGTATCATTGCACTATCCTCCAAACATCTAAAATGACTAATCTCTTCAGGAGGCGTCGCTCATATGGGCAACCGGTAGCGACGATAAATAAACGTAAAAAAAATAGGTACTATTGCACACGGATTAAGAATTGGTCATACGAAATCTAACTTCGCTTTGATCCGATCATAATGAATTTGATTAGCAGTGATATTACAGACGAGATCAAACACATTTGTAGTTAGAAATACAAAATGTATTGACATTATTCAAAAATAGAAAAAGTATTTACACAATAAAAACTGACGCCTTTGTAGAATATAAAAACAGGTTTTGGCACAATTACGAATCATATCTTCGCTTGAAAACAGGAAACAATGTTTATCATAACCAGACATTGAGCAGAAATTCATATTACACGCATATGACTTTGAGAATAAATCCTGTCTTAAATCATTGTATACTGGACAATTCAATATTACATGCATCTCATTTTCAATAGTAGCAATATCACAAAACGGACAAATCCTAGATTCCTCTGGCAAACCTTCATACCAACCATTCTCTATCCTTATTGGGGCGATCCCCAGTCGAAATTTGCAAAAAGCAGAACGATGTCTGGGCGGTAATACAAGTTTACAATATTGCTCTGCCATATGGTCAGTTTTAAACAATTTATACACTCTCAATTTATTCCGCACGCCACCAGAGGGACATATGACATTGTTTATATTGATTGACCAAGAATTTATATACTTATCGTACGCTTTGACCTCTACATTATGTGTGAAAGAACGGGATATAGGATTAGCAAAGCTAGTGTTCATAGGAATATCATTAGCCTCATAATGGCTCTTAACATTTCATGCCAATTTCTACATGAACGACTAGCTTTACTATATGCCCAGAGTGCCACTCGCATTTTGATCCTTGCGGTATCCATACCTGAAAGTCTTGAACAATAAAGCGAGATACATTTCCATTGTCGGACTATTGGGGGTTTCCAAACCATGTCACATGAAATACCATTGTTTGGTGAGTATTTGCTGACCACTAGAAAATTCCTCAATGCCCTATTATGAACGGCTTCGATACACGAATATGATCAAAAAACCCACAAAGGAGCACTGTAATTGACCGAATCGTATAACTTTGTATATATATCATAGGGCACACCGCCCATTAATTTACATTTTGCAATAAGTAAGCCGTGAGTCATTACTTATATTTATATTAATTATTCTTTTGAATGATACAAACAAACTATAGCACACTTTGCATAGTCCATATTTGCCACATACCGTGTGCCGTACGTAACAGGTAAATAGATCATCCGTTGAACAGTGCAATATGTAAGACACGCCTTTTCTCGCAACGCACACTGCCTAACACTGCGAATGCACATGCTTGTAACTTCGAGTGCGCATGTCAGCTGCATATCATTAGTTGGGAAGCCTCATACAAAAATGTATGCAATCAGGGCACATACGTTCATTGAATGAAATGCAATAGCGATGTAAATAGTATGATGTATAACAATTTGTAAAGAGCAAGTCAAATACATATATTATTAAGCTAAAACATGGGTTGTTCTTCTATTTGGACTGTGATTGATGAACCTACGAAGACATTCCATTCTGAGTACATCTGATTCTAAGACCGGGGCCGTCTAATCTAGGAGAGGAAATTATTTCGATCTGAAAAGAAAGGTAATAATCTAACCACTAAGAGTGTTTACTTTGTGTGTATGATCTCCACTGGTTCTGGAATCAGTCTCGGTCTGTATCGCGAGACATCGGTTTAAAGTCCAACCTGAAATACTGTTAATAGTATTAGGGTCAGACAGGGGATCGAACCTGCGCCGACTGGATTCGCAGACCAACGTGTTAACCGCTGGACTACTGACCCGTTTGAAAAGGATGCCTCCTGAAGAGATTAGTCATTTTAGATTTTTTAGGATAGTACATTGATACAGACAGAGAATCATTCCAGAGTCTACTCTGGTTCGCTTACGTACACGGTGTAGAGCACCGACACTAGACATCGGCTTAAAGTCGCATCTGAAAGACTGTTAATATGATTAGGTTCAGACGGGGGATCGAACCTGCGATCCCTAGTTTCGCAGTCCGACTAGTTATATGTATACGATATTTATATGTAGAACACCTGTATATTGACGCTATTGTACATATTGTGACTACCAGACTATATTTATTCAAAGAAATAAATATGATCTAAACACATTTCTCGTGAGATGTCACTTGGTAGGGGAATATACAATTTAGATATCTTTCCGCCAAATAATTATGAATGTAGATTTGATGAGCTTATATAGAGTTAGTATTATTGTTTTTAAGAAAATATAATATATATGATTAATACAATTCGCTGATGTGGCGTCCGTGGTCCAGTGGTAGAGCGTCGGATTTGGAATCGAATGGTCCCGGGTTCGATACTCGGCCAGGCCACGTATGTAGTGCCATTGAGCAAGGCACCTCACACACATTGCTTAGTATTGGTTAATCGCTTAGGTCGGCTAAGCCTGCCCAGGGAAACATATCTACGTCCCCGCGAGGGGTTTGACATTAAAGGAACATACATACATACGATGTGACCTACCGTGTTGCTAGATAACGAAAATGTTAGTCTGCGTATTTAGCATAATATTTATATTAAAGTCACATAACGCTCATTTAATATTGAGATGTTAGGCGCTACTCTTATGCCATAAAATGGATACCATTTTGCGAAAGTGATACTGAACAAGTTTAGAGGTAAACGTCCTCCGTTCGTGTTTATAGTTCCAAGATTTATACTGTTCCATTTTTCGTAATGCCATCCATGGTGGTGTTAATATGGTAAAAGATTCCGGCTCTATGGCGAGTATTTTAGGCACAAGATTGTCCCAGATTGTGTTAAGATTGAGTTATTTTTCTTGACACATTTTGTGCCAGAGATCAATATTTTGGTGACATAGGTTTTCAAATTGTGGTGCCTGATAACATCGTCAGAAACAGTTCTACTACTAACAAATCCATCCGAATAGAACGCTTAAACATGTCGAGGTTGTTTACTTTGCAACGATAGAACATAAACGGGTAGAAAGCTCTCATTGAATGAGTTCAAAGTGGACACCGCAGAACATGGATAATAGGAAATACACACCTGGCCGATCAATCGATCGAGGCACACGTCTCAAAATGACCGATTACTAAATAATATCCAACGTAAAGCTAATATTACTTCCGTTCAGGTTGATATCAGACGATACATACATCTTAAACATTGATCAATATTTGGCCTGTAATCTGTTTCAAGGCGGGCAAAATATTATGCTCGTATGCATAATGGATACTATCACTATGAATAATATACAGCTCACCATGTTACGGTTATGATAGGACGAATAATATCTACTTTCGATATCATTTCTCGAAATTAGAGTGTATAAACACATGCTTAATCATGTTCAGCCGAGCGCTAATTCGGCAACCCGTTTACAGAAGCTATGTTGTATTAATCATATTGTTGGATATACAATCTTCATATTCGTGTTAGTACAGTTACAACGTTAGTACAGTTACAACGTTAGTACAGTTACAACGTTAACACAGTTACAACGTTAGTACAGTTTACAACGTTAGTACAATTACAACGTTATTACAGTTCACAACGTTAGTACAGTTTACAACGTTAGTACAGCTACAACGTTAGCAAGGTTACACCGTTAGTACAGTAACAACGTTAGTACCGTAACAAGGGTAGTACAGTAACAATGTTAGTACAGTTACAACGTTAGTACAGATACAACGTTAGTACAATATCAACGTTAGTACAGTTACAAAGATAGTACAGTTACAACGTTAGTGCAGTTTACAACGTTAGTACAGTTTACAACGTTAGTACAGTTACAACGTTAATACATTTACAACGTTAGTACAGTTACAACGTTAATTCATTTACAACGTTAGTACAGTTACAACGTTAGTACATATACAACGTTAGTACAATATCAACGTTAGTACAGTTACAAAGATAGTACAGTTACAACGTTAGTGCAGTTTACAACGTTAGTACAGTTTACAACGTTAGTACAGGTACATCGTTATTACAGTTACAACGTTAGTACAGTTACAACTTTAGCAAGGTTACACCGTTAGTACAGTAACAACGTTAGTACAGTAACAAGGGTAGTACAGTAACAACGTTAATATAGTTACAACGTTAGTATAGTCTACAACGTTAGCACAGCTACAACGTGAGCACAGTTTACAACGTCAGCACAGTTACAACGTGAGCACAGTTTACAACGTTAGTACAGTTGCAACGTTAGTACATCTACAACGTTAGTACAATAACAACGTTAGTACAATAACAACGTTAGTACCGTTACAAAGATAGTACAGTTACAACGTTAGTGCAGTTTACAACGTTAGTACAGTTTACAACGTTAGTACAGCTACATCGTTATTACAGTTACAACGTTAGTACAGTTACAACGTTAGTATGGATACAACGTTTGTTCAGTTTACAACGTTAGTACAGTTACAACGTTCATACAGTTACAACGTTAGTACAGTTACAACGTTAGTACATTTTACAACGTTAGTACAGTTACAACGTTAGTACAGTTAAAACGTTAGTACATTTTACAACTAGTACAGCTACAACGTTATTACAACGTTAGTACAGTTACAACGTTATTACATTTTACAACGTTAGTACAGTTATAACGTTAGTACAACGTAAGTACATATACAACGTTAGTACATATACAACGTTAGTACAGTTTACAACGTTAGTACAGTTACAACGTTAGTACAGTTACAACGTTAGCACATTTTACAACGTTAGTACAGTTACAACGTTATTACAACGTTAGTACAGTTACAACGTTAGTACATTTCACAACGTTAGTACAGTTACAACGTTATTACAACGTTAGTACATTTACAACGTTAGCACACTTACAACATTAGGTTGGTTAAACCACGAAACTCACATGTAAGTCTAATGTTATTGATAGTTTCGATGATAGTTTGCATAAAAGGAACTCATTTTAGTTCTTTAGCATAATTTGAAACTTCAAACTTGTTTATTTGCTTAAACGCGTATTTCTATATAAATACATATTCAATGGCGTTAGGGAATAATGAATTAAAAGATAATAAAAATAGTACACAAACATTGCACACCCAGTCATCAATGAAAAAATGACATTAGGGATATTCAGAACAATGCGAAGAAGAAGTGAGTTTTCAATTGTTTCTTGAATAGGTTAACTGACTCACTCTTAAGGCTCAATGGCAATTCATTCCAAAGCTTGGGTCCAACAGTACTAAAACTTCTGTCACTGAAGGTCTTTTTCTTAGTATAAGGAGGTAGAGATCTGGTAGCATCCAACTGATGATTCAGAGGATCGCAGTGAGCATTCTGAGACTTTACTGAACAAAAGTTCAATAAGGTAGCGAAGAGCATTTCCAACATTTATGTTATATTTATATTTCGGGTTTTACGCCTGCATCAGCACCATTTTGGGCTATATCGCCGGCGGGCAGTTTACCTAACAACACATTTGCAGCATTTCCAACAGAACATTTGTAAATGTAAGTGAGGATTTTAAAATTAATTCTTGCCTTAATAGGTAACCAATGCAAATCATATAATGCCTGTTTTGAACTATCACGCCTATTGCAGTTGAGATCAAGTTTAGCACACATATTTCGGATACGTTGTAATTTACCTAACTCACACTGAGTAACACCATTCAGAATAACGTTACAATAATCCAAGTGAGAAATTACTAATGACAGAACTAAGATCTCAGTGACTTCTTTAGTTAGAAATTTGCGGATGCTTTTGATCTTAAAATAGTTACACTTTAAAATATAAAAAATTAGCGCTTAACGTATGGTACATGTAGCATGGGATTATCTGACAGTCAGACAAACACTTATAATGGGCGTACATGTTTTCCGTCATCTAAGGTACACTAACTTGTGATCAGTTTCTTTCACAGCAGATGAAATAAATATTACTATGTAAAGTCATTATTTAATGAGCTTAACTAAGTAGATTGCATAACATCTTTTAAAATAAAACTACTATGTCACTTTAATGTGAATTCAACATAGGGTAAACCTGTTTTCGGTCCACCAATCAAATAGCATGAAGCAGAAATGTGTATATTCCGGCATTTTCAAATGACCGGAACGGACTTTGCAAAGAAAACCAAGAGTCCCGTTACAGAAAGAAACACACATTTCTCTATATGATTTTATATACACCTGCTTTGGTCGGTGGTTTTAAATATGGTTATGTTATGTTATATTTCGGGTTTTACGCCTGCGTCAGCACCATTTCGGGCTATATCGCCGGTGGGCAGTTTACCTAACAACACCTTTCCTGGGCAGGTTCCAGCGGTTAACCGGTACTTGGGTGCACCAACCTCCGTAACATTTATACATTTTCGAAATATAATCTGAATATTTATCTTTATTTTGCTCTTTATCCTCTTTGGCGGTTCTAGCGTGTACCATATAATTCAAGTACCATCTACTGACAGCGGTGACATAATTCGCAAATAAATACGAACCTAAGAGTTTATTTATTATAATGTCACCACAATTGAAAGGGTCAGTCATTTCTGACTCATGAAACCTCAATACTTCCCGAATCCTATCATTGAAGGCCAGGCGCCAGGCTGATTTGAATGTTGGAATGATATTAGATTCATGATCAGCGATATATAACAGAATATGTATAGTACGCGGGCTTGGATGTTCACACGGCGGTATGTGATTCGTTCATACACTGAGTGTGTTTTACGTTTATTTATCGTCGCTACCGGTTGCCCATATGATAGACGCCTCCTGAAGAGATAAGTCATTTAGATTGTTGGAGGATAGTGCAATGATACAGACAGAGACCCATTCCAGAGTCTCCTCTGGTTCTCTTACGTGCACGTTGTAAAGCACCGACACGAGACCTCGGTTTAAAGTCCCAACTGAAAGACTGTTAATTTCATTAGGGACAGACGGTGGATCGAATCTGCGATCTTTGGATTACCGAATTATTCATCATCATCATCATCATCATCATCATCATCATCATCATCATCATCATCATCATCATCATCATCATCATCATCATCATCATCATCATCATCATCATCATCATCTTCTTCTTCATCATCATCATCATCATCATCATCATCATCATCATCATCATCATCGTCATCATCATCTATAGTGAGTGCGCCACTCTGCATAGAGTATACTCGCAATGTCGTTAAAAAGTTAACACCTGTAACAGTATGGGTAGGCGTTTTTCAAAATTAATATTTTCCATATTTACAAGTTAGAAGTTTCTAAAAAACGGAGTCCATGTGTGTTTAGTGGACATCGAGATTGGCCAGTACCTATTGAACACACGTATATATGTGTGTTTAGGTTTATTTATCGTCGCTATCGGTTGCCCATATGAGCGACGCCTCCTGAAGAGATTAGTCATTTTAGTTTTTTGAGGATAGTGCAATGATACAGACAGAGACCCATTTCAGAGTCTTCTCTGGTTCTTTTACGTGCCCGATGTAAACCACCGACACGAGACCGCGGCTTAACGTCCCATCTGAAATACTGTTAATTTTATTAGGGTCAGGCGGGGGATCGAACCTACGATACCTGGATTACCAGCCCAGCGTGTCACAACTAGACTAAAGATACGTCTGTTTCACGTATATAGAAGAATACGTGCGATTATATCCTGAATCTTTATTTCCTCCTCTCAGGAGATTCACATATATATTGACATTACATTAACAATTACATTTACAACACATTACATATAAAACAATTATTATAAATTATGAATAACATAAATAGCATACATATAAGTGTAATGCACAGACGTTATATATCTATATCACTTTCAATTGTATAGTAACGAATTCCCCCTCCGTGTAGTCAACATGACTCTTCAAAGTAAATAATATGTGTAATTATTTAGCGACTATGATTAAGCAGTCTATAATGTAGTCATACGAAATTTCTAAGAACTTTGAGTTACTTTCGATACTGTAGTTTGGGTCATTATCTGACATCCCGCCTAACAATTTAATAGTATATGTTTTTTCACTCAGTAGTCTTAAACTTGTTGTAAAATCAATATCAAGATTCGATGACAAAGCTGCATGGTATTCGTCTCGCCTTATAGCGCTAATTGAACAATGCGATATTACATGTGATAGGTAATCGCCATAGATACTGCCACATATATCACATAGTTCATTTTCAATGTTTATGGACCTCACCCAGATACCTGCAATAATTTCGTTTTTAATTTTGTTTGTAACACCTTTACCAATGCTGTAGACGATAGTTGTTCTAATGTCAGTCTGTAGGTGTTTAAAATAATCAAACTCGGAGTCGGCTTCCAAGCGTCCCCTCCATAGAGCAGATTCACTAGCAGTTATTGTATCAATGACTTTCTTTTTCCAGGCGTATTTTGATGGAATTATATGATAGGTAAAGTAGTCGTTTATAATATATTGAAGGTCGTATTTAGTCAAAATGTTACATATATCTGGAATATAACCAGTACGAACAGAGGACTTATCTTCTATGTATAACAGGTATTTTCGAACAAAAATACTGTTTGAAACAGACATACAGGGTAAGGATAGGATTTTGTACAAGAACATCAGTTTGTGTTTTTCTACCTCGGATGATAACCTATATAGTCCAAGCATAGACTCGCAAATATCTGATCGTGTTAATACCGGAAACCCCTGGATCTTTTTAACGATGAAATGCTGTAGCCGATTAATTATGCCTATATCCGTGTCAGTCATTCCGTGCCATAACTCTGACCCGTAGAGTGCAATTGGGATTATAACTTTCTTGTATAGACTTGTGGCTGTCTCAGGTTTGATCCCTTGTGGATGAAGTCCGAGACCCGACATTGCGTAAAACGCGTTCTTTGCTTTTTGACAGCGCTCTTCAATGCGTTTATTAACTTTCATATTATCATCTTGTCGTATTCCAAGGTGTTTCGTACTTTTGACTTGTTCTAGTATTATATAGCCGTAATATATACACACAGGTGCATGCGTTCGTTTTTTTGTGTAAATAATAATATTTGATTTAGTGGCACTGATGTCAAAATACCATATTGTGGCATATTGGTAAACAATATCCACCAAATGTTGAAGACCGGCCGGTGATATTGCAATCAGCGAGATATCGTCTGCGAAAGTGGGGCTCCCAGATTTTTTTGGAAAGGACACATGCTCCTGACTGATTGCTTTGTAACAGGTTGAGCAATTCGTCTACGTAGACTAGATAAAACAGAGTTGAAAGAACCCCACCCTGACGGACACCACGTTCAACAATGACCGGAAGTGACGTCATCGATTGAAGACGAATGACGCATTGGAGGTCGCTGTAAGAGTTAATTAGCAATCTCAGAGTTTTGCCTGTAACGCCCAATTCACCTAATTTGAAAAATAGACCGTCATGCCATACGACGTCGAACGCACCCTTTATATCTAGATATGCTGTGTATACGTCAGACTGCCGATCCATTTGGAATAGGATTGTTTCCTGTAAATTAAAGGAGGCTGTGATGCAACTAAAGCCTTTCTGAAAGCCCTGCTGTTGCTGAGAGGGGAATTTTGGTGATCTTATCTTAAGATATTCCGTTAAACGTTCCAGTAATACCTTTTCGAAAAGCTTGTTCAAGCAGGTTAGAAGAGATATTGGCCTGTAGCTGTTAGGATCAGACTTGCTTTTGCCATTGCCTTTGTATATTGGGATGATTATACTAGTTTTCCACTTGCTAGGGATAGTTTCACTAGAAATAATGGTATTAAAGAGCAAAGTTATGGCTTTGATAAGTGATGGGCCACCTCGTATAATATGTTCATTGAGCATGTTGTCAATGCCAGGGCTTTTTCGACTTTTAAGCGACGTAATACGCTTCTTAACCTCGTTCTCCGTGACATGGTCATGTAAAATAGTACCTAGTCCTCCCGGCTCTGTTTTGGAATGTTTAGACAATAATCTCTTAATGTTATTTAAGTGTTGGCCATCGGGAGTATTGATGTCGTTTTGGTTGTTCTGTAGCTTGAAAACGTTATCAAAATGTTTTTTGAAGCCTGAAGCGATATTGTCATCCACATAACGCGTACCGTCTACGATAAGTTCAGTGCAGCAGTACTTTGGCTTATTTTCGCGTTTTCTAAGTAGCTTCCAAAAGAGCCTATAATCTGTTTCTGCTGCCTGATCGATATCGTCAAGGGCCTTACTTAAATATGTATCGGCTTCATGTCTTTGCATGCGACGAAAGAGTGCTTTGGCTCTTTTGTATTCACGGTACGAGGCATGCTGGTGTCCTCTAGGACGGCCCTCTACAATCCATCGCCGCCTAAGGCGTCGGGATTCAGTGTGTGTCTTCTTTACCGATGGCGACCAATAGGGTTTTGCAAACTGATTAAACTTGCTTCTTGGAAGTGCAATCTCGGCTGTACGAATAGATTGCACAATTTTAGAATAAACTACGTCGGGCGAGGATTTATTATTGACATCAGCCATATCACAGAGAGCATTCGCGAGGTTATCTTGGTATACTAGAATGTGAGTGTCGGTACATTTGTTCCAAGCAATACAAGAGTTATTAAGTGGTCTAGTGTACTGAAGCGTGGGCAGTTCAAATTTCATTATTATGGGTAGGTGGTCAGATGTGTGAACTTGGCTTTCGCTAAGGACAGTGAATTCGGTAATTCTATTTATGAAGTCTCTTTCCACAAATATATGGTCTATTGAGGTTTTACTAGGTATGAACGTATAGTCGGGTCCTATAGTATTGGTAGTTGATGCATCAACAAGACCATTGTCTTGCACAAAAGCGCTAAGTAGCGTTGATTTTCTACCTTGAAATACGGAGCCAACCGAGTAATCTTTTATTTGACCATTGAAGTCTCCGTCTAAAAGTATGGTTCCTTTTGTACAGTAAAAGGTAATCAGTGCTTGCAGATCACTGATGGTGTCTTTATAAGCTTCTATGTTATTGTCAGCTGGCATGTACACGCAGAAAATGAAAATTGGTATTATGTTAGTACCACTAAATTCTATACCAGAAATGCGTTCATTAGTTATGTTTTCTACTGCTGACACGATGCATCCTAATTCCTTTTTGTAGAGAATGCCAGTCCCCCCTTTACCACACCTAGCATAACCGTACTGGTCGATGGATGTGTCAACTGTCAGCATAGAGGTATAGCCCGGATGTATCGAATTCATAAAGCATGCCGATCTTTGGAATAACTTATGCTCGGTTATAAGAGCGACGTCAATGTCAAAAGTGTCAAGAAATTCTGACAGAGGGTACGCAGATGACATTATGCCACGAACATTCCAGCACATAATATTACACAACATAATTAATAAATACAGTTTTTCTGCCATTATTCTTAGTAAGTTGTACCGCTATTGTGTGCATAACTTACAGGCGGTAAGGAGTTTACTTTGCAACGATAGAACATAAACGGGTAGAAAGCTCTCATTGAATGAGTTCAAAGTGGACACCGCAGAACATGGATAATAGGAAATACACACCTGGCCGATCAATCGATCGAGGCACACGTCTCAAAATGACCGATTACTAAATAATATCCAACGTAAAGCTAATATTACTTCCGTTCAGGTTGATATCAGACGATACATACATCTTAAACATTGATCAATATTTGGCCTGTAATCTGTTTCAAGGCGGGCAAAATATTATGCTCGTATGCATAATGGATACTATCACTATGAATAATATACAGCTCACCATGTTACGGTTATGATAGGACGAATAATATCTACTTTCGATATCATTTCTCGAAATTAGAGTGTATAAACACATGCTTAATCATGTTCAGCCGAGCGCTAATTCGGCAACCCGTTTACAGAAGCTATGTTGTATTAATCATATTGTTGGATATACAATCTTCATATTCGTGTTAGTACAGTTACAACGTTAGTACAGTTACAACGTTAGTACAGTTACAACGTTAACACAGTTACAACGTTAGTACAGTTTACAACGTTAGTACAATTACAACGTTATTACAGTTCACAACGTTAGTACAGTTTACAACGTTAGTACAGCTACAACGTTAGCAAGGTTACAACGTTAGTACAGTAACAACGTTAGTACCGTAACAAGGGTAGTACAGTAACAATGTTAGTACAGTTACAACGTTAGTACAGATACAACGTTAGTACAATATCAACGTTAGTACAGTTACAAAGATAGTACAGTTACAACGTTAGTGCAGTTTACAACGTTAGTACAGTTTACAACGTTAGTACAGTTACATCGTTATTACAGTTACAACGTTAGTACAGTTACAACGTTAGTATGGATACAACGTTTGTTCAGTTTACAACGTTAGTACAGTTACAACGTTAATACATTTACAACGTTAGTACAGTTACAACGTTAATACATTTACAACGTTAGTAGAGTTACAACGTTAGTACAGATACAACGTTAGTACAGTATCAACGTTAGTACAGTTACAAAGATAGTACAGTTACAACGTTAGTGCAGTTTACAACGTTAGTACAGTTTACAACGTTAGTACAGGTACATCGTTATTACAGTTACAACGTTAGTACAGTTACAACTTTAGCAAGGTTACACCGTTAGTACAGTAACAACGTTAGTACAGTAACAAGGGTAGTACAGTAACAACGTTAATACAGTTACAACGTTAGTATAGTTTACAACGTTAGCACAGCTACAACGTGAGCACAGTTTACAACGTTAGCACAGTTACAACGTGAGCACAGTTTACAACGTTAGTACAGTTGCAACGTTAGTACATCTACAACGTTAGTACAATAACAACGTTAGTACAATAACAACGTTAGTACCGTTACAAAGATAGTACAGTTACACCGTTAGTGCAGTTTACAACGTTAGTACAGTTTACAACGTTAGTACAGCTACATCGTTATTACAGTTACAACGTTAGTACAGTTACAACGTTAGTATGGATACAACGTCTGTTCAGTTTACAACGTTAGTACAGTTACAACGTTAATACAGTTACAACGTTAGTACAGTTACAACGTTAGTACATTTTACAACGTTAGTACAGTTACAACGTTAGTACAGTTACAACGTTAGTACATTTTACAACTAGTACAGCTACAACGTTATTACAACGTTAGTACAGTTACAACGTTAGTACATTTTACAACGTTAGTACAGTTACAACGTTAGTACAACGTAAGTACATATACAACGTTAGTACATATACAACGTTAGTATAGTTTACAACGTTAGTACAGTTACAACGTTAGTACAGTTACAACGTTAGCACATTTTACAACGTTAGTACAGTTACAACGTTATTACAACGTTAGTACAGTTACAACGTTAGTACATTTTACAACGTTAGTACAGTTACAACGTTATTACAACGTTAGTACATTTACAACGTTAGCACACTTACAACATTAGGTTGGTTAAACCACGAAACTCACATGTAAGTCTAATGTTATTGATAGTTTCGATGATAGTTTGCATAAAAGGAACTCATTTTAGTTCTTTAGCATAATTTGGAACTTCAAACTTGTTTATTTGCTTAAACGCGTATTTCTATATAAATACATATTCAATGGCGTTAGGGAATAATGAATTAAAAGATAATAAAAATAGTACACACACACTGCACACCCAGTCATCAATGAAGAAATGACATTAGGGATATTCAGAACAATGCGAAGAAGAAGTGAGTTTTCAATTGTTTCTTGAATAGGTTAACTGACTCACTCTTAAGGCTCAATGGCAATTCATTCCAAAGCTTGGGTCCAACAGTACTAAAACTTCTGTCACTGAAGGTCTTTTTCTTAGTATAAGGAGGTAGAGATCTGGTAGCATCCAACTGATGATTCAGAGGATCGCAGTGAGCATTCTGAGACTTTACTGAACAAAAGTTCAATAAGGTAGCGAAGAGCATTTCCAACATTTATGTTATATTTATATTTCGGGTTTTACGCCTGCATCAGCACCATTTTGGGCTATATCGCCGGCGGGCAGTTTACCTAACAACACATTTGCAGCATTTCCAACAGAACATTTGTAAATGTAAGTGAGGATTTTAAAATTAATTCTTGCCTTAATAGGTAACCAATGCAAATCATATAATGCCTGTTTTGAACTATCACGCCTATTGCAGTTGAGATCAAGTTTAGCACACATATTTCGGATACGTTGTAATTTACCTAACTCACACTGAGTAACACCATACAGAATAACGTTACAATAATCCAAGTGAGAAATTACTAATGACAGAACTAAGATCTCAGTGACTTCTTTAGTTAGAAATGTGCGGATGCTTTTGATCTTAAAATAGTTACACTTTAAAATATAAAAAATTAGCGCTTAACGTATGGTACATGTAGCATGGGATTATCTGACAGTCAGACAAACACTTATAATGGGCGTACATGTTTTCCGTCATCTAAGGTACACTAACTTGTGATCAGTTTCTTTCACAGCAGATGAAATAAATATTACTATGTAAAGTCATTATTTAATGAGCTTAACTAAGTAGATTGCATAACATCTTTTAAAATAAAACTACTATGTCACTTTAATGTGAATTCAACATAGGGTAAACCTGTTTTCGGTCCACCAATCAAATAGCATGAAGCAGAAATGTGTATACTCCGGCAATTTCAAATGACCGGAACGGACTTTGCAAAGAAAACCAAGAGTCCCGTTACAGAAAGAAACACACATTTCTCTATATGATTTTATATACACCTGCTTTGGTCGGTGGTTTCAAATATGGTTATGTTATGTTATATTTCGGGTTTTACGCCTGCATCAGCACCATTTCGGGCTATATCGCCGGCGGGCAGTTTACCTAACAACACCCTTCCTGGGCAGGCGCCAGCGGTTAACCAGTACTTGGGTGCACCAACCTCCGTAACATTTATACATTTTCGAAATATAATCTGAATATTTATCTTTATTTTGCTCTTTATCCTCTTTGGCGGTTCTAGCGTGTACCATATAATTCAAGTACCATCTACTGACAGCGGTGACATAATTCGCAAATAAATACGAACCTAAGAGTTTATTTATTATAATGTCACCACAATTGAAAGGGTCAGTCATTTCTGACTCATGAAACCTCAATACTTCCCGAATCCTATCATTGAAGGCCAGGCGCCAGGCTGATTTGAATGTTGGAATGATATTAGATTCATGATCAGCGATATATAACAGAATATGTATAGTACGCGGGCTTGGATGTTCACACGGCGGTATATGATTCGTTCATACACTGAGTGTGTTTTACGTTTATTTATCGTCGCTACCGGTTGCCCATATGATAGACGCCTCCTGAAGAGATAAGTCATTTTAGATTGTTGGAGGATAGTGCAATGATACAGACAGAGACCCATTCCATAGTCTCCTCTGGTTCTCTTACGTGCACGTTGTAAAGCACCGGCACGAGACCTCGGTTTAAAGTCCCAACTGAAAGACTGTTAATTTCATTAGGGACAGACGGGGGATCGAATCTGCGATCTTTGGATTACCAGTCCAACGTGTTTACCACTGGACTACAGATCCGTCTGTAACATTCGTAAGTAGAGATAGACACAATCACTGGACCCATGTTGAACCATATTTGTCACAAAAACACTACGTGTGAGGAATACGTGCGAATTATTCATCATCATTATCATCATCATCATCATCATCATCATCATCATCATCATCATCATCATCATCATCATCTTCTTCATCATCATCATCATCATCATCATCATCATCATCATCGTCATCATCATCTATAGTGAGTGCGCCACTCTGCATAGAGTATACTCGCAATGTCGTTAAAAAGTCAACACCTGTAACAGTATGGGTAGGCGTTTTTCAAAATTAATATTTTCCATATTTACAAGTTAGAAGTTTCTAAAAAACGGAGTCCATGTGTGTTTAGTGGACATCGAGATTGGCCAGTACCTATTGAACACACGTATATATGTGTGTTTAGGTTTATTTATCGTCGCTATCGGTTGCCCATATGAGCGACGCCTCCTGAAGAGATTAGTCATTTTAGTTTTTTGATGATAGTGCAATGATACAGACAGAGACCCATTTCAGAGTCTCCTCTGGTTCTTTTACGTGCCCGATGTAAACCACCGACACGAGACCGCGGCTTAACGTCCCATCTGAAATACTGTTAATTTTATTAGGGTCAGACGGGGGATCGAACCTACGATCCCTGGATTACCAGCCCAGCGTGTCACAACTAGACTAAAGATCCGTCTGTTTCACGTATATAGAAGAATACGTGCGATTATATCCCATAAATTCGACGAATTTGTCACACATTTGTGACGTTTGAATTGGGGTCCATACTCCTATTGGCATAAAAGCGTATTTGTCACATGGTACACATTTTTAAAAAAGCCATGAAGTATTGTCCAGACGAATATATCACACGGACATACGAATCGACGATAACAGTGCAGTCATATTAACAGTGGTCGGATTCAGGATTCTGGGCATATTTTAATGTCAAAAACATTCGAAACATGATGAAAGATCACTCAGTGTTACCCATGTACGTCCGTTCGCGCATGCGTGCGTGTGCGCTTCCGTTCGTATGTAATTACTCTTGCATGGATGAATGGATGTTCAATTACATGTCAATTTCTGTTACAATCCACTGAAAACGCAAACCAATGCACAGCGTAAGCGTATTGATAGATGAGAGAGTAGTTAATACATACCTATCTATGTTAGCGCTTAATTAGGCAGGTTGTGTTGGTTCGTCTGTCTGCTTAATGGTGCTACAGTTCATCATTATCAGTTACAACTTCGTTTCAAACGGTCCAACATTGTCAGTTACAACTTCGTTTCAAACGGTCCAACAATGTCAGTTACATATTATTTTCAAACAGTTCAACATTGTCAGCTACAGTTTTTTTTCAACTGTGTAGGAACTGTATGCTGTGCGTTGCCATGGCCTCACATACCAAACATCATCAACATTCGTCTCAAAGGCGATATATTGACAGGTGGTCATACAGACGGACGGAGTCTACTACAATATACACGACGATTCCATAAATAAAGGGAAATAACCTTAGTGCCTGCATCAAGGACAGGACAGAAACTTGGGATCTGTATCCGGACAATGATTAAGCATGGCATTACTCTGGCGTTCTATGAACTGGACGGAGCTGCGTCACCTCTAGGGGTGTTGTATGTCGTTTATTACCCTAATTAGGGCCGTTTGTTAGTGGCACTGGACATTGCAAAAATCACTTGCTGTTAGGATTAGGCGAAGCACGCCCGACTCCCACAAGATCGTACCCCGCTCCTGCCTCTTGCAACAGGACCTCGAGTGATCGAAGACCGGGTTCTCCAGAATACTTTACATTCTACGAAATCTACGATATTGAAGTTGTATCAAGATACGACGACAATCTATGAAAACACAAACGCTGATTTTTCTAAGAAAACACAAACGCTGATTTTTCTAAGAAAGCACAAACGCTGATTGTTCTAAGAAAACACAAACGCTGATTTCTCTAAGAAAACACAAACGCAGATTTTTCTAAGAAAACACAAACACTGATTGTTCTAAGAAAACACAAACGCTGATTTCTCTAAGAAAACACAAACGCTGATTTTTCTAAGAAAACACAAACGCTGATTTTTATCCCCGACGCCGCTTTCTGACAATTTCCTCGCTGCACTCCAGTAATGCATCGCTTATATCACAAAAGTCCCCAAAGTCTCACTACCAAAGCCATTAAACCAAGCTAGGTCACTACATACAAGCACGCAAAGGTGCACTGAGACCCATACAATATACACATAGCTAAGCACAGACATATACGCATAACAACCAGAACACTAGCCACGCCGGGCATCCCAAAGAGGTGGCTAAACTGGATTCTACTCAGGCACCATAGCTAGTACTGATACTACTGACAGAGGAATACAGCCAACAGCAGCGGGGAGAACCTCGGGTATGGGTTGCCTGCGGGCCAATTCCAACCCTTATTTCCATGCACAGTTGTGTTCTATGCTCATGGATTATCTTAGCATAAGATGGACTGGGATGTTTTGTATGGTGGCACCAAATGTGCCAAAACCTGTTTTAATATACTCAAGTGTTGATACTTTTACCTTTGTAAATAATGTCCTCTCTTTTATTATTACAAATGTATATAATTATACTTATAACGTTTACTACAAGTCAAGTCAAAGTTTGTATTGTAACAAGAAACATGATTGGCGGTTACATACAAAGTTTACAGAAAAGCATGATATATAAAATATTATACGGTATGAGTAAGCATCACAGACGGATATGTAGTCCAGTGGTAACACGCTGGACTGGTAATCCAGGGATCGCAGGTTCGATTCCCCGTCTGACCCTAATAAAATTAACAGTCTTTCAGATGGGACGTTAAACCGAGGTCTAGTGCCGGTGCTTTACGCCGTGCACGTTAAAGAACCAGAGGAGACTCTGGAATGGGTCTCTGTCTGTATCATGCACTATCCTCCAAAATCTAAAATAACTAATCTCTTTAGGAGGCGTCACTCATATGGGCAACCGGTAGCGACGATAAATAAACGTAAAAAAACAGGAGTTAGCATAGCAATCATATTTACGAACTATTCATTGTTTAACACTATAATTGTTATTCAGTGTCTCACAAATCATTATTTTACATGTAACATGTTTGTTGTTGTTTTGTTTAAAGTAGTAACATTCATTTAGTTAATAAATATCATTTCTTTTACTTGTTGCTAAATAAATATATTTAACTAATTTGACATGTTTGCGTTTTGGTGTTGAATTCATGAGCTTATTAATGGTTGGCCATGAACAATACTATCTAGGTAAATATTATTTTATTTATTTATTTATGTCTCATCAATGTACAACAATAACAGAACAACATTAAAATAATACATGGTATAGTACATTGCCACTCATAAATGAGTTACAAGAGACGGTATTTATCAAAGTATAAAACACATCACATTATGCAGTTGTAATAATATAGTATGATATAACACTGTCACAAAGTTGAGAGACGGGCTTCTTTTTATCAATGTTTGTATGCTAAGATATAGCATCATCTTTTGTAAATTTCGTGTTTATGCCGAAATTGCTAGAGTTTTCTTTTAAACTTTAGGGTATTGTTTTCTAATGCAGAAAACAATAAACATACATGTAAAGTTTATCCAATTCGGGTCAGAAATGACATAGTTATTATTCCCGTAACCTTTGTCTGATTGACAAAACGTTATAAACCCCTAGGTCAGGCCTCGATGATGTATTACTAAAGCAAGATAGCGTGATATTAAATTAAACGGATTATGGAACGCCATTGCTGTATGTGGATGTGGTTCTATTATCACGGCTCCATACTTAACTATTAGTTTAAACATATTTTATTCAGAAAATAACATATAAGAATAAAGTGTTACAAGAGAAATAAGTTGGATTGGAAAACAAGCATATTAAAATGCTTATACAAATTCCTTTCCATAGTGGAGTTTGCAAACATATAAATTTAACACATTAGAGCCAGTGTATGGTAGGTATTCTTTGAGCATTGGATAGGTTTAATTCTATATAGTTCAAACCTGATACTGAATTTTAATGAACACGGTGACTAATTGTTATCCTGATTCAATGCATTAATTAGTGTTAGTTTATAACATTAGTAGAACATACTAGGTACTGTCTCACACGCTGAATAGATAGGGGGTCGGACATTTGATGGTAAATGACTAGATCTCGCGCTTAGTTGCTGCTATGAAGCCTTGGACTAGTAGGAAGATGTGTTTATTGACTTCGAATGTAAGTCGGTCATCACCGTACAGTAGATTATTTAACGTATGTACACATGGGAGATCGTGAAGATAGTGTTGGCGCAATGCATGGTATCTTGGATATTGAAACAGGAAGTGGAATGTAGTCTCTACAACGCCGCATATGCACAGAGGAGAAGGAACAATATTTCTTCTGTGAAGATCGAAGCTTAGCGCACTGCACCCCAAGCGAAGGCATGCGTGATATACTTGGTTTTTCCTATTGCCAATGTTGTAAATTGTTTTCCTTTGTTTAGCCCTAGTATTCAGCTTGCTTTTAAATTCTCCTATGGTTGAGGCATTTTTAAGTTCTTGTGGAAGTATATTCCACTGGCGAATAGTTAGAGGCAGAAAAGAAGAAGCATGCGATTGAGTTTTGCGGTGAATATTGGGTATAGCTGTAAGTGATCGTAAGGCATATGGCTGATTTGGCTGGGGTGGAATTAGATTTGACAGGTAAGCGGGTGAAAGTCCATTTTTCATCTTATAAAGTAAGACAAGGCGATGCTTGAGTCGCCTTTCAGCTAAATTATCCCAGCTAAGATCGGTATAGAGTCTGTCGGTGTTACAGTATTTGGTAGCACCTGTGATAATTCTAGCTGCTTCTAATTGAACGGATTCGATGTCGCATTTGATCTTGTTCGTACAGTTTTCCCAGACAACATCAGCGTACTCCAAGAGGGGCCTAATGAATGATAGATACATTTTTTCTAGGCTACAACGAGATAAGAGAAATTTTAGACTTCTTAAGATGCCAATGCGTTGCCATGCCTTGTTAATGAAAGCCTGTATGTGCGATATCCATTTGGCCTCCTCGGAAAAGGTGAGTCCAAGATGTTTGTGAGTACTGACTTGTGGGATAGGATTACCATCAATATATAACTGGGGATGAATAGGTTTCCTGAGCTTACGAGAGAAGATCACGGATTCAGTCTTGGAAGGATTAAAGGAAACAAGCCAAGCTTTCGACCAGTTGATGATCCGGGAAAGATCATGGTTGAGAATATTTGCGGAATCAACAACATCTTCTACAACAATATAAAGACTAGTATCGTCTGCAAATAGTCGAATATTTGCACGAATATCGTTTACAATGTCATTGATGTATATTAGAAAGAGCAATGGACCGAGGATGGATCCTTGGGGAACACCTGCATCTATGGATGAAATATCGGATGTAGAATTTGCCAGGACAACACGTTGCTTTCTATTTGAAAGATATGAGGAGAACCAGACAAGTAAGGGACCTTGAATGCCGATAGAAGAAAGTTATGAAGTAGTCCCCGGTGCCAAACTCTATCAAAGGCCTTGGATATGTCACAAAATACAGCACGAACTTCCTTACCATCATCTAACGCTTCACTAATGTCGTTATACAGAAGTGTCAGCTGGTTGACAGTGGAATTGCCCTTGGTAAAACCAGATTGGTAAGGTGTAAGGATTGCGTTGGAAATAACGTAATTATATAGGTTTTTATGGATACAGCGTTCCATGAGCTTACCCAGACAACTGAGAAGAGAGATAGGTCTATAGTTGATTGGTTTTGAAGGGTCTGATTTCTTGAAAATTGGGCAGACATTTGCCAATTTCCATGAAGAAGGAACACATGAGTTGGAAAGTAGTTTGTTAAAGTACTGTGATAGAGGGACTGCTAGAGAATCTATACCTTCTTTGATGAGACGTGGACTCACCAGATCTGGGCCACTTGCCTTGCTTGGATTTACACATGATATAGCATCTTTAATATCTTGGGGCGAAATGTTTATATTAGCCATGGAGCATTCCATGTGTGTGGTGTGTGGAAGAGAATGATCCCTATCATCAACGGTTGACTGTTTAGTGAAGTAGTTATTCAGTAGATCAGCTTTATCTTTATCTGTGTGTGCTTCGATTGAACCGTCAATGAGTGTTGGAATGGTTGAAGATTTGTTTTTGTTCGTCAATTGTTTAGCTAGTTTAAACCAAGCTTTAACTGTTGCCCGAGTTTATTTGATTTATAATTTTGTTTTGATAATCTGCTTTGGTTTTACGAATTATATCTGTAGTTTCATTTCGGCTTTTTCTAAATTCGGCCCAGTCATTCTCAGTATTAGTATGTTTAGCTTTTTGATGTTTTTTGTTACGTTTTTTTATCTGCTTTCGCACTGCACCATTAATCCAAGGAACATCAGCTGGACGAATAATTACATTTCTGTTAGGAATGCTTTCTGCTGCTGCATGTAGTATTGAATTAGCAATGCAGTTTGCAGTATCATTAAGAGTAGTACTATTATCGATGAAGCTCCAGTCGATTGTTCTGAGGGTGTCGTTAAATTTGACAATCTCCTTTATCGTAGAGCCAGATACGGCGCTTGAAATGTGTTTGCTTTGGTTTTGAAAATCTCAGGACTGAAACAATTGGACAATGAAATCGGATGAGGTTGGGGACAAAAGGGTCAGCAACGAAACTGGTAAGACTGTGTTGGGAATATTTAATAAACATGAGATCGATTAGTGAAGCGCAATGTTCAGTGAAGTGGGTCGGTGAATTGATAAGTTGTTGCGCATGCAGGGAATTGATAAGTTTGCTCATTTTGTTCGACTCAGATGAACTGATGTTGATGTTAAAGTCGCCCGAAACAATTACATTATCAACACGCTGACTAAACGCCTGATCGAGGGAGTGTTGCATGTTTAACCACTGGGTATTGTTTGAGTCAGGAGGACGATAGATTCCACCAACAAGTAGCTTACGCTGGCTAACACATAATTTAACCCATAGAGCCTCTACACCATTTACGTGAAGGTCTTGTCGCTCAGTAGCATGTATGGTGTCTCGGACGTATATCGCAACTCCACCTCCAATTCGATCTTTTCTGTCACATCTAAACACGTTTGTAAAATTAGTTATATAAATGTCATCATTAGTGATGTTATCAGACAGCCATGTTTCAGTGAAGACAAGTACATCATATGGTTGAGCCTCGACAGCAAGAATATCAAGATTGGGCTTCAAACTTTGAATATTAAGATGCATTATACTCAAACCACTGTTTGTGAGAGCTGAATATGATTCTGCAGCGGAGTTAAACGACACTGCAGATGAAACCGACTCATTAGAAGGACCGGGGTTTGATTCAATATCCCCTGACCTAAGAAGAAGTATTATAATAAGCTGCAAATAAGTCATGTTATGAAGGGGCAAAGAATAAGAGTCCAGGGATGTTGCATAGAGGCGGCCATGAACAATATGGCTACATGTTGAAATCATCTTTATACGGAGAGAAGAAATACCAAACTAGCCGCCGGATGTCTGAAACGCGCGCTCGAGTATCTAACATTAAAACCAGCAGAAGTCGACACTCCCAATCAACAGCGTGTGTGACAGTGTAGTAAAATGCAAAGGGGAAAAAGATGGAAAAAATCATACAGAATTCTGTAAGGGTTGTGGTAAGGACATTAAAGACTCGCATTGATAAACTTCATATAAATACAATGGCAAATTTAAAAGATAAATCATATGTGACTATGTATTCTGCTTACGAATACTGGTTATAATAAATTGGTTGTTTATTTCATTCATGATATAGATCATAAATATTCACTCAGAATGTGACTTATTACAGTCATTGTATAGGGGCATCAACTCCAGTATGAAAATTCATTTACAATATTCAGTTAGTTGCAATGCAACGAATTATTAAAGGGAATGTGGTCATATTGGTCAAATATACAGCATGCGATCATCGTACATACAACACTTTGAATGTGCATGTTCTAGCAACTTCAGATTTATACACTTATTAATAATTGACTAACAAGAATAAAGAACGTGCTATAAACCGACCAAAATACCACACGCACCTTTGCATGTTATACCCCAACATAGTAATAGAGAATCATGTATCTAAAACTTCATGATTATAACAACATGGTCCCTGAAAGAGATTGCATACTACGATAAATCTGCGTTAAGTCTAAAGTATTCGTATATTGTTCCTATCAAGTAGTTTACTGTATATTACTTACAGTATAGTATAATACTTATGGTACTTATCAATTTATGCTTAGATATTTGCACTTGAGTATTCGACAACAAATTAGGGCTCCTTTTGTTTTAGAGGATATTCAGATTATTAACCTACCATTAAAACAGGAAAATAAAACAACACAAAACAAAAAAACAACACAACAACAGAAGACCCTCAGTAGCAATAACAAGCAAGGAAACAAAACTAGCATAGACATACAGTTAAACAATTAAATCCAGATACGCTTGCTTGAACAATGTACAATAAATTTTTCTTAGCTAATGCCAAGTAAATGTTTCATTACATATGTCCGTTTACGAGATTGAGACATTTCAATAGCGAAATATGGCTAGATTTAAGCGTGTATGGTAGCACGTGTATGGTAACACGTGGTGCATAGAACGTGGTCAGTAGCACGTGGTGCATAGAACGTGGTCAGTAGCACGTGGTGCATAGCACGTGGTACAATACAAATTGAGTTATTGTTCATACATTTTTATTGGTAATTGAAATTGTTAATGATTAAGGTCATTGGCTGCATTTACATAATGTGTACAGATACATGCATATCATTGAAATACTTTTCATTCACTACGATCGATTGTTATAAACAAACGTTGAAACGAACCATGTAAATGTAAGGGAGGTAACACGTGTGACATTTGGTGACTGAAATAGTATAGCCAGTATACTATTAGTGCATTTATAGCACGTGACTGTATAGGAACTTACATAGTATTTTCCATATGTTATATATATTTAAGCTTCATCCCCCGGACATGTATTCCTGGCGTGGAACGTAGTTCATCGGCGTGGAACGTAGTTCATCCCCCGGACGTGTATTCCCGGCGTGGAACGTAGTTCATTCCCCGGACGTGTATTCCCGGCGTGGAACGTAGTTCATCCCCCGGACGTGTATTCCCGGCGTGGAACGTAGTTCATCCCCCGGACGTGTATTCCCGGCGTGGAACGTAGTTCATCCCCCGGACGTGTATTCCCGGCGTGGAACGTAGTTCATCCCCCGGACGTGTATTCCCGGCGTGGAACGTAGTTCATCCCCCGGACGTGTATTCCCGGCGTGGAACGTAGTTCATCCCCGGACGTGTATTCCCGGCGTGGAACGTAGTTCATCCCCCGGACGTGTATTCCCGGCGTGGAACGTAGTTCATCCCCGGACGTGTATTCCCGGCGTGGAACGTAGTTCATCCCCCGGACGTGTATTCCCGGCGTGGAACGTAGTTCATTCCCCGGACGGGTATTCCCGGCGTGGAACGTAGTTCATCCCCCGGACGTGTATTCCCGGCGTGGAACGTAGTTCATCCCCCGGACGTGTATTCCCGGCGTGGAACGTAGTTCATTCCCCGGACGTGTATTCCCGGCGTGGAACGTAGTTCATTCCCCGGACGGGTATTCCCGGCGTGGAACGTAGTTCATCCCCCGGACGTGTATTCCCGGCATGGAACGTGATTTATCGGTGCCCGGAAGCGAGTTCCCGGAGCTATCGTGACTGTGTTGGTCCCGGACGTGGTATATCGCCGGATGCGAGATTGTGTTGGTCATTGGAGCGCTTGTCGCCACAACCCTCACTACGATGTTCTTGGTGCCCTTGAGATAGCTCAAGGAATCCAACACTACTAGGAGCCAGAACGGGAACATCGTAGTCAAGGATTGGATTTATCTTGACCAATCATCACGGAACGTATTTTTCTTTATTTGTGTTTACGCCTAAGTAGACAATAGTGTATCAGTCAATCACACGAACAGTGGTGTAATGCTTAACGTTAGTGAACGTTAAAAGAACTGTATAGATTGAAGTGAGGTGTGCAATGCTTAACGTTAGTGAACGTTAAAGGAACTGAATAGATTGAAGTGAGGTGGTGTCTGTTTAAAGAGTACATATTTCTAGTGCATTTTCATAGTATCATCCATTGTTTATTTTCATCATCATCATCATCATTATATAAATAATTCATCATTGTTATTAAACTTATAACTACTGTACTGAGTGTTGATTGTGTCTAGCTGAGTATTGTGATCAAGCTTTGCCGGTCCATCCTGTTACAAACACATGTAAACAACACATGATACAACATCTGAATAGCCTACGCTAATCTAACCTAAAATAAGCTTACAATCAAAATGATGTCATAAAATGCTGATGATTGTATGAGAGCACTATTGCGCATATTAAAAAAATGTTTTGAAAAAGCAAATATCAATTCTGATCAGATCAGAATTGAACTGATTAGCATAGACTATTCAGCTGGTATTAAAAATACATTGGATTATTAAGAAAAAATGAATCATTATGTACACAGGCAAAACTAAAGTTAAATAACGGTAAATATGTATTACATATTACAGTGTTTGAGCTGCTAAGTTTGCCTTTCTCGATTTGAGTGTGGATGATACTTGACTTTATTACAGATATTTCTTGATAGTGCATTTATATTTAGTTCTTTGTTTTATACCAAGTTGTTACATTAAAGCGACACTACATCGGTGAAAACGCACATTTCTACAGAATGTATTGTCCTATTATAATGTATAATTGTTTTCCGAATATTTAAATAACTAAATAAACAACCGTCGTATACGACGTTTGTTGACATAACATAATAATGTAAATAGGGTCAACATCAATGCGTAATGCAATGTGTGTATCCTCAATAATACGATTTAAGGTACAGATTTACCGTTATATCTCACCATTTGTGCAGGTGAATATTTATTATTTAGACTAAGCTATTTAAAATATCTCTAACAGACAGTAGCACGCGCTTGGTATAGACTCCAATAATACATAAACATCAATTCAGGAGAGTAGCTGGCCGTTATATGGAATCATACTTTCACTTTTGAGAGTTTGTATACCACAAAAACACTGTTTATGTATAGAAAGTTAGTGTTTCTGAATTATTTCTGAAAAATTTATAGTAGCAATGCTAATTATACATAAAAACATGATTGGGGCTTTTAGCGATGTAATTTCGCTTTAATAAATTGCAATATGTGATGTTTACACTGCGATACATTTTGTTGTAATAATATTATGTCTATTCAGAATGTATTTTTATATAATTTTTTTAATTATTGTTGTGCAAAATATATGAAAAACAAACAATATTTGCACGAAATGTTATTATTGACATATATAAATAGCAATGTATTATATAAATACATTAATCTATTTAATATACGACATCATTGATTTACCATGTACTATATATATTTGTCTTATGCATATCGTCTGCTATCATGTTCGCGTCTAAAAATATCAATTCTATTTTTGCGCGGGAATGACTAATTATCGGGACTGATTGCACATGTGGCTAGTTGTGCAATTTTAAAAGGCCGAATCTTTTGATGTGCGGAAAATCTTAATAATATTAGGTAACGTAGCAGATGTTACGGCGTCTGTAAGTCTACTTGACAATCGCTGGTCTATATAAGAAACGAACTTTATTAATCAAATTAGATCCCCCGTCTGACCCTAATAAAATTAACAGTCTTTCAGATGGGACGTTAAACCGAGGTCTCGTGTCGGTGCTTTACACCGTGCACGTAAAAGAACCAGAGGAGATTCTGGAATGGGTCTCTGTCTGTATCATGCACTATCCTCCAAAATCTAAAATAACTAATCTCTTCAGGAGGCGTCGCTCATATGGGCAACCGGTAGCGACGATAAATAAACGTAAAACACACACAATCAAATTAGACACACTTAGGAAACGGATTGTTGCGTGATCTCAAAATTAAGATACATAATTATCTGTTTCTATGATACTTATAAAACTATAGACATTAAGAGAAAGATAACGTATGAAAGTTAATTGCGTATTTATTTTTAAATAGTTATAAGATTATTCGCCGAGATAAGGAACATATTTAGTTCCGGTGAATATAATCTATTATTGTGAGACGAAGGTTATTGAAGCGGAAACATTGAAGCGATTGGATGAAGAGAGGAGTTACGGATTAAAGAGATTAGAGCTGATAGGGACAATTAGCAATAAACAACTAAATTCTGACTTATAAGTAAATAATAATTGAATTAAGCAGAACTATATGCATGCACCAGATATGCACCAGAACATAAGAAACACGGAAGAAATATTATATTATAGCCTCGAGGGTCCTCATTCCGGTAGGATACGAAACACTCATTAAAATTTGCATAATAGTTTGTAAAATATACAAAGACGTATACATATCTTAGTCAACAAATCCTTTTCCAACATGTTGCATCAAATTTCAACATAAATGCATGTGTTTCCAAAGAGTAATCACGATTTGTTCTGAACTACTGTAAATTTGTCCGTAATTTTACATGTGACCCAATTCCGGTAACTCTTGGGTAACAGTGAATTAGGCACTCTTAATTAATTATGTGGTGTTTTTCCAAACAGTTCAAATATAAGATATAATTCCAAAATCTATTTTTAACTTTGTTAACACTAATAACTGTTAAAACACTAAATTATTAACTGTTGTTTTATGTAACTGTTTTATTCTACTCCTCTCTAGTGTCACAGCAAGGATACATGACTGTGTCTCGTCTTCTAAGTACCCTGACTGTGGTGCAATATGTCAAATGCACCCAGTGGTTACAGAGTTTGCCCCTATTAACTCTGTCAAACAATCTCCACTTTGCAAATATTAGAGATACACACTTGGAAATCTCTTTAGTGTCTGTTCTTTCTCCTCATCTGCCTAGGATTAGCCTAAAAAACTAAAATTGTCTATAAGGGATAGGACTGAAAACAAAATAAATAAATTAGGCTTGGCCTTATAGAAAAAGTCCACTTCCAAATTAGATCTGTCAATCAAAGCCTGGTTTCAGAGCAGACGGGTGGTAACATTTCTGAACAATGATTTTGGGGCCAAATAAGGGTATTTAAATGAACATTTATTTGGTAATAGTAGAAAAGGTATTATTTTATATGCGTGACATGTTTCAACAAATGTTTACCTGTTTTTGTCTCATTTTACTCTTGTTTGACTTTTGACAGATAGCTACAGCTTTAGTAAATATTTACATCGGAGTGCGTGTATGACGTCAGCAAATATCGCGCGTTACGAGATTTAAACAAATAGCACCGGAATTAGGACAGTCACGGAATGAGGACCTTCAATGATATATAAGAAATATCAAACCACTGTGTTGTGTTATTATTGTGAGACCGAAGATATAAATACCCTTAGACAACTCCAGCGGATCTATGATATTTTAGACCCTGGCAGGAGCTCAACTGAGATATTGAGAGATAAATAGAAGTGCGGGCCACCATACTCATTGGGGGCTCGTCAGCCACAACATTGGAGGAATATGTGTTCGCCACAGCGTATGCACATTATTGAGACTTTAAAGCGACATTACATCGCAAAAAGCAAATTAAATGCATTTTTTCCATGTATAAATGCATTGCTACTAAATATTCTTCCGAATACATTCGAACACTAACATTGAATCAATAAACAGTGTTTTTGTGGATTGAAAGTATGATATCATATAACGGTCATCCATGCTCCTAAATTGAATTTTGTTTGTCACCGGAGTCAATACTAAACGCGAGATAATGTCGTTTTAGAGATAATTTATCTAAGAACAGTCTGCAAATAAATAGGCATATATCGGTAAATCTGTACCATAAATCGTGTTATTCGGGATTCACTAGATGTCTATGCATGAATTGTTACATTATTTTGCTATGTCAACAAAATGCGTATATGACGTTTGTTTATTAATTGAAATACTCAGTATTTGAGGCAAATATTTGGAAAAATGCTATACCATATAATAGAACAATACATTCTGTAGAAATGTATGTTTTCACTGATGTAGTGTCGTTTTAATAAAGATAAAAAACATATAATTATATGGAAGGTTTTCACGAAAGACACAACTTTGTTTGTTTGTTGAGCTAAAGGTCTCACCAACAGCTTAGGTAATATGGTGACTCTCCAGCTATTATTGGTGGAGGAAGCTTAGGTAATATGGTGACTCTCCAGCTATTATTGGTGGAGGAAGCTTAGGTAATATGGTGACTCTCCAGCTATTATTGGCGGAGGAAGCTTAGGTAATATGGTGACTCTCCAGCTATTATTGGCGGAGGAAGCTTAGGTAATATGGTGACTCTCCAGCTATTATTGGTGGAGGAAGCTTAGGTAATATGGTGACTCTCCAGCTATTATTGGCGGAGGAAGATTCCGGGTGCCCCTCAGAACAGTAGTTTAGGCATCTGAGGAGAACCACTAACCTACCGCAAGTCAGGATTATGGTTTACTTCAATTTGGGGGATAATTCGACAGTTTGTAGAGCTATAAATATCTTCATCACTGGCCGGAATGGATTTGTCGTCAGAGACGTTGTTGCTAATTCGGTTAATTTTATTCAAACTAATATAGAAACTTCTATTGCACTCATGCTACAGTTCACGTTTTTGTGAATAAAACACGCGAATTTAAGTCAATTTCGATGAATCTGTTGCATAATTTGTATTGCGAACACCGTATCGCCTTATATGGAAACAGTGGTAATGACTTAACACAGTTAACAGAAATGGCGACCGCCTATATCACAGTCCTCTCACAAATTCAGTAATACAAGGGTCGGTCTTTTGGCTTAAAATTATTATGAAAACATTTCTGAAGCGATATTAACATTACACTTGTCAACAGAGCTAAGTACACACATTTAGACATTGAATACGTTGAAGAAATAGCAATCTATATTCAATTAAAAGTGTTTAATATATTTATCTTGAGTCAGTTTTACTTCAACTATTGGAAAAATGATAATATACGGCAAATGCATTTAACTCTTTTTATATGCCATGATATGTAGGATTTACGCCGAGCATATGTTCCACCAAACTATATATGAAAAGTTATTTGCTTTATTGACTACCTTTTCTTAATGTGATAATGTTGAAGTTAATAAGTTGTATGCAGCTTAGTTCAAGCTCAAATGGACAGAGATAATAATAGCAAAAACTACAAAGAATTTGCGAAACGAGCGCATTGGTTACATTAGCGTCTTGATACGTTATTATCCTTGTTTATTTACTGATTTAATACAAATGAATAACAGCAATTTATTTTTTGATGAGATGGAGACTAGTTCAAAAGGGCAGATATGATAAAGAAATTGGAAAGCAATGCTACTGAGCGGTTAATGAGGAGTGACGTTGACCTACGTCATCATGTAGACAGTATACATGGAAGCTTAGTAAAATGCATTTTTAACAGATGGATCTGTAGTCCAGTGGTAACACGATTGACTGGTAATCCAGGTATCGCAGGTTCGATCCTACGCCTGACCCTAATAACATGTTTGGAGGATAGTGCAATGATATAGACAGAGACCCATTCCAGAGTTCTTTTACGTGCACGGTGTACAGCACCCACCGACACGAGCCCTCGGTTTATCGTCCCATCTGAAAGACTGTTGATTTTATTAGAGTCAGACGGGGGATCGAACTTGCGATCCCTGGACTACCAGTCGAGTGTGTTACCACTGGGCTATAGATCCTTCTGTAAAAAGGGCAGTTATCATAAAGCAATTGGAAAGCAATACTATAAACTATAATTGTTTATTACTGGAACCTAAATATTAATATTTATTTATATTTAAAATCTATACTATTCATAAATTTGCATTTATCGAGATATATCTGTCTTTATAACGTGGCCGATGTTGTTCTGAGGTTTGGGGTTTCGGGGAGAGGCAGTCAATCAGCTTATTATTGCAGCAAATAACACTCATTTAATCAATTATTTATGTTCATATTTAGTATTATATTAAACTTATCCCGTCATTTTGTTTTTCAATCAATAGCTTATACTTAATTTATTTTACAACGATTGCGAAACAAGCTTTAATAACTTATATTAATCATTCTCGTTGGCGCGGATGAAAGAATAATTCTGGTCATTCGTGTGGGAGGAAATCGGAGTACCCAGAGAAAACCCAACTATCCGATCTGGCGACCACCGTACCATCCCGCATACTTCCCGGTCCTCAGATCGAACCCGGGTTGCAATGGCGAGAAACCAGCGCGCTAACCACTGCGCTAATCGGACAGAATATTCAATCTAAACAATACTTATCTTGGAAAACTTACTTATATACATCGGAACCAATTGATAGCAAAATTTGCATTTTGGAAAGGGTTGTTGCTAATATTGTCAGAACATGTAGCCCAATCCATTTGCACTTTGAAAATATCATGTATATGTAAATGGAGAATGTCGTGATTTTATAGAAAGTAAACAGTAATGATATTATTATATGTATTTGTAAATTGTGTTATCCACATTGTGTTACAGGTTGGAACAAAATGTCCATCACATTTTGAAATCAAAACTACCATTTGTGTACAAGTACACCACCAGATGTACAACACCATTTGATAAAGCATTCAATTGAATTTGCTCTACATAAAATTGAATTAAAATAGAGATGCTGAGATAATCCCTATCTAGTATCTCTCATAACACTCTCACATTGGAAACATTTTAATCAGCATGTTTATCTACTATCAGTTAACCACTCTTCATATATGTATGACTATTATTTTTCATTGCATGCAACTTGTATATGTATTAGTATGATGATGATCTATGTAACTATGTAATGCTTAAGTCTAATATACCATATGATCTGTTCTGATCTCAGGGCATGCACGATCATGATGTTTGAGCTTATTTACCCTCGCCACCGGGGTAGCATGTGGGCGAACGTACGTATGATCAATCTAGTTATAAATGTGGCAGTGCTATCATAATAGTTTTGCTAGTGGTAGTTTACAGCGTGCAAATCTCACTGAAATGTGCATACAACAGTTGTCTCAGTGAATATCTCATTAGGTTACTAGGAAACAGGTGACGTCATGTTGGTTACTATGCAGTTTCTCCGTCAGTTGGCTTCTAACAATCTTCATAAGTTCCGGGCACTGAGTTAGAACTGGATAGCGTTTGTAAATCAGGTAAAGCGTATTTAATTTGTATATATTAATTAAAGCATATTTTCTTAAAATAATATATTACTACTACCATTTACATTCAGGAAAAACATATAAACTATTATAATGTTATGTTACCATGACAAAGAAGATACGCAAACTTATATAATATATAGTTTGTTGGTATATATATTTAAAATATTAGAATGACGCGGACACTATGCTCGGCGTAAGTCCTACATATCATGGTGTATAAAAAAAGTTAAATGCACTTGCCGTATAATATTATTTTCTTAAGTCGTGAACACAACTTTCAAAACATTATTGTTGAAAAGTTTAGCTTCATTACGTGACCATGCGCCTCAATACAGTTATCGCCACGACACCTGTTTCCATGGGGAACTAGATACTTTAGGGCACCTATGCACGGCGTACATGCATTTCTTTTATATATGCACGGGTAAATATTGAATATATTATGTTGACATAGTAACATCAATAACTAACAATATTACAACTCATAAGAAACTTTTTCTGGTTATTTGTACATTTTTTCCACCACTATAATGTCAACTTAAAAAACACATTACAAAAAAATGTATATTCTTCATACAACATAGATTACAATGGTATCTCTCATTTATTAACATTAATAATACTGCTCATAGTGAATTAGCACCATTAGTACATTTCATAAGTACATTTCATGATTCGATTTTAATAATAGTCTAGCATAGAGCTTTAGTTCTATCAAACTATGAATAGTTCGAGCCAAAAAACATTTAATGTGACATTTTGGTGGATATCTTTCTGAAAAAAAGGTATGTCCATTGACAAAAATAGATCGATGTAGTGTGCAAATGATAGAAAAAACAAACAATATATTTGCACGAATAGATTATTGTCATATATAAATAGAAATGTATTATATAAATACATTTATCTATTTATATATATGACCCATTGTTAACCATGTAATATTATGATTATTATGTATTATGTATAATCGTCTGCTATTATTTTCGCGCCTAAATTATCAGTTCTCTGTTTGCGCGGGAATGAATTATATTTGATAGCCGATTGCAGCTGGTCAGTTATGTAAGATAATGGCCGCCGCTCTTGATGACGTATAAACACGTAATAATAATGTATAACATCACAGATGTTTACCGCCGTAATGTCTGTTATAGATGCTAAGTCTGCTATTTAAGTAATGGATAATTATTAAGAAATTAGTGTATTCTTATCCAGCCATGGAGGCGTTTAGGAAATGATGTTACTCACTATTAGAATATAAACTGTTTCTATGATAGTTAGAAAAATTAATATTTAAAGAAGTATTAACTCTTAAATATTAAAGTCGTATTAAATACGTGAGCGGAAGATAATTAGGCCTTTCAAGAAACGATTGTTTAAGCTAATATATCTATTGGAATAGTTTGGTAAAGTGAAGGAAATTAGTATATTAGTAGAACTGTTTTAATACATTGAAATTGTGAGACGAATAATAAGATAAGAGATAATATTCGACGGAATACACTGAAGGCTAAATGATACGAGAAATCATGAATCAATGATACATGTTATAGATTTGAAATAAAGCGAGATTGTTGTGAATGATATTATACAAAGGAAAATGAAAGACTGTGTTGAGTTATAGTATTTGAGGGACCGTAGAGAAACCCCCTAGACAACTCCAGCGAGTCTACGATAGGGTAGACCCTGGTTAGAGCATTGATATCGGAAAATAGACATAAGAAGAAATAGAGGGTCGTGACAGTAGAACTACGTAAACACTATAATTATAGGATAGCAAACTGAGGAATAATAAACGAGAGTAAATTTAAAAGAATAATAAAAGTAAAGCAACATTTCTTGCCAATTTGTACCTGGAATCTGAACCTGATTAATTAGTAAATGATAAATTACCGGACTCTTACATTAATTAGAGTACCTCTAGTCATTACCTACCAGCTAAATTATGAACTGTTTACGTTGTTTTGTGTCACACGGTCAAATAATATTGTTATTTTTGCTTGTCGTTGTAAAACAACAAATAAATTGCCTATGTAATACACAGTAAAAAGTAAATACATACGGTCTGTTCATTTATATTTCCAATCTTTCATTTCTTCTGATACCACATTCACTGTGAAGAGGTATTCAAATCAATCTGAAACACACCAAGAATATTTCATATTTTAAGTTTCAAATACCCAGTGCTCACCTGTGAATAATGTCACTGTGTTTACACACTGTATTCCTCCGCCAAATAATACAGTAGACAAACCGTCACCTTGCAATGGCCTGAATTATTATACCACATCTTTTCTACACATCAACTAGTCTGAAGTCTTCGCAAGTCACATACTTTCTCAAGAAACACAAAACATATACACTGCCTGTCATGAAAATGCATTTTTATCAAAAAGAAAAATTAACTATATTAGTTATTGGGACTACATTCGGATGTACTTCTGCCTATGTATATACAACATTGTTACCGGTAACACTGGACAAATGGTGTGTAGTATCAACGGGAGATAACATTATTCTCTTGACATCTACATGTATGCTGGCATGTGTGTGACAACCTTATTAAACATTGTGGTGTCCAAGACAACGTTAGTCAGTCGACGGGCTTATCGTTAGCATGACACAAAATATCAAAAGTAGATCAAATAAAGCCGAAGTCATCTCGATAGGTGGGGGAGGGATTGCTCTTGACTGTTAATATGGTACAGACGTCACGCAGGAATATTCGTAACCCTATCTATTACCTATACTTTGGAAATACCAAAGCATGTACCTACTCATATATATTATATTATGGAATATTCATATAACCTCTCTAAACTGTTCTCCATTTTCCTTTCGTTTTTTTGAATTTCGATGTTTTTTATTCAAACAATTGTACATATTACATAGTTATATAGACACACAACAATTGTACACAAATGGTATAATACAACAGTTTGCTTTTTAATAAATAAGCTTACTAACTAACTATTCCATCAATAAAGCGTTGTTCAACGAGACTGAATTTGGATTTTAACAATTGTCAAATGAATTTTTTTTTGTGTTACGGAAAGGATTCCTAATTAAAACAACAACATATGTTAAAACTAGGCATGTTCACTAGTAGTGTTAGTGGAATTGAGAAAATATCTCCATTGCTTCCTTTCATGAATGAAATGGTTTCCTCTATATTTAGTTTCCATAAAACATATGGTCTAAAATCTATGCACAGCTTGCACATTTACATTTGAAAATGAAATAGTTTGCTAGCAAGATAATATAATTAATATTTTCTGCTATTCTTTTACTGTCGGAAGTAAAGTTTAGAAAGTTTTGACACATTGTTTAATATATTGCTCAGAAAGTTCTGTAAGTATGTCCAAAATGCTTGTACAATAATACATTTCCAACATATATGTATATTTGCATCAGTATACATGTTACAAAACTGGCAGAGATTGGAAGCTATAATTTTACATTTGAACAGAAACGAGTTGTTAGATATAATTCTCATTATGTATTTGTATTGAAATGCACGTAATTTTGTGTCAATTGTATATTTAGAATAATTTGTGTATATTTCATTCGGGTTTGGATTAAAATTTTCAATTTCATATTCCCATTTGCAGTGATTTTTTTCTTTTTGCGGGTGTTCTTTGTTTTATCAAAATATCATAAATAAATGTATTCACTTTCTTTATTTTGTGAATTTTATCAAGTAATCGCGCTGCAGGTTGTTTATATATCATATTTTCATTTTTCATATCAACTTTCCATTTCTTTGGTATATTGTTAATTAATGTATGATATTTAAGGTAATCGCTGGTTTTTACATTATAATGTCTGCAAAAAACTTGAAAAGTGTAAAACGTTTTATTTCGAAAATCGTACACATGTTCAATGAATTGCACTCCATTATTAAACCAATCATTATAAAGGAAGGTTTTCTTTCTTGAATCCTTAATGTTTTCATTATTCCGTAACAATTGTTTAGAGATGGATATTTTATTTGTATCAAAATTGGCTTTTGACCTTTTGACCATTATTGTATCATTTCCTTTAGAAAGCGTGATTTATATATATATATATAAGTGTTCCTCCGAAGGATTCTAGCTGATAATTATATATGTGTTTCCATCTTGCATTAGTAGTGTTTAACAAACGTTTAATCCAATTTATTTTCAAAGAAGTTATCAAAGATTCTATATCGATCATTCTCAGTCCACCATTCTTATAATCCTGTATTATAGTATTTCGAGCAATTTGTCCGGTTTTGAATCCCATACAAAATCAAACATTATTTTCTTAATATCCTTGAGAATGACTGCATTAGGGTTGTTTAGAACGGTAAGGGGATAAACAAGTTTAGGAAAGGCATATGTTTTTAGAACTGTTATTTTGCCAATCTGTGATAGCTTCCAACGTTTCCACTTATTTAGACAATGTTTTAATGCTGCTATTTTGGGGTTTAAATTTATTTCAATAAGTTGTTTGTAAATGTGATTCCAAGTATTGAAGTCGCTGAAGACCATGAACAATGTTTCTCTTTACACAATTCAATGTTTGCTCTCTTTAGTAAACCTATTTTTAAAGCTGTACATTTCTTAATATTTAATTTGAGACCCAAGACATTTCGAAATTTTAATATTGTTTCTATTAATGTTTCAAAAGACTTGTTTTGTGCCGTCAGTGATATACGTAGCATCATCTGCAAACACTGTTTGTTTTAAGTCTGTATTGTATAATGTGATCCCTCTAATATTATCGTTTTTGTTTATTTCCCTAGATAGAATTTCCAAGCATACTAAAAATAAGTATGGAGAAAGAGGACAACCTTGTCTGACGCCTTTTTTATTTTGAAAAATAGTGATGAATGTCCATTGATACTAATACAGGCGTTTGCATCTTTGTAAAATAACATTATCAGTAGTATGCGGGCCGCTATAGCGTCAATTTGCATATTTTGGGGGGTTATTCCATATAAGGAAATAGGGGGCGTGTCCTATTCCATATTAGGGTAGGTGGGCGTGACCTATTTAGCATATTAGGAACCCACGCTATGACGTCATGTACCTATACGAGTTATTAGCCTATCGAGAGCGCCTGTCAGATTATGAGCATGCGCGTCAATAGGAGGAGGCATGTTCGTCATGAACTATTTATAGAATGACGTTATATGCGTATTCTCTGACCAATCAGATAAGGTCACAATTAAAACACAACATTGTATACCCTCATAAACACATGCTTCAAGGGCTCAAATTCAAGCAAAATCTTTGCTTCGTTAGATATGTATTTTGGGTGTTTGCAAGTTCATTGTCTATAACATGGCTCTGCCTCTTAATAGTTCAGGCTGGTGATGTTCATCCGAACCCGGGGCCATCGTCAACGAGTTCTACAAGTTCATCATCTATCAGTTCCACCATGTCTAACACACTATCAGAACTAATAACTAGCACCAGATGCCTTTCATTCTTACAGTATAACGTACAAAGCCTCGTGAACAAGATTGATGTTCTTGGAACTGAGTACGGTATTGTCGATGTCATTGCATTCACTGAAACATGGTTAAATCCGAACATCTCTTATGACGACATCAAACTTCCAGGCTTTCATATTCCAGAGAGAAAGGACAGATCTGAAAATGGCTACGGTGGTGTTATTGTGTACTTGAAGGAATCTTTACATTACAAAAGAAGGTTTGACCTCGAACCCATACACTTGGAATGCATCTGGATCGAATTAATGCCTTACCATTCCAAGCATATCCTGTTTGCTGTTTTCTACCGTCCCCCAAATGCAGCTGCCACTCTCACAAATATAATCGAAGACTCATTAAGTTTGGCTATTGATTCAGGTATATCGGATATAATCGTCACTGGTGACTTTAACTTTAATGAAACAAACCTGTACATTAGTCGCAAGCTCCACTCTATCTGTCAACAATTTAGTTTAGAACAACTAATTTCTGAACCAACCCACTTCACAGAGACCTCCTCTTCTATACTGGACCTCTTCCTGGTAACTTGTAGCCACAAAGTAATAACTTCTGGTGTAGGGGAACCTATTTTAGACCATAACCAACGCTTTCATTGCCATATCTTTGCTCTATTTACGTTCTCCAAACCGCACGTCAAGTCTTTTAAACGGTTAGTATGGCTATATAAACGAGGAGATTACACCTCACTTAGACGTAAGATTAGTGAAACTAACTGGGACCTGTTCAAGAACGATGACATTAACACGTACACTTCCTCCTTTACAAATAAACTCCTAGAGCTTTCCAAGGAATGCATTCCAACAAGAAATATTACCGTAAAACCAAAAGATGCTCAATGGATCTCAACGCAAATAAAGAAACAAATTCTAAAACGCAAGAAATACTACCAAAAAGCTAAACGCACTTATCCGCTCTGCTAAACTAAACAAGTATCTTAAATTGGCTGATTCTCTCAATTCTGCAACTACCACGCCAAAAGAGTGGTGGAAACTCATCAAAGCATTCATTTCGCCTTCTAATAAACAAGTCATCCCTCCACTTATAGACCCGGCCACACATGCACTTGTCCTTGATTCTAAGTCGAAGTCTGATCTCTTGAATGACTTCTTTTGTAGACAGTCTTCGCTAATCAACCACAATAACGACCTTCCTGCCAATAATTATCAAGAACATATAAATAAATTAGACTCCATTTCTATTACCCTACAAGACGTTGACGATGCTTTGAGATCTCTTAAAATCAACAAAGCCTCAGGACCAGATGGAGTTAGTAACCGAATCCTGCGTGAAACTGCACCAGTGATTAAATTTCCACTTTGTTCTCTGTTCAACCATTCACTACAGCTCAGTAAGGTACCTCATTCTTGTAAAGATCCTAATGTCTGTGCTATCTTTAAAAAAGGTGACCCATCTTTACCTAACAACTACCGCCCAATTTCTTTGTTCTGTTGTATAGACAAGGTATTTGAGCGTATTATATTTAAGTATCTTTTCAACTTTCTTAGTGATACTAATGTCCTGTCTTCCCTACAATCTGGGTTCAGACCAGGATACTCATCATCGAATCAGCTCATCTACCTGTTCAATACATTCTGCAAGGCTCTCGATGGCGGCCTTGAAGTAAGAACTGTATTATTTGATATTAGTAAAGCCTGTGATAAAGTGTGGCATAAAGGTCTCCTCTTCAAGTTAAAAAATGCTGGACTGGATGCTGTTTATTTACCTGGTTTTCTGACTATCTCTCTAACAGACGACAATCTGTTATTCTACCGGGTACTCAATCTAATTGGTCAGCAGTAAATGCAGGAGTTCCCCAAGGATCTATTCTTGGCCAACTCTTATTCCTAGTTTTTATCAACGACATTGTCGACGACATGGGTTCTCAAGTACATCTCTTTGCTGACGACACCAGTTTACATATCATTATTGATCATCCTATTTCTGCTGCAGAAACTCTACAATCCGACATTGAAAAAATATCAAATTGGGCTGACAAATGGTTAGTTACGTTTAATCCTTCCAAATCAGAAATTATGACAATTTCACGCAAACACTCATAAACACGTTCATCCACCTCTACTTATGCACGATCAACCTATTACACTAGTCAATTGTCACAAGCATATTGGTGTCCACCTTTCCGATGATTGCTCTTGGTATTCTCATATAAACTCAATTAAAGAGCGTGCCTGGAAAAGAATACACATCATGCGAAAACTCAAGTTCCAACTAGATAGAAGATCTCTAGAAGTGATATATGTATCCTTCATTAGACCTCTTATTGAATACGCGGACGTTGTTTATATCAACTGCACACACTATGAGAAATCGGAACTCGACACAATTCAGCATGAAGCTTCCCGTATTGTATCCAAACCATACGCGCAAGAACATCTCTATACAACAATGCGTTTCTGCCATCGGCTCTGAGAGACTGGAACAAACTATCAAATGTACTACAAAATTCACCATCTCTTTCCTCATTCAAATCGCAACTAAAGAGTGACGTCACAAAATGCCCAAACTATTTTTACTTAGGTGACCGCAAATGGCAAGTCTATCATGCTCGACTTCGTACTAATTGTAGCTCATTAAACCAGCATTTGTTCACAACAAACATTTCTCCATCACCACTCTGTCAATGTGGTCTTCCTGAGAGTAATCATCATTTCTTCTTTGAATGTATCTACTACAATGACATCAGAGTTGTCTCTTAGCAACTACTTCTAAATAGTGCACCATAACACTATACACTCTATTACACGGAGACCGGAACCTTAGCGATGATCTCAACGCACACATATTTGAAGCAGTCCAAAACTACATCCGGGAAAGCAGACGATTTTCATGAGCATCTGTTCACTAAATGTAGCAAGTTTGCTTCTCCCATTGAACTATCCGAATGAATACATCATGTTCCTCCATCTTCTATCCTTTTGCCTATCTTCTCAGTCAATCTTAATTTCAACTTACTAATTTAATTACTATGTGTATTTCTATCACCTTAATAATCTCATTATATTATTGAGATTATAGTTTACAGTTCATGGTTAATATAATTTTATACTTATCTTTATCGAATTGCAATTAATAGTTCATATACGATTAAAACTCTGTCATACTGTAATTACAATATACATCTAAATATAGGAGAAGACCTCTATAAGCAATAGCTTTCGGTTCTAATTCTTTTTCATACATGTATGTACATATTTGTGTAAATTGTACATTTGTATATGTTGTATCATTGTTTGAAATAAACTATGTTTAAACTAATATCAGTTACTGCGCATGTGTGGCCATTTTGGATTGCACAATATATAACTCATTTGCATATGACGTATGAAGTCGTGTCTGTTTTCGGCGTATCATTAGGATGTAGTCAGTGAAAGATGAATGTGGTGGTGGTGATGGTGGTGGTGGTGGTGGTGGTGGTGGTGGTGGTGGTGATGGTGGGCGGCGGCGGTGGTTGTGGTGTTGTTGTAGTCCATACACCATATTCTGGTGGTGGTGTTGGTTGTGTTGATATTTTCTTCAACTGTGGCGCATTATGTTTGACTCTATAATGCCTTAACATTGTGTCTCGTCTCGAAAAACTAGATTGGCATACCATACAGCGATTCATATTGTTTGTTCTTAGCTTATTATACAAGCACATACTCTTATAAATTGTGTATGAAGATTGTTGACCAATCAGAAGACAGTATTTATTAACCAATCACCTATTACTATTATAACGCAGCAAACCCATAGTCAATCGGACCATTAATAAGTGATATATGGTTATTTGAAGTTTTCCCGCCCTTTTATAGCGGTCATTTTGAAAAATGGAGGCCGGGAATATACAAAGACGATGTACACTGAACTGTGATCAATACCGCAGCTAAATAGGACCTATAATAAGGTTTGTATACAGATTTTAAGCATTTATGACGTCATTTCCGGTTGAAGTAAAATTCTACATCCGGTCAGACTCGGTATTGGAATAGTACTCTCCGAGCCATTTACGACGATCCAAACCGTTTTGAAATCGACCCAGAAATAAAGGAACTATGGCTTTTCAAACAGTTTAAGCCAATTGACATAAATCTTGTAAACTCTTTAAAATCTTTAAACATCTATATCTGGAGAATGGATAATCTTAGAGATCTCACAAGGGTAGCATTGGACTTGTATAATCATTTACAATTTGTGTTTTGGGTTAAGTGTTTATTATAACAATCCATTTAATACAAAATCTTAAAACTGATATATCTTGAAAAGTATATGTCTTACATATATAAAAGTTTATATTTTCTTAAGTGTGATACTGAGAGCTATCGTTTGGTAATAGTTTCATGCATATCTGAAAATGTTTGAAATAATTTGTGTCTACCCACTATGTCAGATAATTAAGTATTATGTATGTTTCAGTGAGTTGGTGGTTGCGTCTCGTCTCAACAAACTAGATTGGCATACCATACAATGATTCATATTGTTTGTTCTTAAGCAGTAACTTGTTACACTTCCTCCTATAAACTTTGGGAGATTACCAATCAAAAGACAGTAATTATTCAAGTTTTAAAAGGTTTGTCATATACCACATGATGAGTGATATAGTGAATTGGTATGGTCAGTATAATATATGCAAATAAACCATGTCGAACTTTCTTTTGTCTTTTAGTCATAGTTTACTACCAGCACCCTTGATGGTATTGTTCAATTTCTTACAGAAAAAACATAATGCAATGTATTATGGTATACTTTTATTGTAACATAAATCAAAATGACAAAAACAACAATGGCAAATATTGAAATGACAACAGTACATGAAAGTTTCTAACAATACATATTTATAATCTGACAACAATGGCAAATATTGAAATGACAACAGTACATGAAAGTTTCTAACAATACATATTTATAATCTGACAACAATGGCAAATATTGAAATGATAACAGTTCATAAGCATTTATACATATGTACAATATTTCTATATTTTAAAATCCATAAGGCACAGTATCATAATCGTCTATTCTTCTTCGGTTTGTATATAACATTTGATACGTTTTTTTTTCTTCTCTATTATATAATTTTCTCTTCATTTTGTCTCTACATATTTTATTCGAATTAGTCACAGTAATGGTTTTGTCATTTATCGTGTCTATCACAATGCTTTACACGGACTCAAAGGTTCTCCTGGTCCGCACACGTTTTACACAGATGGAACTTCAGTTTTTCATTTGATCTATAGGGTAGTACAGGATGATAGATTCCTCTTGGTGGTAGTACTTTGACTTTGGCAATTCCGAAATATTGACTGATGTCTTCAAAGTCTGAGGTGATGATTTCGGGGTGACCTTCTGGATAGGATATAGACTAGTAAAATCCACAGATTTGATCTTTTCATCTTCTTTCACCTTATAATACAATTGACTGGCGCTGGTACGACCACCAAAGAAACTCTCCCTAGGGTCTAATCGGTCGGCTACGTCTAGGGTTTGATTAAATATATGTAGCTGGTCGTTTTCTTGGTATTGCTCACGAAACTGATGGTCCCAAATGGCTACATATTTCATTCCTAGTCGCTATACATATGACTGCGTCTTCTTCATCGTAAGGGTATATAATTATATCATAGACTGGTTAGTAAGCGGATGTAACGTCTCTTCTCTATCTACTGGAAAGCATGTAGTACAACCGTGATATGGACATCCGTTATATTCGTAGACAGTATTCGTCTCGGCAGAGTAACCATCCAACTTGTACCTGGTACCTAACAATCTTTTTTCACCACCATTGATGGCATGCTGTATTTGAATATTTTCAGTTTTCATGACCCACTCTAGCCATTGGATGGACGCTTTACTATACTGATCTTTATATCCTCCTGTAGTTATTTTAGCTATGGGCGTACTGACAAATTCTCTATTTTTTATATTAAATTCATCCTCTGGAACCCACTCTTGACTTTGTAGAACATATCGTTTTCCATCCATTACTTTGGCATGTGTCCAGTGGTTTTCATGTTCTAGTTCTACACGCCATTCCTCTTCCAAACAATTGGTTCGGTACACGTTCATACAGACGGAAGCAATAGCCACTGAATTAAAGGGGTCTATTGCTCCCTCCCATCTCAGTTCTTTTTTTTCCTTTACAGTTAATAAATTCTTTTTCTTCACCTGTGGACGTCATACGAAGATGGCGAAACTTGAGACACGCTTGACGTAATATATCGACGTCACTTCTACAATAATGTAGCATTTCTTTTCTAAAGTCAAAATGTTCATCTGATTTGGTGGCATGTCATTCCAGAAATTCTTCTCTTTCTTTGGAGTTCATATAGTCAACTCCGTAATATATTGGTTCTGGATAGGGCCCTACGTAGTCTTGGTTCTCCTTTATGTTGAAACAATGAGGAAACCAGCCTTTCTTCAATTCTGTCAATCCAAAGGTTTTGGGCAACGCCGCCAATTTCATGGGTAGAAAATTGAGACTGTCAATCACTTTGATATTGAGACCTTTCTCTACAGTCATATATACATAATCTTGGAGCCGCTGTAGATAATTTTATCGGGTCGTATGGATTGGTCGACGAGATATTCTAGTAGAAAATAACCGTCATAGCCTTTCATGTTATGAGCCACGGCCTTGAAATGTTCATGTTGGTCAGAAAATAACCATTGACAAATTCGTTCCCCTTATTTTCTCCCTCAAACACCACTTCTCTAAAGCCACATTTTCCAGGACATGGTCAGGGATCTTCATTATCAGCGTTATCACATACTTCGCAGCGGGTACCGCATACCTATACAGACGGATTCTGGCGTTAACGTCTTATCGATACATTTTGGACAGACTGTATGAGCGACAACGAAATTGGATTTGTGAGTAGTTTTTCCGCACCACGAAGTACTACAGTTCTGATATTTAGAACATCCTTTACACAACTGATCCGGTAGACAGACTGTTTCTAAGCGATGCTATCTGAGTTAATTATATACACGCTCCAATTGTTTGCACTCGTTTAGTCGGTAGTTCTAACAGGGGGGTGTCCATCCATACGACACAGAGGTACATCATCGAACCTACGATCCCTGGATTACAAGTACTGGACTACGGACTCGTGGTATAATGAGGTTGTGAGTTAGAGCACCGTCAGAACAACGGTATTTGTATGAAAGCATCCGTGTACTTAATGTCTAATTTGTTGAGGCAGACAGACGGACGTAGTTAGAATACAATGGTTAGCTGACTGAATGATGACAACGATCTTCTGTACATGTACCTCGTATATTTGTAAGTTCTCTGCGTTACAACGTATAGCTGAGAACGAATGTCTTAACACGGCCTGTGAACACAAAATACACGGCGGATTAGTCGAGTATTTCGTGCAGAAATATGTTCATACAGTTATTTATAGGATGATTTTGTGTGGTAATCGCTTCTACGCTAGGATAACGCGAGGGCTATTCGATATTTAATATTCAAATTCACATTTTTATACTGAAATTCCGGATAATAGTTTGCTTATATGACATAAACATTTTCAATACCAGTTCTTGATATGTCAGATCATAGATGAATATCCACAATGTATGTATTATATACATTTTATGTTTTTGAGTAAGTACAGGGTACCATACGATGAAAATATCCCGTCATCTTATATCCAGAGAAACAGTTTAAAGCATTGCTACGGGTACACGTTTTCTAATGGGTTATTCGTGTGCGGCTTTGCTGTTTTCATGATGGATATGTAATGGTCATTTAGCGTACATATGTCACATTATGTGTGAAACAGAATTATAAGATGTACATGTATGTAAATGCTGTATTGGTCCCATCCTCTCAATAAATGCTGTACCTAGCCCCGGCAACAGTTGTTGTGTTGTATTTTGTGAGTGGTGGTGTTAAGACACCACCTAATATTAAATGTTTATCTTCATTTTCAGGGAGAAATTTAATTATCTGTTCATGTATTGAAATGTCATCTATGTTTTGTCCATAAATGTTAATAATTACAAAGTTGTTCCCGTCATATCGAAATTCAAATGCAATAAGTCTGCCGCATATCAATTCTGTAAATTTAATATTGGTATATTGCAGCCGGTTGTTTAATAAGAAACATACGCCAGCACTATTTGTTTTGTTTCCACTGAAAAATGTCTCCCCTCCCCAGTCTGCTTTCCAGGTATCTGCTTTGCTCAAAATTGAGTGTGTCTCTTGCAGAAGATATATGTCATAATTTTGTAGTTTTAGCCATTGAAACATTTGTTTTCTTTTTAATGTGTTTCCAATTCCCCTAACGTTTAATGTACATAATTTAATACTCATGTTATTGCGGAATAGTACAAATAATATTTAGATAAATACGGTAGAAGCTCTCGTGTCAACAACAAATTGTTATACATTCTAAGATACATTTATGTTTTGTAGAATAGGTTATGGTAGATGTTGTCTATTTAGTGCTATAAAAGCCAGTTAAACAAAATAATGTACGTGCATGCAGTTTATCTATTTAGTGCTATAAAAGCCAGTTAAACAAAATAATGTACGTGCATGCAGTTTATCTATTTATTGCTATAAAAGCCAGTTAAACAAAATAATGTACGTGCATGCAGTTTATCTATTTATTGCTATAAAAGCCAGTTAAACAAAATAATGTACGTGCATGCAGTTTATCTATTTATTGCTATAAAAGCCAGTTAAACAAAATAATGTACGTGCATGCAGCTTATCTATTTATTGCTATAAAAGCCAGTTAAACAAAATAATGTACGTGCATGCAGTTTATCTATTTATTGCTATAAAAGCCAGTTAAACAGAATAATGTACGTACATGCAGTTTATCTATTTATTGCTATAAAAGCCAGTTAAACAGAATAATGTACGTACATGCAGCTTATCATTCCTAAAAAACACAAACACAGGCCTCGACACATTTTTAATTTCTTACTCGTCCTACTGGGCGAGTTATGCCACTGTTCCACTCGTCCAGATTGGACTATCACTCGTCCCATGTATTTTAGGAAAATTAAAAATCGTCAGAATTGCACTTTAATTTATTAATAAATGCAATTATGTGGCAGCATAAACACATTAAAATATGCTCGGTGATTTCCCATTATCACGCCTGGTAATCATTCCGAAGAAAGTAAAACGGATATTATTTTATTTTGTTCCTTCGATTTATATTGGATATTTAGCTGAAATTTTCACTCGTCCGACTGGGCAAGCGACTTGGAATTTCTACTCGTCCAGATCGAAAAAAGTCACTCGTAAATACGAGCGGACGAGTGGATTTGTCGAGCCCTGCAAACAGTATTCCTCACTACTATAATCTAACAAAAACATAGTGTATATACTAACACCATGCTATATAACAAGAACTGTCTTCTAATAGTCAATCTATAAAGTACATCGCTTATCAAATACAATTTTAAAATGTGACCATGAATCTTTCACATCAAACATACATGTATAATTTTAGTGTTTCTAATACTAAATTCTTTCTTCATCTTTTTAAAGTTCATAGTATGTGAACAATATAGTTAGTTCTAGAATCCAGGAGTGTCTATTTACAATCCTGTTGAATATAGGAAAATGACTGGATATATAAATTCAGTATTTCCTGTTATGCCATTCACAATATAAATTATAGTGTTTAAAAACATAAAATCTTTTTTTGCAGTAAATATATGTATCAGAGTCAGCCATAATGTATTTATATAATTAATGGTCATATGCGTGAATTGAGTGCTAACTCATTTTGTTTTTCAGTTTTATAACCAACTCTAAACCACCTACAATACATATATACACATTTAAAAGTGACCTCACATAAATTACCAGCACACAACCACACATGCCAGGCACACGCCTCCTCAGCGATTGCTATTTTAGTCTAAAATAGAAGCTACTCTAGATGCGCAAGCCGATACATGAACGGCCGCAAGCCAACAACACACCCATAGCAATAAACTGAAAACACCCGCATGCAAGGTCACAACCTCTTATATATTACATTTTGTGCCAATTACAATCAATTTATTAATGTCCCATTTATGTACATGTATATATATATGCATATACTCACACATATACATACATACACATATTTATATACACCTATACATCCATATATACGTATTGTTACTTTATACAGGTGATACTATAGTGCATGAAAGTAGGTATTGTCGAAACGAAAAACAAGACTGACTATATACACTTGTTTATCAACAGTAATTTGTTTTGTTTGTATGTTGAAGTTTTGTGACTCTCAGAAGCATGTCTTATCGGTACGAAATGTAAGAATAGCAAAGAGTATCTTCAACGGTACGTAGCTGTCAGAGTTAAGATTACCCATGTATGCATATATATACATACACACATACCCACCGCAGATGCGGGCCACAAGAGCTAGTCACCCATACAGTGGCCAAACCCCGACAAAACCACCCTGACTCCAGAAATGGAAACCCCGACCGCTGAGGCGGGACCACTGTAAATTTCCACCGTCATGGCCCCTTCTCCATACATATACTGACTAGTATACATATCTATACAAATACAAAGGAGGAGATAGCAGAAGTAGGACACCCAAAACGTCCCCCGCGCAGCCAACAATCCCACCCCACAAACACAAACTGGCCATCCAAAATCGACCACCATACAAGTAACCAACCCCACTGACCTACAACAACGTCAAGCCTGTCCATTTTCATGCACACATATATACACATATATAGTATAATTTTATATACAAACATATATAATGTCTGCTCCACACCACAAGGTTTTGAAACATTTTACCTGGTCATGCCCGTCAAAAGCCTTTGACATGGGAGCGTTCAAGCTGCCAGCTAGGTATCTTAATATTTGTCCCCATTACAACACCACATTTTTTGTGTTCATGTTGATACAATATTATAATGTTGTGTGTATACGCTTCCACATCAATTAATCAATTTTATTGATGGTACTATAGTCTTATTGAAGGCACACAGTCTTGTATCAATAGTACTTTTATAAACATTGAGATATTTAGTTTTATATTGGAAGGCACACAGTCTTGTATCAATGGTACTTTTATATACATTGAGATAGATAGTTTTATATTGGAAGGCACACAGTCTTGTATCAATGGTACTTTTATAAACATTGAGATAGATTAGTTTTATATTGGAAGGCACACAGTCTGGTATTAATGGTACTTTTATATACATTGAGATAGATAGTTTTATATTGGAAGGCACACAGTCTTGTATCAATGGTACTTTTATAAACATTGAGATAGATAGTTTTATATTGGAAGGCACACAGTCTTGTATCAATGGTACTTTTATAAACATTGAGATAGATAGTTTTATATTGGAAGGCACACAGTCTTGTATCAATGGTACTTTTATATACATTGAGATAGATAGTTTTATATTGGAAGGCACACAGTCTCGTATCAATGGTACTTTTATATACATTGAGATAGATAGTTTTATATTGGAAGGCACACAGTCTTGTATCAATGGTACTTTTGTATACATTGAGATAGATAGTTTTATATTGGAAGGCACATAGTCTTGTATCATTGGTACTTTTATAAACATTGAGATAGATAGTTTTATATTGGAAGGCACAGTCTTGTATCAATGGTACTTTTATAAGCATTGAGATCGATAGTTTTATATTGGAAGGCACACAGTCTTGTATCATTGGTACTTTTATAAGCATTGAGATAGATAGTTTTATATTGGAAGGCACAGAGTCTTGTATCAATGGTACTTTTATAAACATTGAGATATATAGTTTTATATTGGAAGGCACACAATCTGGTATCAATGGTACTTTTATAAGCATTGATATAGATAGTTTTATATTGGAAGGCACACAATCTGGTATCAATGGTACTTTTATAAGCATTGATATAGATAGTTTTATATTGGAAGACGAACAGTCTTGTATCAATGGTACTTTTATAAACATTGAGATCGATAGTTTTATATTGGAAGGCACACAGTCTCGTATCAATGGTACATTTATAAGCATTGAGATAGATATTTTTATATTGGAAGACACACAGTCTCGTATCAATGGTACATTTATAAGCATTGAGATAGATAGTTTTATATTGGAAGGCACACAGTCTTGTATCAATGGTACTTTTATAAGCATTGATATAGACAATTTTATATTGGAAGGCACACAGTCTTGTATCAATGGTACTTGTATATGCATTGAGATAGATAGTTTTATATTGGAAGGCACACAGTCTTGTATCAATGGTACTTTTATAAACATTGAGTTTTCATTTTAAGATTTCCGAAACAGCTGTTCCATTGTTACAATTTATTCATGCTTGATATAAAATCTTATTTAGCTTCTGAATATTCGTAATTCTTTGGATTAGTTCAGGTTAACCACCAACCAACCAGAGATACCAACCTCCTGGATCATGTTTTCACCAACAACTCATCACTAGTCAAATCATCGAAGTCAGTACCTGGTATCATCGATCACGCCATGGTAGTCACCGACATAGATATTATACCCCATTACATCAGACAGAAGCCAAGTACTACCAGACAATTGGGAAAACATCATCTCTGATATGGAACAGCTTTCGTATAACATCACGCATCAACCTGACTCTACTGGAATAGAAGCATTATGGGAGAGGGGTTCAAGAATGAGATCATTAAATCTGTTGAGAAACATGTCCCTTCCAAGATGTCTAAGAAGAGGAAATTAGTATCTGGTTTAACCGCGAACTAAGGCGTATGGTGCAGCCGTAAATCTCTGCTATACAACCACGCAAATAATTTTGATAAGTGGTCCCACTTCAAGACCTTCCAACGGGAATGCATGGTAGCCGTCAAGAAGGCGGAAATCAAACATGTTAATGACACAATCCAAAAAGGCTTAGACGAAAAACAGCAAACCATTTTGGTGGTATGCTAAGTCCAGGCGACAGGACAATATTGTTGTACCACCATTGAAACGATTAGGACAGCTATTCAACAGCGGCAAAGATAAAACCAGATCCTTGTCGACCAGTTTAAATCAGTTTTCACCCACCATAGTAGTACAACACCAGACAACAAGAAACGCGCAAAGGTACATACCCCTCCATTGACCATAACAATTGAGTGTGTTGCAAAACTCTTTAATAACATCAATATCAATAAGTCACGTGGACCTGACAACATTCCGAACATTATACTAAAGAACTGTTGTGAGTCAACTAGCTCCGGCATTACAATACATATTTCAAACCTGTATTGACACAGGGAAGCTTCCATCAGACTGGCGGAATGCAAATATATGTCTTCAAAACAGAGAATTATAGACCAGTCTCCCTCACCTGCGTTTCCTGCAAGCTATTGTGGCATATCATCTGTTGGCACACTTTGGACCACCTAAATTGAAACAGAATACTTACCTCCCTTAGCCATGATTTCAGCTACGGTTACTCTTGTGAAACAACATGAATCAACACTTATCACCCTTTACGTTATTCGTATTAACTGTAGAATAATCAGAATAAAGATAATCATACAGTTCATCTGTCACTTTCTCACATACAATGTATTTAACAACGATTCGTTTCCTACATGATGTTTATTGGCATATACATAACATAATGCTTATTGGCATATACATAACATAATGTTTATTGGCATGTATAACATAACATAATGTTTATTGGCATGTATAACATAACATAATGTTTATTGGCATGTATAACATAACATAATGTTTATTGGCATGTATAACATAACATAATGTTTATTGGCATGTATAACATAACATAATGTTTATTGGCATGTATAACATAACATATTGTTTATTGGCATATGCATAACATAATGTTTATTGGCATGTATATAACATAACATAATGTTTATTGGCATGTATAACATAACATAATGTTTATTGGCATATACATAACATAATGTTTATTGGCATATATATATAACATAACATAATGTTTATTGGCATGTATAACATAACATAATGTTTATTGGCATGTATAACATAACATAATGTTTATTGGCATTAAACAGCATAAGCCCATGCATAGCCACAAATGATGAAGTTTGACAAATAGTGAAATACATGCTACAGTTTTCTGAGAAGTTTGAATATATCAGTTAACAATTAGTAGATGAAAAAGTACAACAATTGACACATGAAATAATATTATAATTACTGAACTTTTCGTGTATTTATGTATTACCTAGATGTCTTCTTAAAGCAGCATTATCGTATGAAATAAAATATATTTGAAAAATTCAAATTTAACGTATGGGTAGCAATGCTGCTACACATTCTTACATTACGTATGGGTAGCAATGCTGCTACACATTCTTACATTATGTATGGGTAGCAATGCTGCTACACATTCTTACATTATGTATGGGTAGCAATGCTGCTACACATTCTTACATTATGTATGGGTAGCAATGCTGCTACACATTCTTACATTACGTATAGGTAGCAATGCTGCTACACATTCTTACATTACGTATAGGTAGCAATGCTGCTACACATTCTTACATTATGTATAGGTAGCAATGCTGCTACACATTCTTACATTATGTATGGGTAGCAATGCTGCTACACATTCTTACATTATGTATGGGTAGCAATGCTGCTACACATTCTTACATTATGTATGGGTAGCAATGCTGCTACACATTCTTACATTATGTATGGGTAGCAATGCTGCTACACATTCTTACATTATGTATGGGTAGCAATGCTGCTACACATTCTTACATTACGTATGGGTAGCAATGCTGCTACACATTCTTACATTATGTATGGGTAGCAATGCTGCTACACATTCTTACATTATGTATGGGTAGCAATGCTGCTACACATTCTTACATTATGTATGGGTAGCAATGCTGCTACACATTCTTACATTATGTATGGGTAGCAATGCTGCTACACATTCTTACATTATGTATGGGTAGCAATGCTGCTACACATTCTTACATTATGTATGGGTAGCAATGCTGCTACACATTCTTACATTACGTATGGGTAGCAATGCTGCTACACATTCTTACATTACGTATAGGTAGCAATGCTGCTACACATTCTTACATTACGTATGGGTAGCAATGCTGCTACACATTCTTACATTACGTATGGGTAGCAATGCTGCTACACATTCTTACATTATGTATAGGTAGCAATGCTGCTACACATTCTTACATTATGTAGGGTAGCAATGCTGCTACACATTCTTACATTATGTATGGGTAGCAATGCTGCTACACATTCTTACATTATGTATGGTAGCAATGCTGCTACACATTCTTACATATGTATGGGTAGCAATGCTGCTACACATTCTTACATTACGTATGGGTAGCAATGCTGCTACACATTCTTACATTACGTATAGGTAGCAATGCTGCTACACATTCCTACACTATGTATGGGTAGCAATGCTGCTACGCATTCTTACATTATGTATGGGTAGCAATGCTGCTACGCATTCTTACATTATGTATGGGTAGCAATGCTGCTACGCATTCTTACATTATGTATGGGTAGCAATGCTGCTACACATTCTAACATTATGTATGGGTAGCAATGCTGCTACGCATTCTTACATTATGTATGGGTAGCAATGCTGCTACACATTCTTACATTACGTATGGGTAGCAATGCTGCTACACATTCTTACATTACGTATGGGTAGCAATGCTGCTACACATTCTTACATTACGTATGGGTAGCAATGCTGCTACACATTCTTACATTACGTATGGGTAGCAATGCTGCTACACATTCTTACATTACGTATAGGTAGCAATGCTGCTACACATTCTTACATTATGTATGGGTAGCAATGCTGCTACACATTCTTACATTACGTATAGGTAGCAATGCTGCTACACATTCTTACATTATGTATGGGTAGCAATGCTGCTACACATTCTTACATTACGTATGGGTAGCAATGCTGCTACACATTCTTACATTACGTATGGGTAGCAATGCTGCTACACATTCTTACATTACGTATGGGTAGCAATGCTGCTACACATTCTTACATTACGTATGGGTAGCAATGCTGCTACACATTCTTACATTATGTATGGGTAGCAATGCTGCTACACATTCTTACATTACGTATGGGTAGCAATGCTGCTACACATTCTTACATTATGTATGGGTAGCAATGCTGCTACACATTCTTACATTACGTATGGGTAGCAATGCTGCTACACATTCTTACATTACGTATGGGTAGCAATGCTGCTACACATTCTTACATTACGTATGGGTAGCAATGCTGCTACACATTCTTACATTACGTATGGGTAGCAATGCTGCTACACATTCTTACATTACGTATGGGTAGCAATGCTGCTACACATTCTTACATTACGTATGGGTAGCAATGCTGCTACACATTCTTACATTACGTATGGGTAGCAATGCTGCTACACATTCTTACATTACGTATGGGTAGCAATGCTGCTACACATTCTTACATTATGTATGGGTAGCAATGCTGCTACACATTCTTACATTACGTATGGGTAGCAATGCTGCTACACATTCTTACATTATGTATGGGTAGCAATGCTGCTACACATTCTTACATTACGTATGGGTAGCAATGCTGCTACACATTCTTACATTACGTATGGGTAGCAATGCTGCTACACATTCTTACATTACGTATGGGTAGCAATGCTGCTACACATTCTTACATTATGTATAGGTAGCAATGCTGCTACACATTCTTACATTACGTATGGGTAGCAATGCTGCTACACATTCTTACATTACGTATAGGTAGCAATGCTGCTACACATTCTTACATTACGTATAGGTAGCAATGCTGCTACACATTCTTACATTACGTATGGGTAGCAATGCTGCTACACATTCTTACATTACGTATAGGTAGCAATGCTGCTACACATTCTTACATTACGTATAGGTAGCAATGCTGCTACACATTCTTACATTATGTATGGGTAGCAATGCTGCTACACATTCTTACATTACGTATAGGTAGCAATGCTGCTACACATTCTTACATTATGTATGGGTAGCAATGCTGCTACACATTCTTACATTACGTATGGGTAGCAATGCTGCTACGTATTCTTACATTATGTATGGGTAGCAATGCTGCTACGCATTCTTACATTACGTATGGGTAGCAATGCTGCTACGCATTCTTACATTATGTATGGGTAGCAATGCTGCTACACATTCTTGCACTATACGTATGGGTAGCAATGCTGCTACACATTCTTGCACTATACGTATGGGTAGCAATGCTGCTACGCATTCTTACATTATGTATGGGTAGCAATGCTGCTACACATTCTTGCACTATACGTATGGGTAGCAATGCTGCTACGTATTCCTACATTATGTATGGGTAGCAATGCTGCTACACATTCTTACATTACGTATGGGTAGCAATGCTGCTACACATTCTTACATTACGTATGGGTAGCAATGCTGCTACACATTCTTACATTAAAATTTGTATAATTATGCTCAATTAGTAAACAGTGTTTTTTTGCGATAAAACAAACTCGAAATCGAAAGTAGGACTTCCCTAGTCGGTCGGTCACACGCACTTGTTTACAATCGGAACCTGATTTACATTAGTAATGCATCGTCCGCCTTCGGCAATGATAAAAACAAACATGGAATCTTGCCGTGAATAGTCCAGCCAGATTGAAGTATGAAAGATTACAGTAAGTTGAAACGGCCTCAATTATTATTACAATGTATCTCAAATGATGTAAATGTGCTTGGGTTTTAAATGGAAACCGTGCAAAATGTTTCATATGCCGAATAAGTATTAAATTAATGTGAAACAACTTTAGAAGTTGTCATTGGGGCGCACATGGGATATTTTTAACATAATTTTCATAAATCATTATGAAGTAAATATATCGTTTCTCACGATTGTTTTGCAGAATTTGAGCATCAAGTATCAGGATAATCTTTATTAATTAATAGCTTCTGGGGGGTGCTTATACATCCTGTTTTTTATGGCTAATGTGCATTTCAGGTATTTATCTAGACATACATATTCCATTTCCTTTCCATTTTAGTCAATTCGCCCTCGATTCCACATTCGTAATGCAATCCAACACCATGTAATTTTGAAATTGTGCACATAAAGTCACAACCACCGTGGTTCAGGGGTGGGGGTGGGGACGAACTGGCACTTATTCAAAACACGGAATAATTTAATACAAATAGGAAACTAAGCCTTGCTGAACTACAAATTGGCGTGAGGCGTCCGTGGGCCAGCATCGAATTTGGAATTGAACGGTCCCGGGTTCGATACTTGGTATGACACGAAGGTGGTGTCATTGCGCAAAGCACCTTACATACATGGATTACTGTTTAACCGCTTAAGTCGGATAAGCCCGCCCCGGACAACATGAATATGCCCGCAAGGGGTTTGACATTAATGGAACATACATACATATAAATTGGTTTGTTTCGGAAAATGTCGCACTTGCCCTGGATTTATACTTGGATTACCACTATAATATTACTGAGGCGACCACAGGCAAGAACTGTTTGTTTCCCGGTACCGAGTTAACAACAGCTGGCACAAGTTACATTGAACATATACGACGTAGTCTATAAACTTGAACAAATGTGAATGCTTAAATTTTAAAGGAAGAACTAGAAAGAACAGAATTGCAATAAATGTAATTCAGTGGCAATTAATGATGATTTTCTGCCACTCATTCTAAATGAACCTGCAAATTGTACAAGACTTAGTATATACATATATTACATGTCGTCTATTGTTGCAACCGTATATACTAATGAACATGTATTATTTACTTTTCACAGCCATTATAGTGAAGAGACGGCAAAGAGCTTGGCAGGGAGGTAAAAGTGCAGAGGGGTTGTGGTAAGAGTGGCAGAAAGGAAGTTCTAGGAGTAGAGGTATAGGAAGAGATCATTATGAATATTCCATTTATATCGAAGAAAAACCTTACGGGACATAAACATGTATTCCTGGGCAAGCTTGATCGACATAAGCGGTTGACCAGTACTAAGCACTACATTTGTTCCGTGACCGAGTATCGAACCTGGTACGCTTAATGCCTTCTATTCCAAATATGGCGCTCTACCATGGGTGTCACACAATTAAATACACATTCCAGCTTTATGTCTTATAACTAACATATCTTGAAATCTAAACCATCAAAGCATCAGTAGCAACATAGCGTTTTGATGTGTTTGCAGTACCTTTGATGATGTATGCTGTGCAGACCAATGGCCATTATAATACAGTATTGCGCGCGAGATGCAGTCCTTTTAGACAGTACATTTGCTCATTCGGATGCGTAACAATAGTATAAAAATTGTTCATCACTGAATCATGGACGTCACACAGGGCCACGCCACACATACCGTGAGTGACGCATCATCACAATGAAGTCACATTGGAAAAATGATAAGGATGTATTTGTTTAAAATGTGGTGAGTTTAACCTGCGTGCTAACCACTGGACTGCTATATAATTGAAGTTGATTCTGATGACAAATTAGTATACACTTGTTTATAAGTAACCTCGCGTATATAGTTGTGGCTGTCCGATTGGCGCAGTGGTTATTGCGTTCACTTCTCACAAATGCAACCCAGGTTCGATCATCACACTTGGAAGTATGTGAGAAATATGTGAGATGGCACGCTGGTCACCAGATCAGACAGGTGGATTTTCACCGGGTACACCCGATTTCCTCCGATATGAATGACCACAAATACTCTGTCATCCGCTCCAACAAAAGAAATAAGTTAGTCAGTAATCCTCGAATCCTGTTGAGTCATCACGTTTTTGTTCTGTCACGTTTTTCTTCACACTTCATGTGTCTGGATATGATTGGCATCATATCGCCCATATATCCAGACTGCTTCGGTTCTTTCACAGCATGACGTGTCCAATTGTTGCTATATTCTACATGGCCTGTAAATAAAATACAATATCAATAATACTGGTACTAAACCAAACTAGAGCCAGTTTACCCTGACAAACCAGACAATTGTTAAAATATCGTCAAACTACTGATCTGGTTTTGTACGAAGCAACTGTTGTGTAAATGAGTTATGACACAATTCAGTATTGTAAGCTGGCCTAGTTTCACACAATGATCCCATTTTAACTCGGTAGTTTATATGAAGCTATTGACAGAATGCTACGTTCACTATCTGTCTGCCACACCCACTATATCTCCGTGGATGAGTATCTATGGTAGTCAGTCACCCGTTCCTCAACTCTATTAGTTCAAATTACACTGGTGGTGTCCAATTATATCAGGTTGGTGGTTTTACTAGGTGCATGAAATACTGCTTAGAGGGCACCTGGATACATAAAAGCTGTTATGCTATCGGTAATATACAAATTTCAGAATGACCATAAAATCTAGATATGCATATAAAAAGTGTTTGACAAAATGTCACAGATACATCTATAAAACTAGGGAATAACACTTGGATTGCTGGTATTTGACAAATGATTAGGTCAGGAAGGTCAAACACATGGTATTGTTTATTTGACAGTTCATACGATGTTTCCTACTATAGAAATCAATTGGAGTGGACTAGTCGCTGATCACACAGACATTTGACCGAATTCACAAACAATCAAACCACTTTCTTCTACACCAGCACACATCCATAAGTATATCAACATATTTTGAGATACCCTGTCCTCAGACAGACGTAGCTATAAATATTATCTGATACATCTGATGCGATACAGGAAATAGTGATGAATAGATTTGCTACAAGTCTCAATGAATACACACCTTCGGAAATGTCAGACACTGAAATAGTAAACAGTGGCTTACTGAAGATTGTGAGCTGTTGTTGATTGTTGGTGGGCAACACCTTTCCATTCTGTTTATACCTGTCTCACAAGCAGTTTCTTTATCTGTACCGGATGAAGATGCTGGTCTCAAAACTGTTAAAATCAAATAACGTGTCAGAACAAAATCGTAAATAAATGAAAACATTAATTCACATGCAAATTTACATTAATTGTTGATTTATATCATTATTATGTTCAGTAAGAATGTTTACACATAACAATTATCACTGGATAAGAACATATGGTTACCTCTCCAAGCATGCCTTGCTTGACCGTAAATTGTAGACAATACCCCATTCCCCACCAATGAAAACATATAATTAAAACCTTTCAAATTAAAGGTTATTGCATACATGTGGGTATGAAAACTCACAAAATGAAATGGGTGTTAATTAGATTCCTGGCAAAACAATCAACAGATGCCTAGCATATCATCTGTTAAGGTACAAATATGTAATTTGCAGCTGTCCCTAAACAAAGACCCCCTGTTGTTCAAGCAGGCTGTCAACCCTAACCCTGCCCCACCCTCGCCCTTTTAGAAAGGAATATAGTAAGTGGAGTAACATGTAGATGTGTTGCCAGAAAAAAAAACACCCAAAATCCAAACTGGTTTTGACGCCCCCCCCCCCGACAAACGTCCAAAGGGGCGGGGGTATTTTTCTGAATAGCCTTTAATGCACGAGAATCAGTAATGGAAATGTATACAATGATTCGTATTAATTATATATCAATATTTCATGGCACAGTCTTTGATATTGCTAAACACCATTTTCCACTTGTCTCCTGCGTGTATATATTAAATTTAGAATTAATAGCGTATGAACTGTAAAAACAAATACATTCATTCTTACTTTATCAAACGTATTCTAAGTACAACCAATTTGGTATTTATGAAAATATATAGGCGATAAAGTAACTGTCTTCCGTCTCAAATATGTCTTGATTTTATACCCCGTGAGGGGTCACATAAATAATAACGAATATTTGTATACAAGTATGTCAACTGACATAAACCATAGTATGTTGATCTTAAGCCCTACAATGATCTAACAACTAATGGTAGTTATAAGATGCATCGTTAGTGTTCGTTTGTTGATAAACAAATACCCGTATACCACGCTTTATATTTATTGGACTTTTATCGTTTCTGAGCGACGATTTCGATTTTTGTAAACACACTCACGTATTAGTATTTATATTTTACCCAAAACATCCTTTATTAATGTAATGCTGCTTTAATCGATAAGCAAAAAAGATATATTTCGCGATATGTGTTAACATTTTTTACGGATTTATTTGACATTATGTTTTCGAATTTGTATATATTTGGCCATCTGCAATAATATGTTAAAAATAGATTTATTGGGGAAAATGTTAGGTTACTCTTTGAAACCATAGAATATCTACAGGTTAATCAGAAACCATGATTGCTATTGTTCGCCGATTTCGAAAAGGCTTTTGACAGTTTATGCCACTCTTTCATATTCAGAGTCTTACATAATATGAATTTTGGGGACTCCTTCTTAAAGTGGGTAAAACTCTTTTATAATGATATAGGTAGCATAGTTATAAATAATGGTTATCTTTCTGACCCTTTCCCTATAAGAAGGGGCATGAGACAGGGCTGTCCCTTATCATCTCTTCTCTTTATATTATGTATTGAAATATTAACAAACTATATAAACAGAGATAACTCTATAAAAGGTGTAACAATTAACGGAAAAGAAATTAAACAGACATTATTCGCAGACGACGCTACGTTTTTTAACAATGGTCAGAGAGAATCCTTCGAAAAACGTTTAAATGTAATCTCCAATTTCGGATATATATCAGGTTTAAAATTCAATTATAACAAATCAACAGTTTTAAGGGTTGGACCATTAGCAAATACGAATATTAAACTATGTCCGGATAAAAAGTTTAAGTGGACTTCGGAGTCTGCCAATACATTAGGCATGCAATTCTCAAACAACACTGAAATGAATGTAGAAATGAATTTAATACCAAAACTAAATAGTTTTAAGAACTGTCTCAAACAATGGGAACATTAACTTAACGTTACTTGGAAAGGTAACTGTGATAAAAACATTTGTATTACCAAAGCTTATATATCCATTAACAGTTCTACCAAATCCCACCGAGGACAAAATAAAAGAAATAATAAAAAGCATGTATAATTTTATATGAAATGGAAAACCTGAAAAAATAAAAAGAGAAGTTTTACAACTTGATTATGAACATGGAGACATTAAACTGGTTGATCTTCGGTGTTTTATAAATTCAATCAAATCATGTTGGGTAAAACGTTTTAGCACCAACAAATATAATAATCTCTGGGATACATTCTACAATGAATCCCTAAAATCAGTTGGAGGAAAATTAATTTTCGAAAGTAACATTGACAACAAAGATGTTAAAACTATATGTAAAACAAACACGTTCCTTATGGATGTTGTCGTTGCATGGAATAGCGCAAAAGGTAATTCAGGTGAAGTGGGTGGTAAGCAAATAATATGGAATCATTCTAACATAAAACACGGAAATAGTTCTTTTTTCTTCAAAGAATGGTATAACAAGGGAATCAAATATTTAGAACATGTTTTTGACTACAGAGAGAACAAATTCTACTCATTTGAAGATTTTATATATATATATATATATGATCTAGAAAACAACGATTTCCTAAAGTTTCATCAATTAATTACCAGCATTCCAGCATATTTGAAAAAATCACTTACAAACGAAAGCATAATACATTCACAAAAGGAAAGTTTACTGGGTAAAGTCTGCAATTCTAAAACACCTAACAAGCTAATCTATACTAAACAGATATATAACAAAAAACAAACGGAATTAAAATCAGAATTAAAATGGGAACATAACTTACAAATGAATAACATAAACTGGAAAAAAGTATATGCACAACCATTTAGAGCTACAATAGATACAACAATTAGAAGCTTTCAATATAAATATATAATGCGGATTTTACCAACAAATAAATTATTGCTTAAAATGAAAATATCTAACACAAACCTATGTGATTTTTGCAACATGCAGATAGAAAGCATTGAACATCTTTTTTGGGAGTGTAATCATATTCAAGGTTTATGGAATAGACTGACGCATTTTCTTAGCACCCACAATTTCCCAGTATCTTTCAACTTAGAAAATATAAGCTTTGGGATCTTAGAAAAAGTAATAAAAAGCAACATTACAAATTTCATTATCTTTTTAATGAAATCATTTATATTTCAGATGAAATACAGAACAAATATTCCCAACATTGAGCAGTTCTTAAACTACTTAAAAATGAGAATATCTCTTGAAAAGGAGATTGCAATAATGCATGATAAAGTAAATTATCATATGTAATTTGTAGTAACTATCTAAACCGTCGCAATTTGAACTTTAAGTGCTAAATTGGGGACATTATGATCATTGGGAGTTTTAATAACGTTATCTTTTTAAACATTGTCCATGTATTCTAAAACCCCTTTTCATGAATGTTTGTATACCTTAACAATTTATCCGTCAAGCATGGGAGTGTTACATTTAAGACGGACACCTTTTATGGCATCCATGAATCAGATGCAAAAATTTTGAAATAAGAACTATGTGTAACTGTCAGCACAAAGTCATATTAAATATATAAGAATTGTAATTATATGTTCATTAAGTACTATGTATAGTGTTAACATGTGACAATGATGTGGTGTATAAAGGGAAAAAAGGAATAAATATAAAAGGAAAATAAATAATAATAAAAAAATATGTGGCCATCTGCAATAATATGGTTTCATAAAATCTTTACGTAATTGTCTCTATTTCGGACATACAAGTAAAATGTGATATTCGTTTTCAATTACATTCATCGAACAGATAACGCATTTTCGATAATTCTTTGTAATAGTTGTTTATCTTCCCGTTTCTATCATAAACCTTGACTCCAAACATTAAATAAATCCTTTACACTAAAACCTGTACAACTATATACATGTGTGCGCGGTTGTCAAACATTGTTATACCCAGCTGGATAATGGCTTATATAACTAAATGATGATGATGATGATGATGATGATGATGCTATTATGATGTTCATTATAGAACATGCATACATGATTATGTCTTAGAAAGACACAACATGCTTGATTTATACAGGTAATGCTTGAATCTATGCTTCAGCCATTAGCCTCATTGTTCTCCTTGTATTTCGTTTCGACAAGTTACCCAATATGTATTTGTGATTTAATGTGTTGGTTGCATCCATAAGAATGTGTTCGAATATTATTACTAATGTATGTGTTATAATGTGCCTTTTATAGAACGACTCGAGTGAAGATGTCTGTCGTTGACATACTGGTACTTTGCTGTCATAACTGGACACTGGAGATGTTTCAACTTAGCCAGCATCACCGCCCTCAAACCAGTAGGTTAATTAGGAATAATGCAGAATACAGAAGAGTTCGTTAAGCTTAAGCTTAATATGATAACACTATTGAATTAATTCGTATAAACAGTAATATGGATACAGATTAATTACGCCTATACAAAGCCTTAATGATGTGAACAAAGTTCATGGTAAGTAATCAATCGTCACTGTACAAATATTATTTACATAGCATTACATTATATGAGTCATTATCAAAATATATACGTATCTCCAATTTATAAAAATGGACAAACAATAGTTTGTGTGGAATTTATGTTTAATTTCTTTTCCAACACGAAGAGATATTCAACAATGTATGGCACAAATATGCAACCTTAAAGGTCAAAACTAGAGAGACTAACATTAGTATGTCAATAAAACTGTCTATTATGTTATACATTCTAACAAGAAAAACTATTATATATAAATATGTAAAATAGGTAATAGAAGGACGATTGAAAACTCACTCTGTATAATGCATACTCGGATAGTGTATATAGATTAAAAAGTGAATTAATTTAGTAATTAAATGCAAGCATGTTGAAAATAACATGAAACCCTATCCAACATAATAGTATATACCACAGTATATACCACACCCCTGCTGGAACATCCGCGACTCATATGGGAACCAAATATTGTTGAAGAATTACAACTACGTAATTAGATTGACCTGGTCATTTCTTGATTCCAGCTCAAGCTTATATTTCTATGCGCAAACCAGTGAAAGCTTGGAACTAGTTCACTGAACACAATTGAACAATTTTAATACCTATAATACGAATACATAGCAGTAATTCTTATCACATTAATTCCCATTCGTCCAGAAAACCCTGGTTTTATGTTTAGAGTATCTTGCAGCATATCCATATATAGTACTACGTTTAGGCTTACAGTAAAGCAGTGTCCATTACTTAATAAATAAAAAAGATCAAGTATATCAATATAAAGTATGTTAAAAGAGTTGTAAAATCTGCATGTCAACTATTTCTCATATGTTTCTTTCCAAACGGCATCATTTAATCCTTTTAATATTCTGTAAATACACAAACCGTTAATTTTCTGACGTAGTACTATAAACTAGTAACCATGTGACATATGTGTATGCTTTTTGATGTTTATCTGTCCAGAGCTACAACTTTGCGACGTTACATGATGGACACATTGTAACAGGAATGACATGTTAAATAGAAAGAATCGATAATAAAAATTATTGCACATTTCAAGTTTGGAAAATAACCATTGCAGACTATATTGACTACGTACACATATGACGTACAATTCTAAGAATATGGGAAATATGCATAACATGTAACATAACATATCATTGCTGTTTCAGTAGTACATTATATATTAGTGTAAAGTATTGTATGTGCTAAATTAGTTTAAACTTTATTTGTACCCACAGACACCAATATCTGCCAAGTCTTCCACGGGCTCCAGCACTCAACCACTTACTATATGGGGATGAACACCTATCATTAGAACGTTACCGTATGTTAGCTACTTTTTTGTTCACCTTAGTTTTCAATTAATATTTTGACGAGGTTTTTTTAAACTTTATTTATTTTACAACGATTGCGAAGCAAGTTTTAACAACTTATATTAATCACTCTCGTTGGTGCGGTCGAAAGCGTAAATGTGGCCATTCGTGTGGGAGGAAACCGGAGTACCAAGAGAAAACCTACCTATCCGATCTGGCGACCACTGTATCATCTCACATACTTTCCGGTCCATGGATCGTACCTTGGGAAGAGCAGTCTCTAATGTTGTAAGAACTTGCGGCTCGGCCCTTTATGCTTTCTGTGTATACTAGTATATTACATGTGGATGCTGTGTCATAATATAGCAAAATAAATATGATTAAACTGAATCCGGGTTGCATTGGTGGAAAGCGAGCGCGCTAACCACTGCGCTAATCGAACAGTATGAATTGTGCTAAATGAATGAGTGCATGGCTTTAGATCATACTCGGGAGGTCTTCCACAACAAGAATAAATATCTGCAGGCACAGCTATATGACAGTTTGGGCCATACATTGGTCACGTGTATGTCGTGTAATGCATAATACTTCGCTCTGTTACATGATATTGATAGAAATCAGAGAATATGCACAACATGTAATATGAAAACGATCGAAAATGAATACCATTTCCTAGTGTATGTCCGTTCTATAGGCAGACAAGAAACAATTGTTTACCATAATATTATTGCCACTGGCCTAACTTGGTTACGTTTAAAACATTGTTAAATAGTTCACAAAGTGGAATTATTAATCAATTGTCTAAATATATGTATCTAGGCTAGCAAATGAACTTAGAGGCTGAATGACATGGTCTCAAATGTGTGTATATATAAATAACGTTGTGCTAGCGTGACTTTAAATGTGTTCCTATTGGTAGAATGAATGCATTATACGTATGCTAAAACTTTCATACTCAATAAGAATGTATTATACTTATGCTAATACTTTCATACTCAATATGAATGTATTTATACATGCTTTTCTCATGTGTTGAATTGTCATTGTCTATGTATGCAATTGTGTACCGCCATACATGTTTTGCTGGAGATGAACATCTATGTTTATGCAAAATAAACTTTGAATTGAATTGAATTGTTACAAATTTGATTGATATTAGTTTGGACCAACTGAATGAGGACATTGCCTTCCGGACTGCCATAACATACGCAGACGATCTTCCACCCTTTCATCGTAATATCCAGGTAGAGCATCATGCAACATAACATGCACAACTGGACATACAAGTTTTAAAGATACTTTGCAGTTTGTAATTTCAGGACTGACATCCATATTTAGTATACATTTACGGACAAGAGTGCTATTTTCTTTTCGAATAAAGTTTTCTTAGCATGTATGTTCCTTGCTAAAATACATGATTTAGCATTAGTAGAGCCCATTGACATTAATGACAGCCATGGAACAAGAACCGGGACTCCTCGGACATGTTACTGATACAGGTGTTTCAAACTCCTCGGACAGCACAACGTGTTACTGATACAGGTGTTTCAAACTCCTCGGACATGTTACTGATACAGGTGTTTCAAATTCCTCGGACATGTTACTGATACAGGTGTTTCAAACTCCTCGGACAGCACAACATGTTACTGATACAGGTGTTTCAAACTCCTCGGATATGTTACTGATACAGGTGTTTCAAACTCCTCGGACAGCACAACATGTTACTGATACAGGTGTTTCAAACTCCTCGGACAGCACAACATGTTACTGATACAGGTGTTTCAAACTCCTCGGACAGCACAACATGTTACTGATACAGGTGTTTCAAACTCCTCGGATATGTTACTGATACAGGTGTTTCAAACTCCTCGGACAGCACAACATGTTACTGATACAGGTGTTTCAAACTCCTCGGACAGCACAACATGTTACTGATACAGGTGTTTCAAACTCCTCGGACATGTTACTGATGCAGGTGTTTCAAACTCCTCGGACAGCACAACATGTTACTGATACAGGTGTTTCAAACTCCTCGGACATGTTACTGATACAGGTGTTTCAAACTCCTCGGGCAGCACAACATGTTACTGATACAGGTGTTTCAAACTCCTCGGACATGTTACTGATACAGGTGTTTCAAACTCCTCGGACATGTTACTGATACAGGTGTTTCAAACTCCTCGGACATGTTACTGATACAGGTGTTTCAAACTCCTCGGACATGTTACTGATACAGGTGTTTCAAACTCCTCGGACATGTTACTGATACAGGTGTTTCCAACTCCTCGGGCAGCACAACATGTTACTGATACAGGTGTTTCAAACTCCTCGGGCAGCACAACATGTTACTGATACAGGTGTTTCAAACTCCTCGGGCAGCACAACGTGTTACTGATACAGGTGTTTCAAACTCCTCGGACATGTTACTGATACAGGTGTTTCAAATTCCTCGGACATGTTACTGATACAGGTGTTTCAAACTCCTCGGACAGCACAACATGTTACTGATACAGGTGTTTCAAACTCCTCGGATATGTTACTGATACAGGTGTTTCAAACTCCTCGGACAGCACAACATGTTACTGATACAGGTGTTTCAAACTCCTCGGACAGCACAACATGTTACTGATACAGGTGTTTCAAACTCCTCGGACATGTTACTGGTGCAGGTGTTTCAAACTCCTCGGACAGCACAACATGTTACTGATACAGGTGTTTCAAACTCCTCGGACATGTTACTGATACAGGTGTTTCAAACTCCTCGGGCAGCACAACATGTTACTGATACAGGTGTTTCAAACTCCTCGGACATGTTACTGATACAGGTGTTTCAAACTCCTCGGACATGTTACTGATACAGGTGTTTCAACTCCTCGGACATGTTACTGATACAGGTGTTTCCAACTCCTCGGGCAGCACAACATGTTACTGATACAGGTGTTTCAAACTCCTCGGGCAGCACAACATGTTACTGATACAGGTGTTTCAAACTCCTCGGGCAGCACAACATGTTACTGATACAGGTGTTTCAAACTCCTCGGGCAGCACAACATGTTACTGATACAGGTGTTTCAAACTCCTCGGGCAGCACAACATGTTACTGATACAGGTGTTTCAAACTCCTCGGGCAGCACAACATGTTACTGATACAGGTGTTTCAAACTCCTCGGGCAGCACAACATGTTACTGATACAGGTGTTTCAAACTCCTCGGGCAGCACAACATGTTACTGATACAGGTGTTTCAAACTCCTCGGACAGCACAACATGTTACTGATACAGGTGTTTCCAACTCCTCGGGCAGCACAACATATTACTGATACAGGTGTTTCAAACTCCTCGGGCAGCACAACATGTTACTGATACAGGTGTTTCAAACTCCTCGGACAGCACAACATGTTACTGATACAGGTGTTTCCAACTCCTCGGGCAGCACAACATGTTACTGGTACAGGTGTTTCAAACTCCTCGGGCAGCACAACATGTTACTGATACAGGTGTTTCAAACTCCTCGGGCAGCACAACATGTTACTGATACAGGTGTTTCAAACTCCTCGGGCAGCACAACATGTTACTGATGCAGGTGTTTCAAACATCAATCAAATGTAAACCGGTTATATATATATTAAAATAATGTTCTCAAAATATCATCGATAAAATAACTCAAAGTTTAATAGTAAATCGCGCATACTCTTAAACTATGATAATATTGTACTTAGAGTCTGCGATTCGAAGTTGTACAGACTAATAAATACGGTCATATTAGAAACAAAGTGGATTATTTGGACATATGGAAATAAATGTAAGCACTCGGGTATGATTCCGAAGATAAATCAATTTATATACATGCTGAACTATAACTTAAAATTTGAATTGAAGGATAACAAAATCGAAACTTACTTTCCAAATCGTATAGATGAAAACTTTTGGAATATGCCTCCATTAGAATATACAATACATCCATTCGTCGTTGTTATCTTTTATATTTCGTTTCGCATTTAAGGTAACATAATGTGACGAACAAGGAACCAACATGTTGAGTAACAGATGCTATGTATTGTTGTTATCTTGCTTCCATTTTAAAATATAAAGAACATATTTGTTATATTCTTCATGTTCACGTGAACTATTTGTTAAACTTGTATGTATTATTGTTGATAACAAATGGAAATAAAAGGGGATACCTATATAATGAGGGCCTCAAAAATTAAAAATTAATATTCTCAAGAACAAGCGACACTATATGTCTACTGGTATTCCTAAATAATAACAGCATCAACATTGTGGCATGAAAACATACACACACGCGCATACGCACGCACGCACACACGCACACACACACCTATATATAGTGTTAACGTTATAACACAGGACAGGAATATGCATTTGTTTCTGATAATGACTCATATAATTTACAGCATAAAAAGTACAATGCAACTCTACATGCCGGGGCTAAAAGAGATTACAAGATATCTATATCACAATCATATAATAAAGTACATATGGACTACAGTTACAATATTACCTGTAATTGGATATTAGCAGCGGCTCTAAAACAGTGCTAATAATTACATTGAAAGATCACAGCGGATGTAATTAGCAGAGATATTACAGTCGCGAAAATAATGTTTTTACATTGCAAGACAAAATTAATCAGATCACATTGGATGTAATTTAGCAGAGATATTGTAGTCGCGAAAATAATATGTTTTACATTGCAGGTCAGACGATGGTATTGATATAGTGGACACGGATTGGTTGGAAACGTGTAGAGTTATTGATACATGAACTGATTGGCTGAGTAGGTATTATCAGCAATAACGACTTCTAAATATTAAACTACAATATATGAGCTGCATATTGGGATATTTAAGAATATGTGCATACTATTTGGTAACAAATCAACAGCATATTATATATGCCAGTGCAACATTCACCATCAAATTATCTTCGGAGTAGGGGGTTGGTGCCTTTAGTGGGAAATTTAAAAAAACCCGCTACGATAATGAGCTATGTAATGCTTAAGTCTAAGAAGGAATATGTTCTGTTCTGTTCTGTTCTGTTGTAAGAAAGTTGGAATTATATTATTACAGTTTACTCAATTCTTATCAATTGATTTTCAAAATTATCAACATCACATACGTCTCATAATAAAGCTGCTCCGCCTACCGAGTTGCAAACACGTACAACTGATGTAAAATTTGGTGGAGCAAAAAAATTATTTAAAGTCGCTACCGCATAAATGCATTTGGGCGACTGAGTTTTCTAAGACGATTAAAATACACATCATCTAAAAGTGATGGTTTTGCCTATCGTAATTATTATAACTAGATATTTAGAGGGCTATGAGGGCTGTTGTAATCTCAGTGTGTGTTCGGTTTACATATCTCCGACTGTCGCTCACACAATAATGTGTGCCAGCGATAGTCGGGGGTAGACAGGGTACATACAATACCCGGTTCATGTATACTTCTAAGATGTCTAAGACTGCATATATATTATTTCATTGGAAAGCAAAAACGAAATCAATAACATTTCTAGTTGCACCATTTCTAACGTATTACTTCTAGTATGCAATGCAAGCAGAACTCAGTATTTTCTGAATGCCTTGTATCGTGATAGCGAAATATCAATCGAACGCAAACACTAATGCATACACTAATAAAGACCAATTGACATTCAAACGAAGCGGACACATTGTCGATACTGACACATATATACGTACATAAAAGTTGCAGTCGAAAAGCATGTTACAACTATATTTACTTGTGTATTCCTTCTCCAGGCTTCTCACAAATAAAAAATGATCCAGGAAAGCAATATTACAAAGCATATGTTTATCCATTAGTCCACGTAGATACTTGATTCAAACTTGCGATATTAGATATAAATCGTATACCAAGTTTTTATTTAAGTTTATTTAACGTCGCTACCGGTTTCCCATTTGAGCGACGGGCAGTTTACCTAACAACACCTTTCCTGGGCAGGCTCCAGCGGTAAACCAGTACTTGGTGCACCAACCTCCGTAAGAAACTGCCAACTGTTTCATATAAATGAGACACGGTCTGAGCGGGGCTCGAACCCGTGACCATCAGAGATGATAGGTTACAGTGGTATACAAGTCAGCGACCTTAACCACTCGACCACGGAGCTATACCAAGTCCATCCCAATTCCCTATTTCATTGTTTTGGGTTAATCCAGTATTGGTAAATAAAGACCACAGTTATCGCGTTTTACTAATACCGTAAGTCATGCTCATGGCTGATAATTCAGCAAATAATAGACAGTCTGTTCCTATATGATATTTCAAATAATACGGTATTCTTCTTTCGAAAACAGCTACGCATGGTAGCGTATATCAGTAATGCTGTAATATGTGCAGGAATATATATAGAGTTCTACGAACGATAACACCGTCACCAGCCAGCGTGACAATACGCTACAATGCAAATTTATTTTATTTAATCGGACATTACAACGCAAAACAGCAAAGACATGCAAGCTCTCACGTTTAAATAGCACTGCAAAACAAACAGTGCTATGCTACACATTATTTGGAAATTATTTGAATAATTTATTTTCATCATTAAGCGAGGTTTATACGATCTACAAACTCGCAAAACTGAGTGAAAGTAACGAATTTCTGACACGACTTGAACGTGACATTTACTTTTGCAGATCGTATAATTGTGTGTTTGGACTGGTGTGTGTGGGGCGGCGGCAGTGAATACTTGCGGCGGGTCACGTGTTCTCTAATTCCGCCCCGGGTCGAATTCGTAAGATATGATCATAATAGACATTTGAATACTTGACTGTGTTATGTCCATAATAGCGACTTATCATACGTCTCGATGTTGAAAATGGATGTTTAGAAATTATTAGTTTTGACCTCTGTGATACTGCATGCTGCCGCTGCGGTAAATGCCAAGCTAACCGTAAAGCTACGGACATCATTCTTTTCAGGATGCAAATTTAAATAAGGCCAACATAATTGCAAATAGCCAAACAATGAGGTGGTCGACCTCCTCTTTCCATGGTTTGCTACACCTGGACTATCCCTGGATTCGAACTCCAATATGTTGTGACCATTGAACCACTGACCCGTCTATGGTATCCGTTTTCAGTTCATTATCTTCTCCGTTGTTTTCCGTCCCCCATAGCATAGCATAGCATAGCATAAGAGAAAAGTAATGAATGTGCGCAAATAAAGTGCAGCGGTTTTACATACAAATGGTTGTCATGATGGGTGCTAATCGCTGTTGGTGCTAACATTTCATCAAGTCCAAAATGCGAAATGTTCACCATTGTTCTGAACTGTATGACTCGGGGGGCATAGAAGTGGGCATACCAAGTAAACTGTCTTATTTCACTGCCTCCAAAAAATAATAATGTGTGTGCCGCCACTGATAAATACCTATACATGTATATATAAATATATGCTTACCATTTCTACTACGGTCATGTGACGAGAATACATGTGCCTGGTCTCATTTCACCATACTACTGAGAGCGACATGCCACAAGACAATAAAGTATGTTTGCAATATTTTTTTCATACATTACATTACAATTATACACACAATGAAATACATTGGGGAGGACACTAGCTAATGTTGGTAACACTTGTTGCCCAGCAACCCATTTGCTTCTAGATTGTATTCGTGCACTGTGCAAGTATAAGCATAGCATTACAGTTGTATCAGTTTGCTTATATATTTACCATGTTTATATTTGTATATGTACATGTATGCCACATGGGTATGAGACCTTCTGGATTTAAACAAATAAAACTTTGAAACTTTTATTTGTAATTGTATTGTATATAAATAAGCAATAAAATATGATTAAACTAAACAATGAAATACATAGAAAACAATATGAGAATATATTAGGATTTATTATTATTGCTGTATACGATTTAATATGGGGAAAAACAAATATGTTCGGCTACAAGTTATGACAACATTATTTACAGCCCTACCCATCTCTTCAAACTAAATTAACAATGTTGGATGAACAATTTCTGATGTAGAAAAATACCAGATAATTATATACAATTAAGCTTCGTGATGAATATGTGTTAACTATTATAACATATAAGGACTATTAACGAATAGAATACAATGTCCTGATATAACTTATCAGAAATACTTGTCATATATTGACACTAATATAATACCCCTTGGGTATGAACTAATGCTAAAACACTCGGCTCTCTCATATGTTACGATACATCAACATCCCGTATACAGCCATGATCTGGAAGCATTGGTTTCCCGTATACAGCCATGATCTGGATGCATTGGTTTCCCGTATACAGCCATGATCTGGACGTATTGGTATCCCGTATACAGCCATGATCTGGACATATTGGTTTCCCGTATACAGCCATGATCTGGATGCATTGGTTTCCCGTATACAGCCATGATCTGGACGCATTGGTTTCCCGTATACAGCCATGATCTGGACGCATTGGTTTCCCGTATACAGCCATGATCTGGACGTATAGGTTTCCCGTATACAGCCATGATCTGGATGCATTGGTTTCCCGTATACAGCCATGATCTGGACGCATTGGTTTCCCGTATACAGCCATGATCTGGAAGCGTAAATCACACATGTTGAGAGAATACAATTGAAGATTTTATAATTTAAAATACTCTATTGTTTGTATACACTAAACAGTAAATATTGCTGTGCTACTCTATTTCTTATAATTGAAATGGAATGGTCGTGTAGCATACTACGTTCTATGGTTATGTATGTACAATGACGATACGTAAGTACATGAAGATCGAATATTCGAGCCAGTCATCAGTAATGAGGTATGTATCAACAGCGGTGGTAATAAGCTTTAATCAGCCTTAATGCACGCACAAGCCTTTGTTTATATTCGCTGCCATCGAAGACTGACGCTCCTTCCTCGATATGGAAACACATTGGCACTCGACATGGCAACACATGGGTACTCGATATGGAAACACATTGGGACTGTGTTACAGATATGTTGGATAGTTTTTAACGTCACAAGAAGAATGTTCACAACACAGGTAACTTTTAAGATTCACTTTAAAATTGATTAAAACTGATCCTGTTAATTATAGTACAAGATACGCACTTAGCCAATGTCTGTCTTTCAAGAATAAACTTTATTTATTTTACAATTATTGCGAAACCAGCTGTAGCAACTTACCGTAATCACTCTTGTTGCATATTGTATTGCTTTCAAATAACATACAGATACACAAACTTCACAGTAGTTATGCAACAAATGAAATGTAACGAATATTATATGAGTGAAACTGTTATTATTTATAAGAAGCAAATGGATTGTGTCACACGTTTTACCAACATTAGTGACTACCATCCCCCTTAGATTAAAAAAATATGTAACAGAATGAGCAGACTTTTTCTATGATTCTTAAGAAGTAGCGTGCATAGTTACTGGGATATAAAATTCAAATTATTTATTAATATCAATTTGAAAAATGTAAAGAAAAATAGGAGACAAAAAATAAAAATATTTAAATATTTTAACAATTTTTGTGTAATATTATATAATTATATATGATTTGTTGCTCGCATTTCCGCGCCCTCGTCCAAATAAGATAGATCCTAGTACGTCCCATTGCTCTTGTCAAAAGACAGATATTAGATAATGAACTACATATCATTTTAGTTAATTGCAAAACGTTTAGTTTCTTTGATATAACTTTGTACATGTGTAAAGATAGCTTCGTTATCGTTACCTGGTAGGTTTCTGAATCCGTAAAGTAGTTTATCAGTGTTTAGAGGATGGTGTTGAATGTATCAATAAACAATTGCCGGCGTTGTACCGAAAATATAGGGCACCTGAAAAAATAATGTTCTGCATCCTCAATAGTGTGTTCACATTCACAGTTTGCGTTATCACGTAAATGATTATCGAATATGTCTGCGTTTAAATTACTGCATTTATTACGTATTCTGCATTTATTGCGTATTCTTGCATGAGGGACATGAGGAAATCTTTCACTATGCAGACAGTGTAGAACGTGGGTACTGTTGGGGTGCATTTTTGTATTAACCTGTATTTAAAGGTTGATATCGTATCCTTAGTTCGTAAATGATTTTTTAAAGTCAAACCGGCGTGCAACAGTATCATAATCAGTATAATTTCTTAAGGCCTAGGTATTAGTTTCTAATACTGTATCAGGATAGATAGTCTGGAAGTTGTCCGTGATTATATGTGTATACTAATATTAGTTTTGCACAATTATTTCTGTAAAGAAGACTCTTTCCGATAAGGAAACCCAAGCAATTCCATAAAGTAATCTTTCTATTGATACCGATCTGGTTAAACCGGTTACAGTGCGTGCCCTGTCACACTGAATGCAGTATGGTCAATCGTTTTCGTATATGGTGTAACTATCCCAGAATATCGATGTGTATTCAATAATCGGTCTTAGATATGAAATACAAATTTGATTCAATGTCTTGCATTTAATTTTAAACTTTAACATTGTCATTGTTCCTAAATACCGCGCCGCTGAAAAAGTTATATTCTTAATATGACCATGTCATGAACCATCATTGTTTTAAAGCAACGCCTAAATGTTTATGAGAATTAACGAATGTCAAATGAAAGCACGTTCGCTTCAGGTGCGAAAGGTCCGGAGTTTGAGCCCCACTGGAGTCGTTACGATTGTGCCCTTAGGCAAGGCATTTAAATTCCACGTTGCCTCTTCTCTCTCCCTCGTGGCGATGGATTCCATCAGGAATGAGGTCTCAAGATTGATTTATATAAGTTGAAATAACTTGTTTCGCATTCGAGCTAAAATAAATTTGTATAAAAAACAATTAATTTTTTTTAAAAAAGCACGGGTAAGTTACGGTTGTTTCTCGCAAGTGTTCAAGTTTGATTGAATTTTACAAGTCTTTGTTTTGCCCAATGAGATAAAATATTTAAGTCATTGTTCAACGTTGTCTCGGTATGATTTACATTGTGAGATGAGACAGTTAATAAGCTAACATTAGCAAATAAACGTGTTGTTCTCAGTCGCCCAAATGCATTTATGCGGTGGCGACTTTAAATAAACGTATTAGTCAGTAAGCAGGTTACACTAGAGGGAATCTGCGATGTCATGTATGTATATATAACAACGGACCTAGAACAGAACCCTGGCGTCTTCTCTTCAGAAAAAGTGGAACCTACAAAAAGGGTATTTTGACTGTGTAAGGTAACTAGTAACCCATTTAATAATGTCACCGGAAAATCCATTTTGCTGAAGCTTGAAAATAAAAACATTATGCCAGACACGATCAAATGCTCTGCAGAAGACAATACACGTGAACTTTCTTACATCAAAAGCGTTGCAGATTTGATGATATATGTCTATTTGTTTGTATACTGTTGAATGTCCAGGAACAAATCCTGACTGGTGTTTGTTCCTTTTCATGTTGAGGTCATACTGTAGTAATAGCAGTGTGCTGTGTTTTTTATGTGTGTGTGTTTTACGTTTATTTATCGTCGCTACCGGTTGCCCATATGAGCGCCGCCTCCTGAAGAGATAAGTCATTTTAGATTTTTGGAGGATAGTGCATGATACAGACAGAGAGACCCATTCCAGAGTCTCCTCTGGTTCTTTTACGTGCACAGTGTAAAGTACCGACACGAGACCTCGGTTTAACTTCCCATCTGAAAGACTGTTAATTTTATTAGAGTCGGACGGGGGATCGAACCTGCGATCCCTGGATTACCAGTCCAGCGTGTTACCATTGGACTACAGATCCGTCTGTGTTTTCAGGAGAGACTGCAGTCACATGTGGTGAGGATGAACCGATCTATCACAGTCTGAATCCGGCCCTTGAACGTAGTTGATATTCTTAGATTATTGTATGTCCAACTCATATACATATTTACAAATGGTTAGCATCTTCCCATAACCCATTCAACACCAAGTAACTGACTTGGACTTGTGCATGATATGCTTAGACCAATACATTAATAAGAAAATTACATTTGGACCAGTTCATTTATCAAAATGGGTCATTTTGTCTACAAATAGTAGTTATACTAGCAAAAGACTCGCGACGAGCCGGCTAATCTGGATCTACACTTTTTGTTAGCCTATTTAGAGGTATGTGGTGTTGAAAGTGTTAATGTGAGTGTACTAAGTACATGTGTCAATAACAACGATATTAAACATGTAATTAGAGCATTGCTCATGTTTTGTTTGCTTTGGGGGTTAAAGTCGCACACACAGCTTAGAAGATTGAATATATGTGTACACCTCCATAGAAATTACTGGGAGTGTCTAAGGATTGATTATATGTGTACACCTCCATAGAGATTATTGGGAGTGTCCAAGGATTGAATATATGTATACACCTCCATAGAAATTACTGGGAGTGTCTAAGGATTGAATATATATGTACACCTCCATAGAGATTATTGGGAGTGTCCAAGGATTGAATATATGTGTACACCTCCATAGAGATTATTGGGAGTGTCCAAGGATTGAATATATGTGTACACCTCCATAGATATTACTAGGAGTGTCCACGGATTGAATATATGTGTACATCTCCATAGAGATTATTGGGAGTGTCTAAGGATTGAATATATTTAAATACCTCCATAGAGCTTACAGGGTGTGTCCAAGGGTTGGAAATATTTATATACCTCCATAGAGATTACTGGGTGTGTCTAATGATTAAATATATTTATACACCTCCATAGAGATTACTGGGAGTGTCCAAGGATTGAATATATGTGTACACCTCCATAGATATTACTAGGAGTGTCCAAGGATTAATTATATGTATACACCTCCATAGAAATTACTGGGAGTGTCTAAGGCTTGAATATATTTATGCACCTCCATAGAGGTTACCCGGAGTGTCTAAGGATTGAATATATGTATACACCTCCATAGAGATTACACGGAGTGTCTAAGGAATGAATATATGTATGCACCTCCATAGAGATTACTGGGAGTGTCTAAGGATTGAATATATTTATACACCTCCATAGAGATTACTGGGAGTCTCTAAGGATTGAATATATTTATGCACCTCCATAGAGATTACTGGGAGTGTCTAAGGATTGAATATATTTATACACCTCCATAGAGATTACTGGGAGTGTCTAAGGGTTGAATATATGTATACACCTCCATGGAGATTACCCGGAGTGTCTAAGCATTGAATGTTCTTCGTATATTTTTATAATAGTTTCTGACAAATCTGTTGAAAGTTACTATCTCAATTTCTAAAAACAGTGCTGGTTTAAACATATTGCATTGTCTCTTACATAATATAGGCAACATGTGTGCAAATCACATTAGAAATCGGCCCTCATCAAGTTGTCCACACGTGCAAATCACATTAGAAATCGGCCCTCATCAAGTTGTCCACACGTGCAAATCACATTAGAAATCGGCCCTCACCAAGTTGTCCACACGTGCAAATCACATTAGAAATCGGCCTTCGCCAAGTTGTCCACACGTGCCCAATCACATTAGAAATCGGCCCTCACCAAGTTGTCCACACGTGCAAATCACATTAGAAATCGGCCCTCACCAAGTTGTCACACTGCAAATCACATTAGAAATCGGCCCTCGCCACGTTGTCCACACGTGCAAATCACATTAGAAATCGGCCCTCACCAAGTTGTCAACACGTGCAAATCACATTAGAAATCGGCCCTCACCAAGTTGTCCACACGTGCAATCACATTAGAAATCGGCCCTCGCCACGTTGACCACACGTGCCCAATCACATTAGAAATCGGCCCTCACCAAGTTGTCCACACGTGCAAATCACATTAGAAATCGGCCTACACCAAGTTATCCACACGTGCAAATCACATTAGAAATCGGCCTCGCCACGTTGTCCACACGTGCCCAATCACATTAGAAATCGGCCCTCACCAAGTTGTCCACACGTGCACATCACATTAGAAATCGGCCTACACCAAGTTATCCACACGTGCAAATCACATTAGAAATCGGCCCTCATCAAGTTGTCCAAACGTGCAAATCACATTAGAAATCGGCCCTCATCAAGTTGTCCACACGTGCAAATCACATTAGAAATCAGCCCTCATCAAGTTGTCCACACGTGCAAATCACATTAGAAATCGGCACTCGTTGTGTGTTTGAATCGGCCTCACCAAGTTGTCCACACGTGCAAATCACATTAGAAATCGGCCCTCACCAAGTTGTCCACACGTGCAAATCACATTAGAAATCGGCCCTCACCAAGTTGTCCACACGTGCAAATCACATTAGAAATCGGCCCTCACCACGTTGTACACACGTGCCAATCACATTAGAAATCGGCCCTCACCAAGTTGTCCACACGTGCAAATCACATTAGAAATCGGCCCTCACCAAGTTGTCCACACGTGCAAATCACATTAGAAATCGGCCCTCATCAAGTTGTCCACACGTGCAAATCACATTAGAAATCGGCACTCACCAAGTTGTCCACACGTGCAAATCACATTAGAAATCGGCCTCGCCAAGTTGTCCACACGTGCAAATCACATTAGAAATCGGCCCTCACCAAGTTGTCCACACGTGCAAATCACATTAGAAATCGGCCTACCAGTTGTCCACACATTAAAAGGTCACATTAGAAATCGGCCCTCATCAAGTTGTCCACACGTGCAAATCACATTAGAAATCGGCCCTCATCAAGTTGTCCACACGTGCAAATCACATTAGAAATCGGCACTCACCAAGTTGTCCACACGTGCAAAACACATTAGAAATCGGTCCTCACCACGTTGTCCACACGTGCAAATCACATTAGAAATCGGCCCTCACCAAGTTGTCCACACGTGCCCAATCACATTAGAAATCGGCCCTCACCAAGTTGTCCACACGTGCCTAATCACATTAGAAATCTGCCCTCACAAAGTTGTCCACACGTGCAAATCACATTAGAAATCGGCCCTCGCCACGTTGTCCACACGTGCCCAATCACATTAGAAATCGGCCCTCACCAAGTTGTCCACACGTGTAAATCACATTCGAAATCGGCCTACACCAAGTTATCCACACGTGCAAATCA
>CM026389.1:26745952-26855115 GCA_014843695.1 Archivesica marissinica
AATTGAATTAAGATAGAGATGTTGAGATAATCCTATCTAGTATCTCTAATAACACTCTCACACTGGAAACATTTTAATCAACATGTATAGCTACCATCATTCTAACACTCTTCATATAAAAAAGTATACCTCTTCGTATGAACATCAGTACTTCCCGAATCCTATGCTTGCATGCCAGACTGGTAGGCAATCAGTAACCATTATTTAACTGGCTGGCGGCTCACCAAGCGGCCATATCAGAACGAACGCCTGACGAGGTTCGAAGCCTCGACCTCCCGCTCCGTAGGCGGACGCCTTAACCACTAGGCCACGGAGACGATTGATATATTTATGACTTTTATTAGTTTTAGTTTCATGCAGTAGTATAATTATGTATTATTATAGATGATGAGCTATGCAATGCTTACGTGTAATAAACAATATGTTCTGTTCTATAGCTATAAGCAGATGTTGGACGGTGTTCATTGAATATCACGTGACAGTCTCCAGCAGATTTATACTACGCTAAGCGCAGTTATTGTATGTATAGATGCTCCAATTCTAGTTTGCTGAGGGGAATCCCTTGACGATCCTTCGGAGGGGAATCCCTTGACGATCCTACTGAGGGGAATCCCTTGACGATCCTGTTGACGGGAATCCCTTGACGATCCTGCTGAGGGGAATACCTTGAAGATACTGCTGAGAGAAATCCCTTGACTATACTGCTGAGGGGAATCCCTTGACACTACTGCTGAGGGGAATCCCTTGACAATACTGCTGAGGGGAATACCTTAATGCTCCTGATAAAATGGAGAAAGGATAGCTGATTCAAGTATATTGACTTACTGACTTACTACAGCTGTCAAACGTATCGCTAGAGAACTTGTATCATCTCAAAATAATGAAAACAACATAAATAAAGTAACTGTTGACAATGTTGATTGGTAGGGCACGTTTATTTCCAGACAAAAGTACACAATATAGATATGTTGGAGATCTGACAACAGTGCAATGAGATACCATGACAAAGTATTTACCCAAAATGTCATGCAGACTGTTTCATAATCAAGCACGACAGGGAACTAAAAACGCTTCATATTAAGTCTCGAAAAGCTGTCATGAAAAGTCGAACCGGCATTTCGTCTCCAACACAGATTACAGTATACCCTGTGTCTCGGTAAGAGTATGTCCTGCGTCTCGGTAAGAGTATGTCCCTGTGTCTCGGTAAGAGTATGTCCTGCGTCTCGGTAAGAGTATGTCCCTGTGTCTCGGTAAGAGTATGTCCTGTTTCTCGGTAAGAGTATGTCCTTTGTCTCGGTAAGAGTATGTCCTGTTTCTCGGTAAGAGTATGTCCTCTGTCTCGGTAAGAGTATGTCCTGTGTCTCGGTAAGAGTATGTCCTGTGTCTCGGTAAGAGTATGTCCTGTGTCTCGGTAAGAGTATGTCCTGTGTCTCGGTAAGAGTATGTCCTGTGTCTAGGTAAGAGTATGTCCTGTTTCTCGGTAAGAGTATGTCCTGCGTCTCGGTAAGAGTATGTCCTGTGTCTCGGTAAGAGTATGTCCTGTGTCTCGGTAAGAGTATGTCCTGTGTCTCGGTAAGAGTATGTCCTGTGTCTAGGTAAGAGTATGTCCTGTTTCTCGGTAAGAGTATGTCCTGTGTCTAGGTAAGAGTATGTCCTGTTTCTCGGTAAGAGTATGTCCTGCGTCTCGGTAAGAGTATGTCCTGTGTCTCGGTAAGAGTATGTCCTGTTTCTCGGTAAGAGTATGTCCTCTGTCTCGGTAAGAGTATGTCCTGTGTCTCGGTAAGAGTATGTCCTGTGTCTCGGTAAGAGTATGTCCTGTGTCTAGGTAAGTGTATGTCCTGTGTCTCGGTAAGAGTATGTCCTGTCTCTAGGTAAGAGTATGTCCTGTGTCTAGGTAAGAGTATGTCATGTGTCTAGGTAAGAGTGTGTCCTGTGTCTCGGTAAGAGTATGTCCTCTGTCTCGGTAAGAGTATGTCCTGCGTCTAGGTAAGAGTATGTCCTGTTTCTCGGTAAGGGTATGTCCTGTGTCTAGGTAAGAGTATGTCCTGTTTCTCGGTAAGAGTATGTCCTGTGTCTAGGTAAGAGTATGTCCTGTGTCTAGGTAAGAGTATGTCCTGTGTCTCGGTAAGATTATGTCCTTTGTCTCGGTAAGAGTATGTCCTGTGACTCGGTAAGAGTATGTCCTGTGTCTCGGTAAGAGTATGTCCTGTGTCTAGGTAAGAGTATGTCCTGTGTCTCTGTAAGAGTATATCCTGTTTCTCGGTAAGAGTATGTCCTGTGTCTCGGTAAGAGTATGTCCTGTTTCTCGGTAAGAGTATGTCCTGTGTCTAGGTAAGAGTATGTCCTGTTTCTCGGTAAGAGTATGCCATGTGTCTAGGTAAGAGTATGTCCTGCGTCTAGGTAAGAGTATGTCCTGTTTCTCGGTAAGAGTATGTCCTGTGTCTCGGTAAGAGTATGTCCTGTTTCTCGGTAAGAGTATGTCCTGTGTCTAGGTAAGAGTATGTCCTGTTTCTCGGTAAGAGTATGCCATGTGTCTAGGTAAGAGTATGTCCTGCGTCTAGGTAAGAGTATGTCCTGTTTCTCGGTAAGAGTATGTCCTGCGTCTAGGTAAGAGTATGTCCTATGTCTAGGTAAGATTATGTCCTTTGTCTCGGTAAAAGTATGTCCTGTGTCTAGGTAAGAGTATGTCCTGTGTCTCGGTAAGAGTATGTCCTATGTCTAGGTAAGAGTATGTCCTGTGTCTCGGTAAGAGTATGTCCTGTGTCTCGGTAAGAGTATGTCCTGTTTCTCGGTAAGAGTATGCCATGTGTCTAGGTAAGAGTATGTCCTGTGTCTAGGTAAGAGTATGTTCTGTGTCTAGGTAAGAGTATGTCCTGTGTCTAGGTAAGAGTATGTCCTGTGTCTCGGTAAGAGTATGTTCTGTGTCTCGGTAAGAGTATGTTCTGTGTCTAGGTAAGAGTATGTTCTGTGTCTAGGTAAGAATATGTCCTGTGTCTAGGTAAGAGTATGTTCTGTGTCTAGGTAAGAGTATGTCCTGTGTCTAGGTAAGTGTATGTCCTGTGTCTCGGTAAGAGTATGTTCTGTGTCTCGGTAAGAGTATGTCCTGTGTCTCGGTAAGAGTATGTCCTGTGTCTCGGTAAGAGTATGTCCTGTGTCTCGGTAAGAGTATATCCTGTGTCTCGGTAAGAGTTTGTCCTGTGTCTCGGTAAGAGTATGTCCTGTGTCTCGGTAAGAGTATGTCCTGTGTCTCGGTAAGAGTATGTCCTGTGTCTCGGTAAGAGTATATCATGTGTCTCGGTAAGAGTTTGTCCTGTGTCTCGGTAAGGGTATGTCCTGTGTCTCGGTAAGAGTATGTCCTGTGTCTAGGTAAGAGTATGTACTGTGTCTAGGTAAGAGTATGTCCTGTGTCTAGGTAGGAGTATGTCCTGTGTCTCGGTAAGAGTATGTCCTGTGTCTCGGTAAGAGTATGTCCTGTGTCTAGGTAAGAGTATGTCCTGTGTCTCGGTAAGAGTATGTCCTTTGTCTCGGTAAGAGTATGTCCTGTGTCTCGGTAAGAGTATGTCATGTGTCTAGGTAAGAGTATGTCCTGTGTCTAGGTAAGAGTATGTCCTGTGTCTCGGTAAGAGTATGTTCTGTGTCTCGATAAGAGTATGTTCTGTGTCTAGGTAAGAGTATGTTCTGTGTCTAGGTAAGAATATGTCCTGTGTCTAGGTAAGGTATGTTCTGTGTCTAGGTAAGAGTATGTCCTGTGTCTAGGTAAGTGTATGTCCTGTGTCTCGGTAAGAGTATGTTCTGTGTCTCGGTAAGAGTATGTTCTGTGTCTCGGTAAGAGTATATTCTGTGTCTCGGTAAGAGTATGTCCTGTGTCTCGGTAAGAGTATGTCCTGTGTCTCGGTAAGAGTATGTCCTGTGTCTCGGTAAGGGTATGTCCTGTGTCTCGGTAAGAGTATGTCCTGTGTCTCGGTAAGAGTATGTCCTGTGTCTCGGTAAGAGTATGTCCTGTGTCTCGGTAAGAGTATGTCATGTGTCTAGGTAAGAGTATGTCCTGTGTCTAGGTAAGAGTATGTCCTGTGTCTCGGTAAGAGTATGTTCTGTGTCTAGGTAAGAGTATTTCCTGTGTATAGTTAAGAGTATGTCCTGTGTCTCGGTAAGAGTATGTTCTGTGTCTCGGTAAGAGTATGTTCTGTGTCTAGGTAAGAGTATGTTCTGTGTCTAGGTAAGAATATGTCCTGTGTCTAGGTAAGAGTATGTTCTGTGTCTAGGTAAGAGTATGTCCTGTGTCTAGGTAAGTGTATGTCCTGTGTCTCGGTAAGAGTATGTTCTGTGTCTCGGTAAGAGTATGTCCTGTGTCTCGGTAAGAGTATGTCCTGTGTCTCGGTAAGAGTATGTCCTGTGTCTCGGTAAGAGTATATCCTGTGTCTCGGTAAGAGTTTGTCCTGTGTCTCGGTAAGAGTATGTCCTGTGTCTCGGTAAGAGTATGTCCTGTGTCTCGGTAAGAGTATGTCCTGTGTCTCGGTAAGAGTATATCATGTGTCTCGGTAAGAGTTTGTCCTGTGTCTCGGTAAGGGTATGTCCTGTGTCTAGGTAAGAGTATGTCCTGTGTCTCGGTAAGATTATGTCCTGTGTCTCGGTAAGAGTATGTCCTGTGTCTAGGTAAGAGTATGTACTGTGTCTAGGTAAGAGTATGTCCTGTGTCTAGGTAGGAGTATGTCCTGTGTCTCGGTAAGGGTATGTCCTGTGTCTCGGTAAGAGTATGTCCTGTGTCTAGGTAAGAGTATGTCCTGTGTCTCGGTAAGAGTATGTCCTTTGTCTCGGTAAGAGTATGTCCTGTGTCTCGGTAAGAGTATGTCATGTGTCTAGGTAAGAGTATGTCCTGTGTCTAGGTAAGAGTATGTCCTGTGTCTCGGTAAGAGTATGTTCTGTGTCTCGATAAGAGTATGTTCTGTGTCTAGGTAAGAGTATGTTCTGTGTCTAGGTAAGAATATGTCCTGTGTCTAGGTAAGGTATGTTCTGTGTCTAGGTAAGAGTATGTCCTGTGTCTAGGTAAGTGTATGTCCTGTGTCTCGGTAAGAGTATGTTCTGTGTCTCGGTAAGAGTATGTTCTGTGTCTCGGTAAGAGTATATTCTGTGTCTCGGTAAGAGTATGTCCTGTGTCTCGGTAAGAGTATGTCCTGTGTCTCGGTAAGAGTATGTCCTGTGTCTCGGTAAGGGTATGTCCTGTGTCTCGGTAAGAGTATGTCCTGTGTCTCGGTAAGAGTATGTCCTGTGTCTCGGTAAGAGTATGTCCTGTGTCTCGGTAAGAGTATGTCATGTGTCTAGGTAAGAGTATGTCCTGTGTCTAGGTAAGAGTATGTCCTGTGTCTCGGTAAGAGTATGTTCTGTGTCTAGGTAAGAGTATTTCCTGTGTATAGTTAAGAGTATGTCCTGTGTATAGGTAAGAGTATGTCCTGTGTCTAGGTAAGAATATGTCCTGTGTATAGGTAAGTGTATGTTCTGTGTCTCGGTAACAGTATGTCCTGTGTAGCTGTGTTTTATAAACATGTTAATTGGAAATTAATTACGGACTGAACTGATTCTTACAAATATCGAAATAGACGGTTCATCTGTAGGCGGATCATCGCAGATTTGCAACATCTGAATAATTTATTGAGCAATTTCAGGCAGTAATCACGATTTCTAATCATCCGCTTCTTGGAATATCTCAGCGAGCAGCATATTTTAAGTATCCGCTTCTTGGAATATCTCAGCGAACCGCACATTTTAAGTATCCGCTTCTTGGAATATCTCAGCGAGTAGCACATTTTAAGTATCCGCTTCTTGGAATATCTCAGCGAGCAGCACATTTTAAGTATCCGCTTCTTGGAATATCTCAGCGAGTAGCACATTTTAAGCATCCGCTTCTTGGAATATCTCAGCGAGCAGCACATTTTAAGTATCCGCTTCTTGGAATATCTCAGCGAGTAGCACATTTTAAGTATCCGCTTCTTGGAATACCTCAGCGTGCGGTATATTCTAAGTATCCACTTCTTGGAATATTTCAGCCTGTTGTACATTCTAAGTATACGATTCTTGGAATATCTCAGCCTGGTTCACATTCTAAGTATCCGCTTCTTGGAATATCTCAACATGTTGTACATTCTAAGTATCCGATTGTTGGAATATCTCAGCATGCAGCACATTCTAAGTATCCGCTTCTTGGAATATCTCAGCATGTTGTACATTCTAAGTATCCGCTTCTTGGAATATCTCAGCATGTTGTACATTCTAAGTATCCGCTCCTTGGAATATCTCAGCAAGTTGTACATTCTAAGTATCCGCTCCTTGGAATATCTCAGCGTGCGGCACATTCTAAGTATCCGCTTCTTGGAATATCTCAGCGTGTTGTACATTCTAAGTATCCGCTTCTTGGAATATCTCAACATGTTGTACATTCTAAGTGTCCGCTTCTTGGAATATCTCAGCGTGCGGCACATTCTAAGTATCCGCTTCTTGGAATATCTCAGCGTGCGGTACATTCTAAGTATCCGCTTTTTGGAATATCTCAACATGTTGTACATTCTAGGTATCAGCTTCTTGGAATATCTCAGCCTGTTGTACATTCTAAGTATCCGTTTCCTGGAATAGCACAGCGTGCGGCACATTCTAAGTATCCGTTTCCTGGAATAGCACAGCGTGCGGTACATTCTAAGTGCCCGTTTCGTGTTATATCTTCGTAAGCCGATTGTTTGACTTTAATTACATAAAGAAACAAAACATCTAAACACTGTCCAGTTTATAAATTGGAAACAGTTTAATCAACATGTTTATCTACCATCAGTTAAGCACTCTTCATATATGCATGACTATTACTTTTCATTGCATTCAAAGTGTATATGTATTATTCTAACACGATCCAGCTAATAACATACATTCTTGTAGAGTAAAATCTACCTCGGGTTTTTCTGCGATATGCCTACCTTGAACTATGCTGCGCGCGCACGTGTTTTGGCTATTCCATTTATACAATGCGTGTAAAGTTTTATGAATGAATGTCACGTGATGTTTTTAAATACTACCGTGGGAATTCGCGGAAGTGAGCTATTTCTAGAATCAGATAATCTCTTGTCCGTCTTGTTTTTCTGCTAAGTAATGTTTCAGTTACTATTCTGTGCATTTTTATTTGACAAAATAAATAAAATTATTGATCAGTTACAACTTTTGTTCATCTATGCACTAGATTTTCCATAAAACATAACGTCATCACCCCTTACGCGGGAGGAAATATCGAAATCCAAATGCAGCGGAGTAGCACCGCGTTTGAAGAAAATACTCCTTTGATTCTAGTCTAACATTATTAGAAGTAAGTAATGTTAGAATCGAAACAATAAGTATCAACCGTGGTATATCGCAGAATAACCCGAGATTGAAGTTCTTGTGCGTAGAAATATATATTTCTACGCATAAGAACGACAAATGAGGGTTATTCTGCGATATACCACGGTTGATACTTATTATTTCTTAATTATGATGAGTTATGTAATGCTTAAGTCTTAATAAACGATATGTTCTCTTCTCTTCTATAAACTTGTCTATTTTTTAATAGAAATTTTCTATCTCGTCGAACTCTTAATTTTTAATATGCTTAATGAAATGTTATTTATTTTATGTCAATTTTATGCATACTGTACAGTAGGCGGATACTTCAAGATTGGACAGACATGCAGATATTGATCCCCTAAGGTTCGTCTGTCTTCTATGGATTTGTAACGATGTATCTGCCTAATTATTAGATATTCCATTCAGTTGCGTAAATCGATGCTATAACGACGACGTACAGATAATACAACAGAAGAAATCCCTCGCTAGGTCATATGAGTCGAGAGAGTCCTATTGTGGAAGTCTTGATAACGCAGTGGATGCGCATTCGCTTCAGGTGCGAAAGGTCCGGAGTTCGAGCCCCGCTGGAGCCGTTACGATTGTGCCGTTAGGCAAGGCATTTAAATTCCACGTTGCCTCTTCTCTCTCCCTCGTGGCGATGGATTCCATCAGGAATGAGGTCTCGAGAGTGATTAATATAAGTTGAAATAACTTGTTTCGCAATCGAGCTAAAATAAATTTGTATAAACTATGAGTCGAGACAAATGGTCTCGTCGCACGGTTCCGGACCGTTATCAGATCTATTGAATGTTGTCCCATTTACCGTGGGCGAGAATATGAAAACTCCATATTTGCCCGGGTGTCTTCACGACACAGATATAATATATGGAAGTATTTTACTAAGCAACATGACAACATAGACCTCGCAACACACAGGTCCATGTCAGGTGAACATTTGTTGTCAATGTTTAGTTCGTCTCCCTGTAATTTGGACTTATAACTCTAGTGGACAGTGAATAGTTTAATAATATTTTATTGCATTAGAGTCAAACATGTGTCAGTGGTCACCTCCATTAAGCAGCCAACCTGTATTAAGCAGCCATATTCCAGATTCCCAATATATCGCTTTATTATACATTTGCCCTCTATTAAGTAGCCACCTATGCTAAGCAGCCACTTTCCGTGATTCTCTTGAGCGGCTTCTTAAGACTGTACATGCACATATACAACAATACAAAGATTGACACATAAATGAAAGCAAATGGGTTGGGCCTAACTGCAATCCTCATCAGTGATTGACCCTCCACTGCAATTAATAGTAAAAAGCGCCACTGAATGGGGTTAATTAAATTTCCTGTATATAATAACAAGCTTAGTCTAATATTCTTAGTTAACAGACGGATCTTTAGTCAAGTGGTAACACGCTGGACTGGTAATCCAGGGATCGCAGGTTCGATCCTCCGTCTGACCATAATAAAATTAACAGTCTTTCAGATGGGACTGTAAACCGAGGTCTCGTGTCGGTGCTTTACACCGTGCACGTAAAAGAATCAGAGGAGACTCTGGAATGGGTCTCTGTCTGTATCATTGCACTATCCTCCAAAAATCTAAAATGACTAATCTCTCCAGGAGGCGTCGATCATATGGGCAACCGGTAACGGCGATAAATAAACGCATACTATGTGGGGCTCGAAGAAACCGCCTTATGGAAAACATGGTGGGCAGCTGCTACGTACCTGCCACGTCAGTCGCCATGCATGTACACCGTAATAGCATGCTGCAAAGATCGGTAATATCGCTGATGATTTATAAAACCATTATTGAGGAAATTACCAGTCCTACATTCTTTTCTGTTTTAATATTAAATACCAGACGAACACAGCATCTACATGTATGTATCATTTCCATATGTCGATGTTACTTGTGTAGCAGAAAATCTCACTAATTTGAAAACATTGTCATTGAAGATAAAATACTGTTTTAATTAAGACACAGCAATATTAATAATATGGGACACAATCATACGTATCCTGTTAACAACGACAAGAACACAATAGTATGAATATATAATTGGTTAGGTGACTATTAGCTTATAGTACACCTATTTTGAGGGACAACCTTACCCGGTCATCTAACAAAACGAGTTATATACCAAAATGTTTGTAAGTGTAGCAAAACAAAGACTAAATGATATTTTTATGCAAAATTGGTTTTCAGAATTGAGTAACTCCACAAGGGCTAGAACTTATGCTTTATATGCAGACTTCAAGTTTCAGACATATATGAACGGTGTAAATATTGATAAATTTAGAATAGCATTGTCAAGCTTCAGAGTATCATCTCATAGACTTGAAGCAGAAACTGGTCGATGGCATAGACCCTTAGCAATACCATATGAAGAAAGAAAATGTAGGTATTGTTTAACTTTAGAAGATGAATTTCACTTTGTTTTAGAATGTCAGCTATATACCGATTTAAGAAAAACACATATTAAGAAATACTTTTGGAGAAATCCAAATGTTCCTAAATTTATTGAATTGATGACCTCAAAAAATGCTATAATAATTAAAGATTTGGCTATGTATATATACAAATCATTTCAAGTCAGAAACAACCTGTTCTATGACTAGTGTTCATATCTCATTATACGCTATACGCTAGCCAATCGTAAACGTTTTGTATTTGCACGTGTTTTTATTTGCACATTTGCTCTATATAATTATATTACATATTTACACAAGGCACGCAGTGCCAATGTTCACGTTTGAAAGTATGTAATGTGTATATAATGTGTACTCATGGGCATATTGCCCATTGTATTTCGAAATAAACTCTTGAAATTCCTTGTAAATGTCTGAAGTTTGTCACACATGCTGCATAAATTGGCATAAATCGGAGAAATCCAAGATGACGTCCAAAATGGTTGACATAAATTGATAGTCTACTTAAATGACTATAAATGGTCATGCCGTTTACATTTTGTGATTTTATTGGCGCGGATGAAAGCGTAAAAGTTGTCATTCGTGTGGGAGGAAACCGGAGTATCCGGAGAAAACCCAACTGTCCGATCTGGCGACCACCGTACCATCTCACATACCTCCCGTTCCGGAGATCGAACCGGGTTGCATTGGTGAGAAGCGAGTGCGCTAACCACTGCGCTAATAATAAATAATAAATAATATGAATTAATTTCCAGTTTTCTTGTTTGATTTATCAACTAAACTGGAGAGGAATGGGGGATCTGTAATAGTAATACAAGTTAGATCTAGAACATTCTGTTTTCATTTTCAATCCAACTTTATTTCTGAATAAACTCTACTCTAGCTAATCATAACGTTACATGCAAGAATCATGTACCTACTCATATTGAAACATGTTTCATCTAAAGCAATTCCGAGTAATTTTCACTTGACAGGCTTATTTCATGATAGTTGTATCTCGGTAACATATCAGTCTAGACGTACACGGGATGGCAATTACGATGATGGTGTATTCTTGCACATATCTCCGGCATGAATAAACCGTCCATCAAACGTTTGGAGCTGGAAGGATTGTTCAATTGTAAGGCAGATTTTAAGTGAGATGTCGCCGTTACCATAGATACCATATTCAAAGACAAAAACTTCCACTCCATTCAGCGCAAACTATTAATAAGCCGTTTTATATGATGGCCCAATTGAATATAAAAGTATAATAGTCATTTTAATATACTAGAGGACATAGAAAACGCACACCTCGGATAAGTGTGTTTTACATGAAAAACAAGAATTATATAAATACATTGTTTTAACTCTTTCACCGCCAATGTCGCATAAAAGCGACTTTGTAAAAAAGTAGAGAACCCGATCGGACAGAACAGAACATGCCGTCTGATCAGGCAATATGCTGATTGCTCTTCAGACAGTGGAGCTGAAGCACCTGTCCGAATAGCAAATAACATAGATCCTGATCAGACGCGGCGTTACGCCGCGGCTGATCTGGATCTATGTTGTTTGCACATGCTCTGAATTTATTCGGCGCTGAAAGAGTTAAACATTTTGGAATAGTTTTAGTTGTTCAGTTTGTGATTTGTAATAAAGATGTGATAAATATATTTGATGGAATCTTTCGTATTTCATGTAATAATAATCATATAATGTAGGTGTGCGTTTTCTATGTCCTCTAGTATAGTTGGAGGATCATCGGTTGTTCATTCCAGGGACGGGGAAGAGCATAGATAAATGCTACCTATTAGTCTGGTTTCATGTCTGTCTATTTTTCACTTTGTTACTTCTGCAAACATTGCTGATATTATCAGGAGCTCAATACGGCTCAATTGTCTCGGTGTTAAACATATATTTATATGACTGACCAGATACAATATATCAACACCTGTTCCCAGGCTAGGTATATACCTCTATTTATTGTACTGACGGATCTGTACTCCAGTGGACTACACGTTGGACTGGTAATTCAGGGATTGGAGGTTCGATCCCCCGCCTGACCCTAATAAAATTAACAGTCTTTCAGATACGACTTTAAACCGAGGGTCTCATGTCGGTGCTTTACACCGTGCACGTAAAAGAACCAGAGGAGACTCTGGAATGAGTCTATGTCTGTATCATTGCACTATCCTCCAACATTCTAAAATGGTTATTCTCTACTCAGGAAATGTCGCTCATATGGGCAACCGGTAGCGACGATAAATAAACGTAAAACATACACTCACACCATGTATTGTCCCATTATCGCTTACACGTCATAACAAACACAGCCCAAACGTTAACAAATACTCGAATTTACATTACAATACACCCCCCTATCGCAATATCACTTCAATCGATAAGTATTTCTTTTGCATATTAAGTATTCCGGTTTCGTATTACGAATTCAACTTTCAAAGATCAGTGATTACTCTTTTGAGCATAACTGATGCAAGGAACTTTCGGAGAGCAGTGTATATCGATAATGGTTCAGGAACTATTATTCTAGTCCTTCAAATGGGACGTTAAGCCGAGGTCTTGTGTCGGTGCTTTACACCGTGCACGTAAAAGAACCAGAGGAGACTCTGTAATTGATCTCTCTGTCTGTATCATTGCACTATCCTCCAAAAATCTAAAATGACTAATCTCTTCAGGAGGCAACCGGTAGCGACTATAAATAAACGTAAAACACCACAACTATTATAGTAATAAAACAAAACTTGTAAATTCTATGTCCCCGCGAGGGGTTTCGACATTAAAGGAAGATAGATAAAGTCCTTTCAGATATCAGTGTATGTCGTTACTATTGTATCGATTATTGTTCGTGAATACTTAGTAATACTCAAACGCCGTATGCTTAGTATGCAATTGATGTTTCCCGGAAAATTAAAGTCATGCATTCGAATCTGTTTGTCTGTCATCAAAAAGGTGTGACGGTACCTTCAGAGACCAGTATTCATCATTAATATTTCATTGTCATACATATCAGCAGATCTGTTACGAGTGACATTAATAGGCTTGCCTGAGTTCATCAATTATTTCATAAAACAGTAGTTTTGATTAGAAATTAATGACGACCAACTGTATAGATGATGAGATAGGAATACTAATGTATTATATATATTCACAATATAAATGAATGCAGTACATAGCAGATGTACGCGCATGCCTAAAGCAAGCATGCACGTTATTACATGATTTATAAACCGTGATATACAACACCAACTAATGGAAGTCGTGATAGCGCTGTCATAGAGCGTTTGCTATATGTGCGAAAGGCTCGCAGTTTGCGACCCACTGGAGCTGTAACGAGTGTGTCCTTAGGCAAGGCATTTACATTCCACATAGCCACTTCTCTCTCCTTCGTGATGATGTATTCCATTAGGAATGAGGTCTCGAGAGTAATTAATATAAGTTGCACGCACGCACGCACACATACTCAATTGTTTATTTTATATTAAGTTTGTGGAAGTCATGATAGCGCAGTGAATGCATGTTCGCTTCCGGAGTTCGTGCCCCGCTGTAGCCGTTATGATTGTGTCCTTAGGCAGGGCATTTAAATTCCACGTTGCCTCTTCTCTCTCAATCGTGGCGATGGATTCCATCAGGAATGAGGTCGTGAGAGTGATTAATATAAATTGTAAGAACTTGTTTCGCAATCGAGCTAAAATAAATTTGTAAACTTTCGTGTAAATATCTGCCAAGTCAGACCTGTCGTTTTATATACAGCCCATTGGAGGTGTGATCTTTGTGGGCATATGGTCGTTGCTGGCAGGTGGTGTTTGATGGCAGGCATACTTTGTTGGTAGGTAATATTTGTTAGTAGGTGATATTTGATGGCAGGTGGATATTGTTGGCAGGTAATATTTGATGGCAGGTTTTGTTGGGTTTTGTGGGGTAATATTTGTTGGCAGGTGGATATTGTTGGCAGGTAATATTTGATGGCAGGTAATATTTGTTGGCAGGTGGATATTGTTGGCAGGTAATATTTGATGGCAGGTGGATATTGTTGGCAGGTAATATTTGATGGCAGGTGGATATTGTTGGCAGGTAATATTTGTTGGCAGGTTAACTTTATTGGTACGTCGTTTTTGTTGACATACTAGTTGCATAATAAATACCTTATAGGAGTGTGTGTGTTTTACGTTTATTTATCGTCGCTACTAGTTGCCCATATGAGCCGTTAAATTCGCATCTGAAAGACTAGTATTGTATATTGCGATCGGAGGATGTATTGTAATGTAAATTCGATTATTTGTTAACGTTTGGGTGTTATGACGTGTAAGAGATAATGGAACAATACACGGAGTGTGTGTTTTACGTTTATTTATCGTCGCTACCGGTTGTCCATATGAGCGACGTCTCCTGGAAAGGTCAGTCATTTTAGATTTTTGGAGGATAGTGCAATGATACAGACATAGACCCATTCCAGAGTCTCCTCTGGTTCTGTTACGTGCACGGTGTACAGCACCGACACGATACCTCGGTTTTAAAGTCCCATCTGAAAGACTGTTAATTTTATTATGGTCAGACGGGGGATCGAACCTGCCTTAAAGGAAACCACAACTTGTGGTGTGTAGAGACAAGTGTTCTTTATACGGGAGTTTGACTGTTTATCAAAATCAATACTCAGGCTGTTTGCATGCCCGTACATAACGAACAAATCTGTGTAGCCAATTTACCTTCTAACACATTGGGGACTTGTAGATTGCGAAACTCTGCTGTCTCTCGGGTATCTAGCATACCGATGTAATCTCGCGGCAGTATAATGTCATTTTCTAGGAAATAAATGCAACAATCCTAACATGAAACTCCTAGTAATGCGCTGTCTAGAAATACCAGTATACATCTATCCATCAACTCATTTGCTTGAACATTGTTGGAAAGAAATATTGGGTAATGTGTACTTGTATATTTATTTTAACCAGATGTTGGTATCATCATCATCATCATCATCATCTCATCAGCGCACAGCAGGGGGGGGGGGGGGGGGGTTTTTTTTTGTTTTTTTTTTTTTTGGTGTGTTGTGTGTGTGTGTGTTTTTTTTTTGGGTGGGGGTTTGGTTTTTTTGTGTGTTTGTTGGTTGGGGTGTGTGTTTGTGTTTTGTTTGGGTTGGGGTTTGTTTTTTTTTGGTTTTTGTTGGGTTTGTTGGGTGGTTGTGTTGTGGTGGGGTGTTTGTTTTGTTTTGTTGTTTTGTTTTTTTGTGTGGTTAGACACGTGGTGGTAGAGTGCTTACTAAGCAACGTACACACAATGAATTGACTGGTGCCAGCCGGAATTAATGCAAGGTTTGCAGAGGTGTTGCACTCTCTCTGGCAGTAGACGCGGAGGGGATCACAGGGTCATGGAAACGCATGATCATGTGATCAAGTCTATTTGCTATTCCATGTCAAATTGTAACATGCAGCGGTGAGAGGCAAGTGATTTGAAGTTAGCGAGCGGAGCCACTCGGCCGACACTGTCCCCTATTCGAACCAGTTTGTATCATTTAACGTGTGCGTCATAATGTAGCTGATGTAGTTGATGTTATGTAATATTGTCGACTTCTAATGAAGTACCAGATTATTTATGCAGGAATACAAATTGTTAAAATCAATCATTTTCAATTATGGCCAGCATATGCAGCATACTCATCCTCCAATTTAACGTTCTATTATGTCAGTCATTAAATGATTAAGAAAGAATGTGTGAATTACTTGGAAGTTCCATTCAAATGCAATTTCTTTATTTAATGTATATACATAAAGCTATTTTGGCCAGATGTCTGCACAGATAGATATTGATACTTTACAATATATATATTAAGTCCACTTTGATGATATTAAGATTAAGTATGGCAGTCCGATTAGCGCAGTGGTTAGCACACTCGCTTATCACCAATGCAAGTATGACCACATTTACGCTTTCATTCACGCCAGAGAGAGTGATTAATATAAGTTGTTAGAACTTGCTTCGCAATCGTGGTAAAATAAATAAAGTTTAAACTTTATTAAGTGCACTTTGTGCATCTTATTAGTAAAAAACATTACAATTGTTTCTGGAACACAAATAGGTTTTAAAACTAGTTGCTAACAGACACACAGCAACATTAGGACATAACCGAGGTTTGACATAACGAAATTCGATATAAACAGAGCCAGATATATGTCAAATGATAGTGTCTGAAACGGGACTTTGATCCGACTTCTAGATAACCGGAGAATTGAATTCGACATAATCTACTTTGACATAGCGATATATATACAAGTACAGAATTCGCATTGTTTAGAAAATGTTTTATTTTAAGTGGCCATAATTCTCAAACAATCGTTTCTGTTCCGGTTGTATCATTAACTACTGTACAGGCTCTTGACAATTCTGTGATCTAAGCTTCATACACATGCATTAACAGAGTCTTTTTTAATTTGCATATCATGGCCAATTATTGAAATTATTCCTACAGCATAACAATTATTTCTAAAGTTTATTATCACATTTTAGACATATTAGAGCACAACATACTGACGTAACATGATGTCAAATGACGTTCCAACGTTGCCACAATAAGGTCATGGTAGCATTCAGTTAGTCAGAACTTATTATCAATAGCAAAGCAGAAAGCGTGCTGAACAAGTAATACAAATATAAATAGTAATATAATTCTAAGTCATAAAATGAGTATTCAAAGCACGTTTTACAGTTTTCCCACTAAATAGTCCATGCCAACATTATAAACATTACTATTTGGATGGATCATATTTCAAACACTATGTAGTCTTCAGTTTAAATACGGATATGGTGATACAGATTAAGAGCATACTTGTGTTTTTCAGTGTTCGATTGGAATTTATCTAATCGAGTGAGCTCAGAAATATGTAGCTCGGGATATGAGATAAAGAATCCAATCTTACATTGTAAAACACAACTTTTCTTTTTATCAGCATATAGCCTGATCAGACGGCATGTTCTGTTCTGTCCGATCGGGTTCTCTACTTTTTACAAAGTCGCTTTTATGCGACATTGGCGGTGAAAGAGTTAATACGTTTTTTTATCTGTTATATTCTTATTACTGGACATATGTGGCATGCTATATTAATACAAGTATTTTCTGAAAGTAGGTCCAGCAGAAAGCAATAAATTGGCTGTCCGATTAGCGCAGTGGTTAGCACGCTCACTTCTCACCAATGCAACCCGGGTTCGAGCCTCGGACCTGGAAGTATGTGAGATGGTACCGTGGTCGCCAGATCGGACAGGTGGTTTTTCTCCGGGTACTCCGGTTTCCTCCCACACGAATGACCACATGTATGCGTTCATCCGCGCCAACGAGAGTGATTAATATAAGTTGCTAAAACTTGCTTCGCAATCGTTGTAAAATAAATAAAGTTTATAACCCAACAGGAAGTAGTCAGAATTAACATGTGTTATTCTACTGCATTCGACAAGTAGAATCAAACATTTTATTGCACTGATAAATGTCTATGTAGCATAACAATCATGACATATTACATATAACAATGAACAGTGACATTCATAAAGTAATTATAAGTGACAAGTTAAGATCATAATTCTAAAAATAACAAATGAGCCAGTCTATGGGACAACCAACACAGTGATCAAAATACACTCACACACTTCGAAACCAAGCACCAACACAACATCAACCCCGGTATACAAGCAAAGGGTTTATTCCATATTAACACAAAGGACCAGGTCACAAACACAGACGGATATGTAGTACAGTGGCTAACCTGTTGGACGTGGCGAGGGATTCCACCAGTTATGAGGTCTCGAGAGTGATTTATATAATTTGAAATAACATGTTTCGCAATCGAGCTAAAATAATTTTGTATTAACTAACATGTTGGACTGGTAATACAGGGATCGCATATTCGATCCTCCGTCTGGCCCTAATAAAATTAACAGTCTTTCAGATGGGGACTCGTGTCGGTGCTTTACAGCATGCACGTAACAGAACCAGAGGAGACTCTGGAATGGGTGTATGTCTTTATCAATGAATTATCCTCCAATAATATAAAATGACTAATCTCTTCAGGAGGCGTCGTTCATATGGGCAACAGGTAGCGAGGATAAATAAACGTACAACACGAACACACAACATATACTGCACGACGAACCCCAGTTTAGATGACGTGACATATCATTGCAGCTGTTTTACACACTACATGAATACGTTTGCATTGTAACAATGCTAAAGAAGGCCAATCAAAATACCGCCAATGTATAGTGTTCTGATTGCATTCACAAAGCTAGAGGGAAGGAACACGTCTAACTTGGAAGAAAACCTAGAGATCAACTTAATCATACATTAGATTATTAATGCACTACAACATTAGTGTTCATATATTTATATATTGGCAACATGCACAACTTACCGGCTTAGAAGCTGCACTATTTTCCGTATGTACATTTTCAGACATTGTCTTAGTCATTCCTTTCATAATTTTTATCTCACGTGTGAATTTATAAACTGGTTTCGATTGTCATTCACCAAAACAGCAATGCATATTGTAGACAATATAATCACGAGGCACGTTTAGCATTATATGTCTCAGAAACAGCTATTATTTATAGAGTATGATTCGATTATTTGTCATTGCTGCGCATTGTAAAACACATTTGGTGTTTTATCTAACCTTGGCTTTTCTGCTATCGATTTTAATCTTCTCCAAAACCAAGCTCTAGTTAGGCGAGTCCTACGAGACTCGATGATTTAGTTGTTATGCTGATAAAAGTATCGGATATGTCGCGGTTTCCTAGAAATCAGCTTAAACGGCTATGATATAAGCGTCTGGTGATAACATACACTGTGTAACACTGTCTATTGATAGCGCGGCGTGGTTAATGTTGCGAATACAGAATGGTGATAACATACACTGTATAACGTAGTCTATAGATAGTACGGCGTGGTTAATGTTGCTAATACAGAATGGTGATAACATACACTGTGAAACGTAGTCTATAGATAGTACGGCGTAGTTAATGTTGCTAATACAGAATGGTGATAACATACACTGTATAACGTAGTCTATAGATAGCACGGCGTGGTTAATGTTGCTAATACAGAATGGTGATAACATACACTGTATAACGCAGTCTATAGATAGCAAGGCGTGGTTAATGTTGCTAATACAGAATGGAGATAACATACACTGTATAACGTAGTCTATAAATAGCAAGGCGTGGTTAATGTTGCTAATACAGAATGGTGGTAATATACACTGTGTAGCACTGTCTATTGATAGCGCGGCGTGGTTAATGTTGTGAATACAGAATGATGATAACATACACTGTATAACGTAGTCTATAGATAGTACGGCGTGGTTAATGTTGCTAATAAAGAATGGTGATAACATACACTGTATAACGTAGTCAATAGATAGCACGGCGTGGTTAATGTTGCTAATATAGAGTGGTGATAACATACACTCTATAACGTAGTCTATAGATAGCACGGCGTGGTCAATGTTGCTAATACAGAGTGGTGGTAACATACACTGTATAACGTAGTCTATAGATAGCACGGCGTTGTTAATGTTGCTAATACAGAATGGAGATAACATACACTGTATAACAATGTCTATAGATAGCGCGGCGTGGTTAATGTTGCTAATACAGAGTGGTGATAACATACACTGTATAACGTAGTCTATAGATAGTACGGCATGGGTAATGTTGCTAATACAGAATGGTGATAACATACACTGTATAACGTAGTCTATAGATAGTACGGCGTGGTTAATGTTGCTAATACAGAATGGTGATAACATACACTGTGAAACGTAGTCTATAGATAGTACGGCGTAGTTAATGTTGCTAATACAGAATGGTGATAAAATACACTGTATAACGTAGTCTATAGATAGCACGGCGTGGTTAATGTTGCTAATACAGAATGGTGATAACATACACTGTATAACGCAGTCTATAGATAGCAAGGCGTGGTTAATGTTGCTAATACAGAATGGAGATAACATACACTGTATAACGTAGTCTATAGATAGAACGTCGATGTTAATGTTGCTAGTACAGAATGATGATAACATACACTGTGTAACGTAGTCTATAGATAGAGCGGCGTGGTTAATATTGCTAGTACAGAATGGTGATAACATACACTGTATAGCGCAGTCTATAGATAGCACGGCGTGGTTAATGTTGCTAATACAGAATGGTGATAACATACACTGTATAACGTAGTATATAGATAGTACGGCGTGGTTAATGTTGCTAATACAGAATGGTGATAACATTCACTGTATAACGTAGTCTATTGATAGCGCGGCGTGGTTATGTTGCTAATACAGAATGGTGATAACATACACTGTATAAGGTAGTCTATAGATAGTACGGCGTGGTTAATGTTGCTAATACAGAATGATGATAACATACACTGTATAACGTAGTCTATAGATAGCACGGCGTGGTTAATGTTGCTAATACAGAATGGTGATAACATACACTGTGTAACGTAGTCTATAAATAGCACGGCGTGGTTAATGTTGCTAATACAGAATGGTGGTAACATACACTGTGTAACGTAGTCTATTGATAGCGCGGCGTGGTTAATGTTGCTAATACAGAATGGTGATAACATACACTGTATAACGTAGTCTATAGATAGTACGGCGTGGTTAATGTTGCTAATACAGAATGGTGATAACATACACTGTGAAACGTAGTCTATAGATAGTATGGCGTAGTTAATGTTGCTAATACAGAATGGTGATAACATACACTGTGTAAGGTAGTCTATAGATAGAGCGGCGTGGTTAATGTTGCTATTACAGAATGGTGATAACATACACAGTATAACGTAGTCTATAGATAGGACGGCGTGGTTAATGTTGCTAATACAGAATGGTGATAACATACACTGTATAACGTAGTCTATAGATAGCACGGCGTGGTTAATGTTGCTAATACAGAGTGGTGATAACATACACTGTATAACGTAGTCTATAGATAGCACGGCGTGGTTAATGTTGCTAATACAGAGTGGTGGTAACATACAATGTATAACGTAGTCTATAGATAGCACGGCGTGGTTAATGTTGCTAATACAGAGTGGTGGTAACATACACTGTATAACGTAGTATATAGATAGCACGGCGTGGTTAATGTTGCTAATACAGAATGGTGATAACATACACTGTATAACGTAGTCTATAGATAGCATGGCGTGGTTAATGTTGCTAATACAGAGTAGTGATAACATACACTGTATAACGTAGTCTATAGATAGCGCGGCGTGGTTAATGTTGCTAATACAGAGTGGTGATAACATACACTGTATAACGTAGTCTATAGATAGCGCGGCGTGGTTAATGTTGCTAATACAGAATGGTGATAACATACACTGTATAACGTAGTCTATAGATAGCACGGCGTGGTTAATGTTGCTAATACAGAATGATGATAACATACACTGTATAACGTAGTCTATAGATAGCACGGCGTGGTTAATGTTGCTAATACAGAATGGTGATAACATACACTGTATAACACTGTCTATGGATAGCGCGGCGTGGTTAATGTTGCTAATACAGAATGGTGATAACATACACTGTGTAACGTAGTCTATAAATAGCAAGGCGTGGTTAATGTTGCTAATACAGAATGGTGGTAACATACACTGTGTAGCACTGTCTATTGATAGCGCGGCGTGGTTAATGTTGTGAATACAGAATGATGATAACATACACTGTATAACGTAGTCTATAGATAGTACAGCGTGGTTAATGTTGCTAATACAGAATGGTGATAACATACACTGTGTAACGTAGTCTATAAATAGCAAGGCGTGGTTAATGTTGCTAATACAGAATGGTGGTAACATACACTGTGTAGCACTGTCTATTGATAGCGCGGCGTGGTTAATGTTGTGAATACAGAATGATGATAACATACACTGTATAACGTAGTCTATAGATAGTACGGCGTGGTTAATGTTGCTAATAAAGAATGGTGATAACATACACTGTATAACGTAGTCAATAGATAGCACGGCGTGGTTAATGTTGCTAATATAGAGTGGTGATAACATACACTCTATAACGTAGTCTATAGATAGCACGGCGTGGTCAATGTTGATAATACAGAGTGGTGGTAACATACACTGTATAACGTAGTCTATAGATAGCACGGCGTGGTTAATGTTGCTAATACAGAATGGAGATAACATACACTGTATAACGTAGTCTATAGATAGCGCGGCGTGGTTAATGTTGCTAATACAGAGTGGTGATAACATACACTGTATAACGTAGTCTATAGATAGTACGGCATGGGTAATGTTGCTAATACAGAATGGTGATAACATACACTGTATAACGTAGTGTATAGATAGTACGGCATGGTTAATGTTGCTAATACAGAATGATGATAACATACACTGTATAACGTAGTCTATAGATAGTACGGCGTGGGTAATGTTGCTAATACAGAATGATGATAACATACACTGTATAACGTAGTCTATAGTTAGTACGACGTGGGTAATGTTGCTAATACAGAATGATGATAACATACACTGTATAACGTAGTCTATAGATAGTACGACGTGGTTAATGTTGCTAATATAGAATGATGATTACATACACTGTATAACGTAGTCTATGGATAGCACGGCGTGGTTAATGTTGCTAATACAGAATGGTGATAACATACACTGTGTAACGTAGTCTATAAATAGCACGGCGTGGTTAATGTTGCTAATACAGAATGGTGGTAACATACACTTTGTAACGTAGTCTATTGATAGTGCGGCGTGGTTAATGTTGCTATTACAGAATGATGATAACATACACTGTGTAACGTAGTCTATATATAGCACGGTGTGGTTAATGCTGCTAATACAGAATGGTGTTAACATACACTGTGTAAGGTAGTCTATAGATAGAGCGGCGTGGTTAATGTTGCTATTACAGAATGGTGATAACATACACAGTATAACGTAGTCTATAGATAGGACGGCGTGGTTAATGTTGCTAATACAGAATAATGATAACATACACTGTATAACGTAGTCTATAGATAGTACGGCGTGGTTAATGTTGCTAATACAGAATGATGATAACATACACTGTATAACGTAGTCTATAGATAGTACGGCGTGGGTAATGTTGCTAATACAGAATGGTGATAACATACACTGTATAACGTAGTCAATAGATAGCACCGCGTGGTTAATGTTGCTAATACAGAATGGTGATAACATACACAGTATAACGTAGTCTATAGATAGGACGGCGTGGTTAATGTTGCTAATACAGAATAATGATAACATACACTGTATAACGTAGTCAATAGATAGCACGGCGTGGTTAATGTTGCTAATACAGAGTGGTGATAACATACACTGTATAACGTAGTCTATAGATAGCACAGCGTGGTTAATGTTGCTAATACAGAGTGGTGGTAACATACACTGTATAACGTAGTCTATAGATAGCACGGCGTGGTTAATGTTGCTAATAAAGAATGGTGATAACATACACTGTATAACGTAGTCTATAGATAGCATGGCGTGGGTAATGTTGCTAATACAGAGTAGTGATAACATACACTGTATAACGTAGTCTATAGATAGCGCGGCGTGGTTAATGTTGCTAATACAGAGTGGTGATAACATACACTGTATAACGTAGTCTATAGATAGCGCGGCGTGGTTAATGTTGCTAATACAGAATGGTGATAACATACACTGTATAACGTAGTCTATAGATAGCGCGGCGTGGTTAATGTTGCTAATACAGAATGGTGATAACATACACTGTATAACGTAGTCTATAGATAGCACGGCGTGGTTAATGTTGCTAATACAGAATGATGATAACATACACTGTATAACGTAGTCTATAGATAGCACGGCGTGGTTAATGTTGCTAATACAGAATGGTGATAACATACACTGTATAACACTGTCTATGGATAGCGCGGCGTGGTTAATGTTGCTAATACAGAATGGTGATAACATACACTGTGTAACGTAGTCTATAAATAGCAAGGCGTGGTTAATGTTGCTAATACAGAATGGTGGTAACATACACTGTGTAACGTAGTCTATTGATAGCGCGGCGTGGTTATTGTTGCTATTACAGAATGATGATAACATACACTGTGTAACGTAATCTATAGATAGTACGGCGTGGGTAATGTTGCTAATACAGACTGGTGATAACATACACTGTATAACGTAGTCTATAGATCGCGATGCATGGGTAATGTTGCTAATACAGAATGATGATAACATACACTGTATAACGTAGTCTATAGTTAGTACGACGTGGGTAATGTTGCTAATACAGAATGATGATAACATACACTGTATAACGTAGTCTATAGATAGTACGACGTGGTTAATGTTGCTAATATAGAATGATGATTACATAAAGTGTATAACGTAGACTATGGATAGCACGGCGTGGTTAATGTTGCTAATACAGAATGGTGATAACATACACTGTGTAGCACTGTCTATTGATAGCGCGGCGTGGTTAATGTTGTGAATACAGAATGATGATAACATACACTGTATAACGTAGTCTATAGATAGTACGGCGTGGTTAATGTTGCTAATAAAGAATGGTGATAACATACACTTTATAACGTAGTCAATAGATAGCACGGCGTGGTTAATGTTGCTAATATAGAGTGGTGATAACATACACTCTATAACGTAGTCTATAGATAGTACGGCGTGGGTAATGTTGCTAATACAGAATGGTGATAACATACACTGTATAACGTAGTCTATAGATCGCGATGCATGGGTAATGTTGCTAGTACAGAATGATGATAACATACACTGTATAACGTAGTCTATAGTTAGTACGACGTGGGTAATGTTGCTAATACATAATGATGATAACATACACTGTATAACGTAGTCTATAGATAGTACGACGTGGTTAATGTTGCTAATAAAGAATGGTGATAACATACACTGTGTAACACTGTCTATTGATAGCGCGGCGTGGTTAATGTTGCGAATACAGAATGATGATAACATACACTGTATAACGTAGTCTATAGATAGTACGGCGTGGTTAATGTTGCTAATAAAGAATGGTGATAACATACACTGTATAACGTAGTCAATAGATAGCACGGCGTGGTTAATGTTGCTAATATAGTGTGGTGATAACATACACTGTATAACGTAGTCTATAGATAGCACGGCGTGGTTAATGTTGCTAATACAGAGTGGTGGTAACATACACTGTATAACGTAGTCTATAGATAGCAAGGCGTGGTTAATGTTGCTAATACAGAGTGGTGATAACATACACGGTATAACGTAGTCTATAGATAGCGCGGCGTGGTTAATGTTGCTAATACAGAATGGTGATAACATACACTGTATAACGTAGTCTATAGATAGCACGGCGTGGTTATTGTTGCTAATACAGAATGGTGATAACATACACCGTATAATGTAGTCAATAGATAGCACGGCGTGGTTAATGTTGCTAATACAGAATGGTGATAACATACACTGTATAACGTAGTCTATAGATAGCACGGCGTGGTTACTGTTGCTAATACAGAGTAGTGATAACATACACTGTATAACGTAGTCAATAGATAGCGCGGCGTGGTTAATGTTGCTAGTACAGAATGATGATAACATACACTGTATAACGTAGTCTATAGATAGCGCGGCGTGGTTAATGTTGCTAATACAGAATGGTGATAACATACACTGTATAACGTAATCTATAGATAGTACGGCGTGTTTAATGTTGCTAATACAGAATGGTGATAACATACACTGTATAACATAGTCAATAGATAGCACGGCGTGGTTAATGTTGCTAATACAGAGTGGTGATAACATACACTTTATAACGTAGTCTATTGACAGCACGGCGTGGTTAATGTTGGTAATACAGAGTGGTGATAACATACACTGTATAACGTAGTCTATAGATAGCACGGCGTGGTTAATGTTTCTAATACAGAATGGTGATAACATACATTGTATAACGTATTCTATAGATAGCACGGCGTGGTTAATGTTGCTAATACAGAGTGGTGATAACATACACTGTAATAACGTAGTATATAGATAGCGCGGCGTGGTTAATGTTGCTAATACAGAGTGGTGATAACATACACTGTATAACGTGGTCTATAGATAGTACGACGTTGTTAATGTTGCTAATACAGAATGGTGATATCATACACTGTGTAACGTAGTCTATAGATAGCACGGCGTGGTTAATGTTGCTAATACAGAATGGTGATAACATACACTGTATAGCGCAGTCAATAGATAGCACGGCGTGGTTAATGTTGCTAATACAGAATGGTGATAACATACACTGTATAACGTAGTCTAGAGATAGCGCGGCGTGGTCAATATTGCTAATACAGAATGGTGATAACATACACTGTATAACGTAGTCTATAGATAGCGCGGCGTGGTCAATATTGCTAATACAGAATGGTGATAACATACACTGTATAACGTAGTCTATAGATAGTACGGCGTGGTTAATGTTGCTAATACAGAATGATGATAACATACAATGTATAACGTATTCTATAGATAACACGACGTGGTTAATGTTGCTAATAAAGAATGGTGATAACATACACTGTATAACACTGTCTATAGATAGCACGGTGTTGTTAATGTTGCTAATACAGAATAGTGATAACATACACTGTGTAGCGTAGTCTATTGATAGCGCGGCGTGGTTAATGCTGCTAATACAGAATGGAGATAACATACACTGTGTACGGTAGTCTATAGATAGCGCGGCGTGGTTAATGTTGCTAATACAGAGTGGTGATAACATACACTGTATTATGTAGTCTATAGATAGCGCGACGTGGTTAATGTTGCTAATACAGAATGGTGATAACATACACTGTATAACGTAGTCAATAGATAGTACGGCGTGGTTAATGTTGCTAATACAGAATGATGATAACATACACTGTATAACGTAGTCTATAGATAGCGCGGCGTGGTTAATGTTGCTAATACAGAATGGTGATAACATACACTGTATAACATAGTCTATAGATAGTACGGCGTGGTTAATGTTGCTAATATAGAATGGTGATAACATACACTGTATAACGTAGTCAATAGATAGCACGGCGTGGTTAATGTTGCTAATACAGAGTGGTGATAACTTACACTGTATAACGTAGTCTATTGATAGCACGGCGTGGTTAATTTTGCTAATACAGAGTGGTGATAACATACACTGTATAACGTAGTGTATAGATAGCACGGCGTGGTTAATATTTCTAATACAGAATGGTGATAACATACATTGTATAACGTAGTCTATAGATAGCACGGCGTTGTTAATGTTGCTAATACAGAGTGGTGATAACATACACTGTAATAACGTAGTATATAGATAGCGCGGCGTGGTTAATGTTGTTAATACAGAATGGTGATAACATACACTGTGTAACGTAGTCTATAGATAGACGGCGTGGTTAATGTTGCTAATACAGAATGGTGTAACATACACTGTGTAACGTAGTCTATTGATAGTCGGCGTGGTTAATGTTGTATACAGATGTGTAACTACACTGTTAACGGGTGGTTTTTGTTGTGTGTTTGTTGTGTTTTGGGGTGGTTTTTTGTGGTGTTTGTTGTGTTTGTGGGGTGTTTGTTGTTGTGGTGTTGTTACGTGTTATAGATAGGCGGCGTGGTTAATGTTGTAATACAGAATGATGATAACATACACTGTATAACGTAGTCTATAGATAGTACGGCGTGGTTAATGTTGCTAATACAGAATGATGATAACATACACTGTATAACGTAGTCTATTGATAGTACGGCGTGGTTAATGTTGTTAATACAGAATGATGCTAACATACACTGTATAACGTAGTTTATTGATAGTACGGCGTGGTTAATGTTGCTAATACAGAATGATGATAACATACACTGTATAACGTAGTCTATAGATAGGACGGCGTGGATAATGTTGCTAATATAGAATGGTGATAACATACACTGTATAACGTAGTCTATTGATAGGACGGCGTGGTTAATGTTGCTAATACAGAATGGTGATAACATACACTGTATAACGTAGTCTATAGATAGTACGGAGTGGTTAATGTTGCTAATACAGAATGATGATAACATACACTGTGAAACGTAGTCTATAGATAGTACGGCGTGGTTAATGTTGCTAATACAGAATGGTGATAACATACACTGTGTAACGTAGTCTATTGATAGGACGTAGTGGTTAATTTTGCTAGTACAGGATGGTGATAACATGCACTGTGTATCATAGTCTATATATAGTACGGCGTGGTTAATGTTGCTAATACAGAATGATGATAACATACACTGTATAACGTAGTCTATTGATAGGACGGCGTGGTTAATGTTGCTAATACAAAATGGTGATAACATACACTGTATAACGTAGTCTATAGATAGTACGGCGTGGTTAATGTTGCTAATACATAATGGTGATAACATACACTGTGTAACGTAGTCTATTGATAGGACGGCGTGGTTAATGTTGCTAATACAGAATGGTGATCACATACACTGTGTAACACTGTCTATAGATAGTACGGCGTGGTTAATGTTGCTAATACATAATGGTGATAGCATACACTGTGTAACGTAGTCTATAGATAGCGCGGCGTGGTTAATGTTGCTAATACAGTATGGTGATAACATACACTGTATAACGTAGTCTATAGATAGCGCGGCGTGGTTAATGTTGCTAATACAGAATGATGATAACATACACTGTGTAACGTTGTCTATAGATAAGACGGAGTGGTTAATGTTGCTAATACAGAATGATGATAACTTACACTGTGTAACACTCTCTATAGATAGTACGGCGTGGTTAATGTTGCTAATACAGAATGGTGATAACATACACTGTATAACACTGTCTATAGATAGGACGGTGTGGTTAATGTTGCTAATACATAATGGTGATAACATACACTGTGTAACAATGTCTATTGATAGCGCGGCATGGTTAATGTTGCTAATACAGAATGGTGATAACATACACTGTGTAACACTATCTATAGATATGACGGCGTGGTTAATGTTGCTAATAAAGAATGGTGATAACATACACTGTATAACACTGTCTATAGATAGCACGGCGTGGTTAATGTTGCTAATACAGAATGGTGATAACATACACTGTGTAACGTAGTCTATTGATAGCGCGGCGTGGTTAATGTTGCTATTACAGCATGGTGATAACATACACTGTATAACGTAGTCTATAGATAGCACGGCGTGGTTAATGTTGCTAATACAGAATAATGATAACATACACTGTATAACGTAGTTTATAGATAGTACGGCGTGGTTAATGTTGCTAATACAGAATGATGATAACATACACTGTATAACGTAGTCTATAGATAGTACGGCGTGGTTAATGTTGCTAATACAGAATGGTGATTACATACACTGTATAACACTCTCTATAGATAGTAAGGCGTGGTTAATGTGGCTAATACAGAATGATGATAAAATACACTGTATAAAGTAGTCTATAGATAGCGCGGCGTGGTTAATGTTGCTAATACATAATGGTGATAACTTACACTGTGTAACACTCTCTATAGATAGTACGGCGTGGTTAATGTTGCTAGTACAGAATGGTGATAACATACACTGTGTAGCACTTTCTATGGATAGCGCGGCGTGGTTAATGTTGCTAATATAGAATAGTGATAACATACACTGTGTAACACTGCCTATAGATAGCGCGGCGTGGTTAATGTTGCTAGTACAGAATGGTGATAACATACTCTGTTTAACACTGTCTATGGATAGCGCGGCGTGGTTAATGTTGCTAGTACAGAATGGTGATAACATACACTGTATGACGCAGTCTATAGATAGTACGACGTGGTTAATGTTGCTAATACAGAATGATGATAACATACACTGTATAACAATGTCTATAGATAGTACGGCGTGGTCAATGTTGCTAATACAGAATGGTGATAACATACACTGTATAACGTAGTCTATAGATAGCGCGGCGTGGTTAATGTTGCTAATATAGAATAGTGATAACATACACTGTATAACGTAGTCTACAGATAGGACGGCATGGTTAATGTTGCTAATACAGAATGGTGATAACATACACTGTGTAACACTGTCTATTGATTGCACGACGTGGTTAATGTTGCTTATAAAGAATGATGATAACATACACTGTATAACGTAGTCTATAGATAGTACGGCGTGGTTAATGTTGCTAGTACAGAATGATGATAACATACACTGTATAACGTAGTCTATAGATAGGACGGCGTGGTTAATGTTGCTAGTCCAGAATGGTGATAACATACATTGTATAACATAGTCTATAGATAGAACGTCATACTTAATGTTGCTAATACAGAATAATGATAACATACACTGTATAACGTAGTCTATAGATAGCACGGCGTGGTTAATGTTGCTAATACAGAATGATGATAACATACACTGTATAACGTAGTCTATAGATAGGACGGCATGGTTAATGTTGCTAATACAGAATGGTGATAACATACACTGTGTAACACTGTCTATAGATAGCGCGGCGTGGTTAATGTTGCTAATACAGAATGGTGATAACATACACTGTGTAACACTATCTATGGATAGCGCAGCGTGGTTAATGTTGCTAGTACAGAATGGTGATAACATACACTGAGTAACACTGTCTATAGATAGCGCGGCGTGGTTAATGTTGCTAGTACAGAATGGTGATAACATACACTGTGTAACACTGTCTATCGATAGCGCGGCGTGGTTAATGTTGCTAGTACAGAATGGTGATAACATACACCGTATGACGCAGTTTATAGATAGTACGACGTGGTTAATGTTGCTAATACAGAATGGTGATAACATACACTGTGTAACACTTTCTATGGATAGCGCGGCGTGGTTAATGTTGGTAATACAGAATGATGATAACATATACTGTATAACACTGTCTATAGATAGCATGGCGTGGTTAATGTTGCTAGTACAGAATGGTGATAACATACAATGTATGTCGTATTCTATAGATAGCATGGCGTGGTTAATGTTGCTAATACAGAATGATGATAACATACACTGTATAACGTAGTCTATAGATAGCACGGCGTGGGTAATGTTGCTAGTACAGAATAATGATATCATACACTGTAAAACGTAGTCTATAGATAGCATGGCGTGGTTAATGTTGTAATGCAGAATGATGATAACATACACTGTGTAACACTCTCTATAGATAGTACGGCGTGGTTAATATTGCTAATACAGAACGGTGATAACATACACTGTGTAACACTGTCTATAGATAGCGCGGCGTGGTTAATGTTGCTAGTACAGAATGGTGATAACATACACTGTGTAGCACTTTCTATGGATAGCGCGGCGTGGTTAATGTTGCTAGTACAGAATAATGATAACATACACTGTATAACGTAGTCTATAGATAGCACGGCGTGGTTAATGTTGCTAGTACAGAATGGTGATAACATACAATGTATAATGTAGTCAATAGATAGAACGTCGTTGTTAATGTTGCTAAGATAGAATGGTCATAACATACACTGTATAACGCTGTCTATAGATAGTACGCTTGGTTAATGTTGCTAATACAGAATGGTGATAACATACACTGTATAGCGTAGTCTATAGATAGTACGGCGTGGTTAATGTTGCTAATACAGAATGATGATAACATACACTGTATAACAATGTCTATAGATAGTACGGCGTGGTTAATGTTGCTAATATAGAATAGTGATAACATACACTGTATAACGTAGTCTATAGATAGGACGGCATGGTTAATGTTGCTAATACAGAATGGTGATAACATACACTGTGTAACACTGTCTATAGATAGCACGACGTGGTTAATGTTGCTTATAAAGAATGATGATAACATACACTGTATAACGTAGTCTATAGATAGTACGGCGTGGTTAATGTTGCTAATACAGAGTGGTGATAACATACACTGTCTAACGTAGTCTATAGATAGGACGACGTGGTTAATGTTGCTAGTCCAGAATGGTGATAACATACACTGTATTACATAGTCTATAGATAGCACGACGTGGTAAATGTTGCTTATAAAGAATGATGATAACATACACTGTATAACGTAGTCTATAGATAGCACGGCGTGGGTAATGTTGCTAATACAGAATGGTGATAACATACACTGTCTAACGTAGTCTATAGATAGCACGGCGTGGTTAATGTTGCTAGTACAGAATGGTGATAACATACACTGTGTAACACTGTCTATAGATAGCGCGGCGTGGTTAATTTTGCTAGTAAAGAATGGTGATAACATACACTGTTTAGCACTGTCTATAGATAGCGCGGCATGGTTAATGTTGCTAGTACAGAATGGTGATAACATACACCGTATGACGCAGTCTATAGATAGTACGACGTGGTTAATGTTGCTAATACAGAATGGTGATAACATACACTGTGTAACACTATCTATAGATAGGACGGCGTGGCTAATGTTGCTAATACAGAATGGTGATAACATACACTGTATAACACCGTCTATAGATAGCATGGCGTGGTTAATGTTGCTAGTACAGAATGGTGATAACATACAATGTATATCGTAGTCTATAGATAGCATGGCGTGGTTAATGTTGCTAGTACAGAATGGTGATAACATACAATGTATAATGTAGTCCATAGATAGCACGTCGTTGTTAATGTTGCTAATATGGAATGGTGATAACATACACTGTATAACGCTGTCTATAGATAGTACGGCGTGGTTAATGTTGCTAATACAGAATAATGATAACATACACTGTATAACGTAGTCTATAGATAGCACGGCGTGGTTAATGTTGCTAATACAGAATGATGATAACATACACTGAATAACATAGTCTATAGATAGTACGACGTGGTTAATGTTGCTAGTACAGAATGGTGATAACATACACTGTATAACATAATCTATAGATAGAATGTCGTAGTTAATTTTGGTAATATAGAATGATGATAACATACACTGTATAACGTAGTCTATAGATAGTACGACGTGGTTAAAGTTGCTAATACAAAATGGTAATAACATACACTGTGTAACACTTTCCATAGATAGCGCGGCGTGATTAATGTTGCTAATACAGAATGATGATAACATACACTGTGTAACGCTGTCTATTGATAGCGCGGCGTGGTTAATGTTGCTAATACAGAATGGTGATAACATACACTGTATAACTTAGTCTATTGATAGTGCGGCGTGGTTAATGTTGCTAATACAGAATGACGATAACATACACTGTGTAACGCTGTCTATAGATAGCGCCGCGTGGTTAATGTTGCTAATACAGAATGGTGATAACATACACTGTGTAGCGCAGTCTATAGATAGCGCGGCGTGGTTAATGTTGCTAATACAGAATGGTGATAACATACACTGTGTAACGCAGTCTATTGATCGCACGTCGTGGTTAATGTTGCTAATACAGAATGGTGATAACATACACTGTGTAACGCAGTCTATAGATAGCACGGCGTGGTTAATGTTGCTAATACAGAATGGTGATAACATACACTGTATACCACTGTCTATAGATAGCGCAGCGTGGTTAATGTTGCTAATACAGAATGGTGATAACATACACTGTATGCCACTCTCTATGGATAGCGCGGAGTGGTTAATGTTGCTAATACAGAATGGTGATAACATACACTGTGTATCGCAGTCTATAGATAGCACGGCGTGGTTAATGTTGCTAATACAGAATGATGACAACATGCACTGTTTAACGTAGTCTATAGATAGTGCGGCGTGGTTAATGTTGCTAATACAGAATGATGACAACATGCACTGTGTAACGTAGTCTATTGATAGCACGGCGTGGTTATTGTTGCTAATACAGAATGATGATAACATACACTGTATAACGTAGTCTATAGATAGTACGGCGTGGTTAATGTTGCTAATACAGAATGGTGATAACATACACTGTGTAACACTGTCTATAGATAGTACGGCGTGGTTAATGTTGCTAATACAGAATGGTGATAACATACACTGTGTAACTTAGTCTATCGATAGCACGGCGTGGTTAATGTTGCTAATATAGAATGATGATAGCATACACTGTATAACTTAGTCTATAGATAGCGCGGCGTGGTTAATGTTGCTAATACAGAATGATGATAACATACACTGTGTAACGCTGTCTATAGATTGCGCGGCGTGGTTAATGTTGCTAATACAGAATGGTGATAACATACACTGTGTAACGCAGTCTATAGATAGCGCGGCGTGGTTGATGTTGCTAATACAGAATGATGATAACATACACTGTATAACGCTGTCTATAGATAGCGCGGCGTGGTTAATGTTGCTAATACAGAATGGCGATAACATACACTGTGTAACGCAGTCTATAGATCGCACGTCGTGGTTAATGTTGCTAATACAGAATGGTGATAACATACACTGTGTAACGCAGTCTATCGATAGCACGGCGTGGTTAATGTTGCTAATACAGAATGGTGATAACATACACTGTATACCACTGTATATAGATAGCGCTGCGTGGTTAATGTTGCTAATACAGAATGGTGATAACATACACTGTATACCACTGTCTATAGATAGCGCGGCGTGGTTAATGTTGCTAATACAGAATGGTGATAACATACACTGTGTAACGCAGTCTATAGATAGCACGGCGTGGTTAATGTTGCTAATACAGAATGATGACAACATGCACTGTGTAACGTAGTCTATTGATAGCACGGTGTGGTTAATGTTGCTAATACAGAATGATGATAACATACACTGTATAACGTAGTCTATAGATAGTACGGCGTGGTTAATGTTGCTAATACAGAATGATGACAACATACACTGTGTAACACTGTCTATAGATAGTACGGCGTGGTTAATGTTGCTAATACAGAATGGTGATAACATACACTGTGTAACACTGTCTATAGATAGTACGGCGTGGTTAATGTTGCTAATACAGAATGGTGATAACATACACTGTGTAACACTGTCTATAGATAGGACGGCGTGGCTAATGTTGCTAATACAGAATGGTGATAACCTACACTGTGTAACACTGTCTATAGATAGCGCAGCGTGGCTAATGTTGCTAATACAGAATGATGATAACATACACTGTGTAACACTGTCTATAGATAGTACGGCGTGGTTAATGTTGCTAATACAGAATGGTGATAACATACACTGTGTAACACTGTCTATAGATAGCGCGGCGTGGCTAATGTTGCTAATACAGAATGATGATAACATACACTGTATAACGTAGTCTATAGATAGTACGGCGTGGTTAATGTTGCTAATATAGAATGATGATAACATACACTGTGTAACGTAGTCTATATATAGTACGACGTTGTTAATGTTGCTAGTACAGAATGGTGATAACATACACTGTATAACGTAGTCTATAGATAGCACGGCGTGGTTAATGTTGCTAATACAGAATGGTGATAACATACACTGTATACCACTGTCTATAGATAGCGCAGCGTGGTTAATGTTGCTAATACAGAATGGTGATAACATACACTGTATGCCACTCTCTATGGATAGCGCGGAGTGGTTAATGTTGCTAATACAGAATGGTGATAACATACACTGTGTAACGCAGTCTATAGATAGCACGGCGTGGTTAATGTTGCTAATACAGAATGATGACAACATGCACTGTTTAACGTAGTCTATAGATAGTGCGGCGTGGTTAATGTTGCTAATACAGAATGATGACAACATGCACTGTGTAACGTAGTCTATTGATAGCACGGCGTGGTTATTGTTGCTAATACAGAATGATGATAACATACACTGTATAACGTAGTCTATAGATAGTACGGCGTGGTTAATGTTGCTAATACAGAATGGTGATAACATACACTGTGTAACACTGTCTATAGATAGTACGGCGTGGTTAATGTTGCTAATACAGAATGGTGATAACATACACTGTGTAACTTAGTCTATCGATAGCACGGCGTGGTTAATGTTGCTAATATAGAATGATGATAGCATACACTGTATAACTTAGTCTATAGATAGCGCGGCGTGGTTAATGTTGCTAATACAGAATGATGATAACATACACTGTGTAACGCTGTCTATAGATTGCGCGGCGTGGTTAATGTTGCTAATACAGAATGGTGATAACATACACTGTGTAACGCAGTCTATAGATAGCGCGGCGTGGTTGATGTTGCTAATACAGAATGATGATAACATACACTGTATAACGCTGTCTATAGATAGCGCGGCGTGGTTAATGTTGCTAATACAGAATGGCGATAACATACACTGTGTAACGCAGTCTATAGATCGCACGTCGTGGTTAATGTTGCTAATACAGAATGGTGATAACATACACTGTGTAACGCAGTCTATCGATAGCACGGCGTGGTTAATGTTGCTAATACAGAATGGTGATAACATACACTGTATACCACTGTATATAGATAGCGCTGCGTGGTTAATGTTGCTAATACAGAATGGTGATAACATACACTGTATACCACTGTCTATAGATAGCGCGGCGTGGTTAATGTTGCTAATACAGAATGGTGATAACATACACTGTGTAACGCAGTCTATAGATAGCACGGCGTGGTTAATGTTGCTAATACAGAATGATGACAACATGCACTGTGTAACGTAGTCTATTGATAGCACGGTGTGGTTAATGTTGCTAATACAGAATGATGATAACATACACTGTATAACGTAGTCTATAGATAGTACGGCGTGGTTAATGTTGCTAATACAGAATGATGACAACATACACTGTGTAACACTGTCTATAGATAGTACGGCGTGGTTAATGTTGCTAATACAGAATGGTGATAACATACACTGTGTAACACTGTCTATAGATAGTACGGCGTGGTTAATGTTGCTAATACAGAATGGTGATAACATACACTGTGTAACACTGTCTATAGATAGGACGGCGTGGCTAATGTTGCTAATACAGAATGGTGATAACCTACACTGTGTAACACTGTCTATAGATAGCGCAGCGTGGCTAATGTTGCTAATACAGAATGATGATAACATACACTGTGTAACACTGTCTATAGATAGTACGGCGTGGTTAATGTTGCTAATACAGAATGGTGATAACATACACTGTGTAACACTGTCTATAGATAGCGCGGCGTGGCTAATGTTGCTAATACAGAATGATGATAACATACACTGTATAACGTAGTCTATAGATAGTACGGCGTGGTTAATGTTGCTAATATAGAATGATGATAACATACACTGTGTAACGTAGTCTATATATAGTACGACGTTGTTAATGTTGCTAGTACAGAATGGTGATAACATACACTGTATAACGTAGTCTATAGATAGCACGGCGTGGTTAATGTTGCTAATACAGAATGGTGATAACATACACTGTGTAATGTAGTCTATTGATAGTACGACGTTGTTAATGTTGCAAATACGCTGTCAAAATGATGATAACAAGAGTTATCTCTAGAGTGAGAGTTCCTTAGCTGCTGACTGTAACTCTATGGAGGAGGTAGATATATTATCTCACCTTTCGCATGCATGCTTTTGTTGCACATTACGAATAATGCCAATCTGTGTACATGCATGAATGACGTCTGAATTTACTATAAAATGATGATGTCATTGGCATGTGACAATCCAGTCGCCCAAATGTATTTCTGCGGTGGCGACTCTAAATAATCTTAATAGTCATATGACAATTTACTCACATTGATGTTGATTGTCATTTAAAATTAATACAACGTACATGTTAAGTTGAACGGTTTCATTTCTTTAATGCTAAACCTTTACACCCAGAACACGGGTAAAGATTCATATAATCAATAAATATTACAGTCATGCTTAATGGAACTAATAAATAACATGATTCAAAGGGAGATCAGAGAGACTGTGATTAGAGGAGGGATGCTTACAAACAATGCACGTGCATTGTGGGTCAAATGGTAATAGTAGGCACGTGAACAACACATGCATGGTAGCGATACGTCATTGATTCCGTCATCGATGACGTATCGCTGTTATTATAATGATATAGCGTCACTACAGTGTTCGGATTGTACCGTTATCCAATGAAATGATATAGATTTGGACGCGGAAATAAACGGAAACTATCGGATAATCTAGTATAAACTGCTATAAATATACCAACACCCCACATAACCGCTGTGGTGGTGATCAAAATACTTCCAGATCAAAGGAATACATTTTCTTCCGTTATTGTCATATTCTAGATAGGTAATTATTACCAAAAAATAACATGCATGAAACAATATAAAAGTGTGTGTCAACATTATTTAAAGCGACACTACATCAGTGAAAACATAAATTTCTACAGAATGTATTTTCCTATTACATGGTATAATTTTGTCCAAATATTTGCCTCAAATACGGAGTATTTCAGTATAAGTTTGTTGACATAACAAATTAATGTAAACATCCATGCGTAATACATGTTATGTTATATTTCGGGTTTTACGCCTGCATCAGCACCATTTTGGGCTATATCGCCGGCGGGCAGTTTACCTAACAACACCTTTCCTGGGCAGGCTCCAGCGGTTAACCAGTACTCGGGTGCACCAACCTCCGTAAGAAACTGCCAACTTTTTCATATAAATGAGACAAGGTCTGAGCGGGGCTCGAACCCGTGACCATCAGTGATGATAGGTTACAGTGGTATACAAGTCAGCGACCTTAGCCACGCGACCACGGAGGCGGACCTTGGTAATACAACTACATGTAGTGTGTCCTGAATAACACGATGTATGGAACAGATTTACCGTTATATCTCACATTTGTGCCTATTTATCTGTATACTATTCTTAGTTAAATTATCTCTAAACGACATTATCTTGTGCTTAGTGTTGACTCCGATGACAAACAAACGTCAATTGAGGAGCATGGATGACCATGAAATCCTACTTTCAATCCACAAAAACAATGTTTATTGATTCAATGTTAGTGTTCGAATATATTCGGAAGAATATGTAGTAGCGATGCATTCATACGTGAAAAAATTTATTTTATTTGCTTTTTTGTGATGTATTGTCGCTTTAAGAAATAAATTATTACCTCAAAAGTATCCAGCAAAACTCATTTATTGGCTACTACTCTTTGAGGTGGATTCTTGTTATTTACTTTCAATGAGAGACCATACTGGTTTTTCTATTACCTCCCTTGATGGATAAAGTCAGATTTATCCCTACATGTATATTGGTCCATTTAGTTGGAATCCTATGTTTTTACTGTTGTCGTCTAAACAGATGTTGCGTTAGGATATTAAGTGTAATGTTATCAAAACCGTGTTAATTACTGGAACCAATGTTTACAGTATTGTATCCATTGGACATGCTAACGGATATATGTCGATATTTAATAATTTCATAATTATAAGACGAGAATACGGATACAAATGGAAATAATAGTATGTGGTGCAAAGGAAACAACGATAAAAACAGAGGAAACCAATTAAGAGGACCATTATGCTTTTAGGAGTATTCAGGGGAAGTAACTGACTAATGTTTTTCATTATATTTATATTTACTTTCTATTGTGTTCCTCAGCGATAAGAATAGGTATGCACATTTGAGGCATTTTGACAAAATATTACGAAATTTTCAAACATACATATACATCATTGGAACCCTTAACTTTGGTACTAAATTGATTTCTTGGAAACGTTGTTATCCGATGCAAATGTAGCACAGAAATTGTTAAATTAAACTTCGTCCCTCTGGCCCTTCGTTATTAATGTATCATTACGTAATCGACGAATTTAGACTTGTAATTGACTAAATTGTGAGTTATTAAAATGTTAATTTAGAAAGATGTTTGGTTTGAAGGCCTTAGTAATAATGGAAATTAACGTTTCTAACCGAGATTAGTTACACCGCGCAGCTATACACACACATAATTGATGATCATTGCTAAATTCTAATTTCATTTTGTGTAACCTATTATTACGTAGCCTGGGTAACAGGTGTTGATATATTTTGCCTTGTCCGTAAAATAAATATGTATTTAACACTCAACCCGTTATTTGAGCCGTAATGAGTTTCTCATAATATCAACTCTTGGGGAAACCTAAGGTGTATTCCATGTAATAATCGATTAACATTAATCCTATTAATAGAACTATTAGCACGTGACTTAAATAATGGCGTGATTTGCATCGAATGTTATATGAACTGCATATTTGGCCATCATCGTCATGGGAACGGTTTTAAAAGTTTAAGTAAATGTGCCTCTGATGTGGCGATTTTGCTCAAGATATAATTGCTATTCATCGTCTTTATCGATCCGTTACCACACAAACATAATAGTTAAAATCTGTCATCACATCGATATTACGCAGACATGTCAGGTAATAAGTTGACACATTTTGACAATGTAAATAAGGCCTCGGGAGTATTCGCATATTTTCGGGAATTATCGTGGATAACAGTTCATGTACAGTGATTTCCACAAGAATTCCGTTTCTATTTTTAGCAATCATATCTTACAGAGAAGAGTTGTCGTTCTTCAAATTAACACCGCAAAATGTGGGTGTATGTAGATGGCGCTAAGTGAGCAATCAACAGAATGGAACCCTGGCCACGATCATTCTCATTAATATAAATCAACTGATTTCCCTGGGTATTACGCGCACAACAATAAAAAAGGTTCATGAATAATAGTGTCATTTGAAAAACTGTGAATAAAAATAAAATGTATCGGTCAATCGATGAACTGTACATAATGACATCAGTAAGTCCTGCATCCAGGGATGTAATTCAGTATAGAATTAAGCCACTGTTAATCAACATAATGACATTTCTGTGGTTTATGCCATCTGCCAGATTCAACTGATCACATTCAACGGCTAGAATACAGGTTTTACCCACTATATTGAACAGGCATACCAACCATACACCATATAATAGGCATACACGAACTTATCAATAACCATCATTTATAACTGTTGCTAATATGTATATAATGCAATTTGAGTAAGGAATTACAGACGGATACGTAGTCCAGTGGTTAGCATGATAGACTGGGAATCCAGGGATCGCAGGTTCGATTTACATGTGACCTATAAATCCACACTGTTCTGTCCCCCCCATGACGTTTGATTCCATCAGGAATGAGGTTCCGAAAACGATTACATTAATGTTATAAGAACTATTTGCGTAAGTTTGCTGTGTATAAACTATGCACTACTATCTGTACCTATATATAACCTCGGATGATGCCCAATCTTATACATACATTTGTATATTTCGTCTACTAACTGCTAATGCGCATGTCCGTAACTTCGAGCGATCACGTGAGATGCATATCAGAGGGCTCGTATCAGTAGTGAGGAAATTCACACGAACATATATACGTTCAACGAAGTCAATTCAAAGGAAGTTGAATATCACAGATGTTGATGGAATTAAAGTTCGTATATTGTATTATTTCGATCATTAATAAACATTAATTAGAAACGTGTAATAAAACAAAAGGCATATGCCTATTAACACAATTGTAATAAAACAAATTATTAGTTCAATATTCTCGCATTCGAAATATAACAACTGACTTTGCTTCCTTCCTTCACTTGTGGAAATCGTGATAGCGCAGTGGATGCGCGTTCGCTTCAGGTGCGAAAGGTCCGGAGTTCGAGCCCCGCCGGAGCCGTTACGATTGTGCCCTTAGGCAATGCATTTAAATTCCACATTACCTCTTCTTTCTCCTTCATGGCGATGGATTCCATCAGGAATGAGGTCTCGAGAGAGATTAATATAAGTTGAAAGAACTTGTTTCGCAATCGAGCTAAAATAAATTTGTATACATTTCACTTGATTTCTCTTTCTACAGAATAGTTGTATACTGTTATATGTCGAGTGTTCCTAACAGGCAACTAGTAACATATATGTGGTCCTCTCTACATCTCTAATATAAATATAATGAAAAACATTAGTCAGTTACTGCCCCTGAATACTCCTAAAAGCATAATGGTCCTCTTAATTGGTTTCCTCTGTTTTTATCGTTGTTTCCTTTGCACAACATATTTCCATTTGTATCCGAATTCTCGTCTTATAATTATGAAATTATTAAATCTCGATATATCCTTTAACATGTCCAATGGATACCATACTGTAAACATTGGTTCCATTAATTAACACGTTTTGATAACATTACACTTAATATCCTAACGCAACATCTGTTTAGACGACAACAGTAAAAGCAAAGGATTCCAACTAAAAGGACCAATATATATGTATGGATAAATCTGACTTTATCCATCCAGGGAGGTAATAGAAAAACCAGTAAGGTCTCTCATTGAAAGTAAATAACAAGAATCCACCTCAAAGAGTAGTAGCCAATAAATGAGTTTTGCTGGATACTTTTGAGGTAATAATTTATTTCTTAAAGCGACAATGCATCACAAAAAACGCCATTTGTAAGCCGAAAATTCGGATGTAGAGAGGACCACATATATAGTTGTTTAATTGTAATAAAGATTGCTACAGATGCCGCTGATGACTATACTTTTAATATCTCTAAATAACAATTACAGTATATAATAAGTGAACAATACATGCATTACTCGTGTTCATTCCATGAGTTGAATAATTAAGAAATAATAAGTATCAACCGTGGTATATCGCAGAATAACCCGAGTTTGAAGTTCTTATACGTAGAAATATATCACGAAGGCCGAAGGCATAAGAACGACACACGAGGGTTATTCTGCGATATACCACGGTTGATACTTATTATTTCGATTCTAACACGACTTACTTCTAATAATTTTATTCGAGAATCAAAGGAGAATTTTCTTCATTTTCAGCTGTTCATTTGGCTTTCGAAATTTCCTCCCGCGTAAGGGGTGATGACGTTATTTTTTATGGAAAATATCAATCTAGTGCATTAATGAACAAACGTTGTAACTGACCAATAATTTTATTTATTTTGTCAAATAAAACTGTTCAGAATAGTAACTGAAACGTTACTTAATAGAAAAACAAGATGGACAAGAGATTATCTGATTCTAAAAATAGCTCACTTCCGCGAATTCCCACGGTAGTATTTTACAAACATCACCTGACTTTCATTCATAAAACATTACACGCATTGTATAAATGGAATAGCAAAAATACGGTGCGCGCGCAGCATAGTTCAAGGTAGTTATATCGCAGAATAACCCGAGGTAGATTTTACTCTATAACTATGTATGTTATTAGCTGGGTCGTGTCAGAATAATAATTATTTTGTTACATACTTACAATACGTTGTATTAATATTACTAATGTGTGTGTTATTTATTGTTGTAAGTAATTGAAAAATAAATTTGTTTAATGTAGATACTGACAACATTGGCCGTGTCTAGTCTAAGGCCAGAACATCATTGTTGCTTTGTACGACATCACCTCCACTCATTCAGTGTGATAAATGTTTGGAATTAGTCGAACATATATATAGTAACGTTCACAAAATAGTGGAGTTCTTTTCAATAAGAAAGGATTAATGTTCCTATTTCCAGGGAAGTGTAGACACACGTAATCAATAGCCAATCTGTGCTAAATACAATTGATTTGTACCTTACTGTCATTGGAAAACGAGTGTGCCACTGTTACAGAATTTACCAGAATATTTACGTGTGCAATGACTGTTGTGTCTCTATATCTTAGCATGTCTAAACGCTTTTTAATGTATTACGTCCGCTGTCTGATTAGCGTTTCCCATCAACGCAACCCGGGTGCGATCCTCCTACCGGTAAGTATTTGAGATGGTACGGTGGTCGGCAGATCGGACAGGTGGGGATATCCCGGGTACTCTGGTGTCCTTCCACGCGAATGACCACATTTACGCTTACACCCGCGCCAGTGAGAGTGATTAATATAAGTTGCTAAAACTTGCTAAGCAATCGTTATATAGTATAATAAATATAGTTTTAATGTATTACTTTTTGTAAATCAATTCGAAATGATGTCAATACTATTTCAGGTATTGCTAACAAAGGGTGTCGGTACGTTGAGGATGGTGATAAAAGGACATAATTATTTCAGATATATTTAAGCATATGAACACACGTTCATAACATCGAGCGTACTAGAAGACATGTAATCATGTGAAGTTATTTGATTGTTCTGAAAGTCCACACATGAGTACACTGTGTCAACCGATAGGTTCATGGGCAATGATTTAAAATGTAAACGAAACCCCCCTCGTGACACTTTTGATTTGACGTATTATTATTAAGCATTGAATTCCGTAACCCACATAATTTTGGGGTGATGCCTCCAGAAGTATATTGGTCATTTTATCTTTGGAGGAGAGTGGGATACAGAGGTCGCCCAAATTCCAAAGGTATATGTTGTTAGTTACATACCAGATGGACAGCATCAGTATATGAGACCTCTGGTTATAGTCATTGTATCAGAACGTCTTAATTAGATCAGGATTGGACGAGGGGCACCACTATGGTAATTATTGCCTGGTTCCAGCACACTGTATCCATTTTTGAACCGAGGAACCATTGCACGAGAGGTCATTTTTAATTTTAGACAATGGCTTGGTATTCCTTTCTAAACCATAATGCTAACATTCATCATACCTCCTTTGTAAAGTATATATTTGTTGTCTAACTTAAAGCACAATTACATGTTATACAGTGGAAAGTCTGGGTGTGTTGATTATATTAATGCTATGCGATTCATATTTACACACGTATGCAGGTTAGTTAATACAAATTCATTTTACCTCCATTGCGAAACAAGTTAGATTAATCGCTCTGGAGAACTCATTCCTGATAGAATTCAGGAAAGAAGTGGCAAGAGGCAATCTGGAATTTAAATACCTAAATAATATAAAATGACTAATCTCTTCAGGAGGCGTCGTTCATATGGTCAACCGGTAGCGACAATAAATAAACGTAAAACACACAGAGTTGTAGCGCGTTGTATTCTGTCATATTGACGTGTAATAATATCCAATTATGTTGAAGAAATCCAAAATAATCATTACAAAATAGTATACTACGTTCAGAGTCGACATTCATCACTTGATAGGCTTTTAATTCTACTGTTCATTAGTTAGTGTGGTGTCAGTCATGTATGCACGTATATAATGTGTGTTCGTTTGTTCGGGTTTTAAGCACAACTTTGAGCTATATCGCCGACGGGCAGTTTACCTAACAACACCTTTCCTGGTCAGGCTCCAGCGGTTATCCAGTATTTTGTGCACCAACCTCCGTGAGAAACGTATATAATGTAAGTATACTAGAGGAAATAGTAAACGCACACTTTGGATAAGTGTGTTTTTACATGAAAAACAATAACTATATAAATACATATTTTCAAACATTTTGGAATATTTTTAGTTGTTCAGTTTGTGTTTTGTAATAAAGATGTGATATATCTTTGATGGAATCCTTCGTATTTCGTGTTCATGTAATAATAGTCATATAATGTTGGTGTGCGTTTTATATGTCCTCTAGTATATACGTCTGTTTCATCTTGGTAGGAAAGGTTCTGTGGCTGAGTGATTAACGACGTTGACTTCACATAACTTGTCGATCATAGCTGATCAAACTAGAATCAAACTAGAGGTGTCTAATTCTCTCATATGAGGAAGCGCTCCAGCCGGCTTGTGGAACGTAGGTGTATCTATCCGGGCTCCCATCCCGACCTGAAATACCACTGGAAGGGGCATCCGGTTTCTTTCTCCACCAATAATAGCTGGAGAGTCACCATATGTTGGTGCGAATTTAACCACCAAACAGAAATGGAATCATTTTGGTAAATTAAAGGATAACCACCAAACAGAAAGGGAAGCATTTTGGTAAGGAAGATATAAATAAAACAGCCAACACAACGGACTATAAATGAAAGACATTTAATGTCTACTTCATAATATTATACACTAAGCAGTTTCAAACACAGTAAATGAGTACACGGTTGTCTTAACTGTCTTAATACAACTTAAATGTTCGTGCTTTGTGGTTGTTGTAGAAAGAGTTTCATGCTGACATGCTGTTTGTCCATGTATGATGTTTCTATGACAGCACATACTTCTTCGAGCGAGAACCCGTCAACTTTCTGTCTGTCTACCGCAAGTATCGTCATACCTACCTGAATAAAATACATTATTATTATTATCTTTATTTCTGTCTCATCCATGTACAATACAATACACAATACAAATAACATTACCCATAAAATTACACACAGCCATTCTAAATAGAATTACATGAGACTATACAATTCATATAAAGCCACATAAATTACACACAGCCATTCTAAATAGAATTACATGAGACTATGCAATTCATATAAAGCCACATAAATTACAGACAGAAACATAGACTAATACAAATTAAGGCTATGCTAATCGAATATTAAAAGAAGCTTAAAATGTTAAAAGAAATATGACATTTATACCATATACCAACTTCCACAAACCTGTCCTAATTAGGCAATGCCTCAATGACTATTACTAAACTAAATATAGTATCTCATTAAAATACTGTACTTTATTAATTTAGCATGCGATTAGTGCAGCAAACACATGGAGGAAAAATGGTAGGGAATGTAACTATACTTTTTTTATTTTTCAAATTTCATAACTGCTTGGACATGTTATATTTGTCTGACAAAATGTTCACGCTGTGCATCGCAAGCTATCCGAGTATTTACACAATTGCATATAGATTTCGGTAAACGAATGCATGTATTGGTTTAAATATATTTTATTGACATGACATAAAACATCTGTATCCATACAATACAACTATCAAGACAAGTAGATTGAATTGAAAGTTACAGGAGCGTATGGTAATTCTCTCCATAATGCATGTATTGACGACTAAAACAGTACAACAAAAACGTTACATACATGAAGATAATGGAAGCCAGGACATTCACACTAACGCCGAAGGTAAATGCAAAGTAAGATATCTCGCTTATTGCGTTTGTGAACGATATTAATGGCGATATGACATGGAGTTGCAATGAAGTATTCTCTAAAGGAAATCACAAGATCAAAAGAAGAGAGTACTAAATGTCCCCCTATGGGTTTCAACACGAGCCTATTGATGATAACATTGAAGCTAGAGCATCCATCAATATGAGCTACATTATGAGGTAATCGCTTCCACAATGCATACCAAAGGAAACAAACAGACTTTGTTTAGTTTATACAAATTTATCTTAGCTCGATTACGAAACAAGTTCTTTCAACTTATATTAATCACTCTCGAGACCTCATTCATGGTGGCATCCATCGCCACGAGAGAAAGAGAAGAGACAGTGTGGAATTTAAATACCTTGACTAAGGGCACACTCGTAACGGTTCCAGCGGTGCTCGAACTCCAGGCATTTCACATATGAAGCGAACGCGAGTCCACAGCGCTATTCCGCTATGGAGACAGGGTGATAGTTGCCAACGGAAGTGTTGTCATTCTTTTTTAAAAGGGGGACCACTCTAACAGCAGTAGGAACATCAGGTAACACATCTTGGGATAACCACAATTAAGCACACATTGAAATTATATGCAAAGAGGACTAGCGTCATACAACGTGAAGGAATACCGCCTCAGCAATTAGCTGCATAGTCACCAACTGGATTCGGTTAAGACTACAAAAGCAAACTGCCACGGGTAGTGAATCGTAGATGTGCATAGCAACATAACTCAGGTTCTTACAAGCGGTACAAATAAGTTACAGCAGGCATTATAATTATATGGTCGATAATCAATCGCCTTTGGCTCTTTAATTATATCACCATCGACGTTGGGCAGGGTTTCATATCCGATTACATTTTCTATATAATTATTTACACATCGCTATTGCATTTCCTTCCATGAACGTATGTGCCCTGATTGCATACACTTTCACATGATGGTTTCCAACTAATGATATGCAGCTAACATGCGCACTCGAAGCTACGGGCATGCGAATTCACATTATTAGTCAACGTTCGTCGCGAGAAAATGCGTGTCTTATAATGTACGCTGTTCCAAGGATGATCTATTTACCTGTTCTGTGACACGGTCTGTTGCAAATCTGGACTAAAAACACTCTAAATGCAAAGTGTGCTATATTGTCGCTGTGTCCTTAAAATATTAATTAATGTAAATATAAGTAATGAATAGCGGGTTAATAGTTTACATCGGGATATGAACTACATTGGCTGTGTTTAAAGTTAGCCTTGATACCTTCAGCCTCCACACACTTTAACCACGCCCAATATAGTTCATACCACGATGGAAACTATTTCCCCGATATTCATTTCTTAAATGTGGTCTTAATATGCGATTGTTGTACATTATGCTAGTCCTATGTATGGATATTCACATGGGGTTCAGCCTCTCTCAATCGCTTATATTGTCTTGTTTTCTGTTCGCACTGTGTACATATCATTGATTTGATCTATATAGTACAAACACGTCACATTTGTTTTGTCGCAGAAGTAATAGAGCAACACAGTGTGTGTTTTACGTTTATTTATCGTCGCTACCGGTTGCCCATATGAGCGACGCCTCCTGAAGATATTAGTTAGTTTAGAGTTTTGGAGGATAGTGCGATGATACAGACAGAGACCATTCCCCTCTGGTTCTTTTACTTGCACGATGTAAAGCACCGACACGAGACCTCGTTTTAAAGTCCCATCTGAAAGGGTCAGACGGGGGATCGAACCTGCGAACAACACTGTACATTAGATATAGAAATATATATTGGGCAACCTCCAGCTAAATAGACCACACAGTTTCAGTGACGCGAGGTCGAGGTTATGATGCATGCAATCTGCTGTACCAAAGACATCGAGCAGTGTAAAACAAATGATAACGTGCCTTACATAGAATACATATTCCGGTGACTTAGCTATATTTACTATCGCGAACCTCTATCGTACTGTCGTCATTGGCTGCTCCGTGTTCGTCAATCCTTTCTATTTTAACCTCTCTGGTTCCATCAACTATCTCCTCCGCAAAATCAATTCCTGCAAATAACAATCAGTTACATTTAAATATATATAGTACAACCATTACAATGTAATGGAAATTCAACGGTTTTAGCAATTGAAGATCTTCTAAATTACAAGCTTCATTTAATAAATCTTTATATATGTTAGTTTAATAAACTTATGTTCTCTCTTACACTCATAACATTGTGCATGCTCATTCATATACATATTTATATATATAAATCGCATCGCGTTTCATATAAATGAGGAAATAAACCTAAAGACAAAATATACAGACGGAGCTGTAGTCCAGTGGTAACACGCTGGATTGGTAATCCAGGGATCGCAGGTTCGACCCCCCGTCTGACACTAATAAAATTAACAGTCTTTCAGATGGGACTTTAAACCGTGGTATCGTGTAGGTGCTGTACACCGTGCACGTAAAAGAACTAGACGATAATCTGGAATGGGTCTCTGTCTGTATCATTGCACTATCCACCAACAATCTAAAATGACTAATCTCTTCAGGAGGCGTCGCTCATATGGGCAACCGGTAGTGACGATAAATAAACGTAAAACACACAAAGACAAAATAACTCTGACAAGTCAACATACGGCTAATCATGTATTAATAAGGAGACACAAGCATGTTAGATATATTAATAGGTTTCATGTATGCCAATGAGAGACATCTGTAAGGTTCTATTTCCTCCCTTGGCAGATAAAGTCTGATTTATTCCAAAATGTGAATAGGTCAGTTTAGTTAGAATCCTTTGTGTTTATTAGTGTGCCCTAACCAGATGTTGCGGTATGAGAAATGTGATTTTATCAAAAAGGTTTTAATTAAGTGATAGCATTATTTTACAAATAAATACCCATTGCATATACCGGTTGGGGATCTGTTGAGATGTGATCATTTAATAATCATAAGAAGCGATAGTAGGATAACATTTCTAGCGCGCTGTGCAAATGAAACAATGATAACAACAGAGGAAAACACTTAATAGGACCTATTTACGTCTAGGGAGTATTCAGGGGCAGTAACTGACCGATGTCTCTCATTGTACTACTCAATAAGCTATAAGCTTTCGATTTAATCCATTTTCGTTTTGTATACAATATATATGTACTGTACATTATGAACGAATACATATGTTTAAACCAATTGTACTACTCAAACTGTCAATGGTGTTATTGACTAAGCAGCACAAGGCGCTGTTTCTTCACCCATCTCGTTCTTATCCTTGTTTCGACTAATTATATGTTTGAAGTGTGTTGAAGTGGCATAATGTAGTACATGCACCAGAGCCGTTCCTATTCCTCTTACCAATGGATTGTTTAGTCTTGGAGAGATGAACAACAACATTTCCGGGATTACGTTCAACTTCGTTGGATCCATGTGATCCATAATCACTACAAAATAAAGCGTTTATTTGAATCTTAACCATTAACATCCACGGTGATTTAGTGATTTAATGGTGACTTAATTAAAGACACAATCATTGAAACAGATGGTACATACAATTTGAGTTGAGGTGAAAACAAACAGTTTTAAGAAAAGTATTGTTTTGATTGAATAAGGAAAATTACGGGATACGCTTAAGAGAATACTAAAATGAACAAGAAGAATTGAAAAAATAAATGTAATAGCTTCCCTAATAAGCTGATTGACTGCCTCTCCCCGAAAATTATATTAGTACAACATATATCGGAACAAATTGATAGTAAAGTTGACCTTTTGGAAAGGGCTGTTGCTAATGTTTTCAAAACATGTAGCCCAACCCACTTGCACTTTGAAAATGTCATGCATATGTAATATGGGTATTATTAGGATTTATGTATGTTATTAATGTGACAGTAATGTTATTGTGATTTGTAAATGGGATGCATCATTATGGGAAAAGTTGCAATAAAATAGTATTAAATAAAAAAACACGTTTTTTAAACTTTATTTATTTTACAACGATTGCGAAGCAAGTTTTAACAACTTATTAATCACTCGCGTTGGCGCGGATGAAAGCATAAATGTGGTCATTCGTGTGGGAGGTAATTGGAGTACCTCGAGAAAACACACCTGTCCGATATGGCGACCACAGTACGATCTCACATACTTTCCCGGTCCGAGCTTCTCATATAAGAGTTTAGTGAGTGCCAAGACAGGACTACAATAATGAGATATTCTAAGCAACTGTGGTATTGTACGTTTCTTGATGAGACAACAATTTGAGTTGGCCTCAATTTTCTGAATTCTACAGAAGAATTAATCAAACAATACTAAGAGGAACTCTGCCCTGTCTATTTAGAGACTAAATCTTTGTTGAAAATATATAAATACATGTCATTAAATTATATAAAATATTGCCGATAAAATATAAAAACGAACTTGTTAATTATGTCATAAGTCGCGGTTTTACTATCTTTTCCAAAGGCAGTGATGCAGTATGGCGTACAGCGGCTATGGTTAATAGGACAAACAATACTATAAATGGCTTATTCATTTTGTTCTACGGCCTATCGGAAAAATGAACAAAATTGCAAATTAAATTATCAAATGAGACAATTTAAGAACATACAAATGTCACCCCTAGAGATTGTTCGTCTGTATTTTATGTTGATCTAGTCTAAGAGTAAACAAACCCGCACATAACTATGTCTACATTTAAATATACCTGAATGCAGCCAAGCTGGATCCCTCTTCGGAATGCTCAAATTCTAGGTATTCAAACTCGTCTAGTGCTGACTTCTCTTCTGCAATACGAACCTGAAGAAGTAGCTTAATATTGACAGTAGATCTAACCTGATGTCGTATCATACACATGTCATCATCAATGTGGAGAACACATTTTGATAGTAGCAAAGCGGAAGCAATAATGTTTGAACATGTACTTGTTTAAACCGTCTGCTGCAATGGGAACAATCAGTGAGAAGGCGACTTGGCTTCGTTTATCATGCACACTACCCCAATACAACCATATAAGTGAACTACCAATCATGGACATAGCGACCTTCATTGTATCACACCACTACGGTTACCCACAACTACATCCATTCAAAATATCGTCTGCTGCAATTCGAACCATCAATGGCAATGCGACTTGGCTTCATTTATCATGCACACTACCCCGATACAATCATACACGTGAAATACCGGTCATGCGCATAGCGACCGTAATTTTATCACACAACTTGTGACTATGGTTACCCACCACTAAATGCATTCAGACACAGACTCTGGAGGCACTGAAGACGCGGGGACATTATCTAAAGCTCATATGACACTGACTATCGAGTGATGCTGTGAAATACAGATGTCATGTTAGAAACTATCTTCATTTAAGGCATTAATGCAGCTGTTATTCCTTGAGAGACACTGATAGTGTAGATATAGCCACATTCCAGAGGTTCAAATGATTCATTTGTGTGCGCTATGTTGTGTACTTAACGCCTCATACACAATATTAGGGAAAACGAACCTGCGCCCAATGGGTTAAGAGTTAATGAGAGGTACAACTAAACTGCTTCACTCTCGTATACCTTCTCATTTAGGTTAATTAAATTACTGTGTTCATGGAATTGGCTGCGTGAAGACGTAGGGTGATAACGGAGACTGGACAGTGCTATATGATACAATTCCAGAACGCAACAATAAATGTCCCTATATGTCATGTAGACGGAAGTTTTACTTTAGGCGCAACAAGAAATGTCCCGATCTGTCAGGTAGACGGAAATGTAACTTTAGACGCAAGACGAAATACCCCTATATGTCATGCAGACGGACGTTTGACATTAAGCTAAAACTATTTATATATGTCATGTGGACTGAAGTGTGACTTTAGTCTCTCCCAGAAACAGTTCTCCCTGTCTTTAGAATGCCAATTTGTCTTTAGACTCTACAGGAAATATCACCACCTCTATCTTTAGAAATAGTGTTGACAATATTACTTCGTACCTGTCTATGTGGGGATGCATGCTTGGCTTTAGTAGATTGTACAACATTTGCTTTCATCATGTCGATCACCTCCTTCTGTTTATTTGATTTATCCATCGTCTTGATGTGAAAATGGCCATCTTCCGCTACAATAATATACAATACACTACCCTGGAGACCATCGTATAATCAGATTGTTGGTGTCAAGGCATTATCATAAGAACACAAGCTATGTCTGGGAAATGTGATATAGTTCGGTATTTGCAAAGGAGAGCACGTTTTCTTATTCTCGTTTCTATCATGCATGCTATCGTATTTCCAAATATATCTTCGATAATGGATGGCACAATATGTTGTATTTAATACTGCACCTGTAGTGGATCAACAGCTCAGACACCGCTATTGAAATATCCATAGGCCACCATTATAATATACAGTGCAATGATATGTTCTCCAACAATAAGTTGGCACACATCAAAATAATGACCTTTGAGTCACACGAAAACGGCAAACATCAATAGGGTTGATAGTTATGTTTTAGTTCCCACTAACGGCACCCACCCCCTACTCTGACGGTATTTTGGTGGTGAATGTTGCACTGACACCTGCATTAATAATATGTTATTTTCCACCAAATATTATGCACACATTCTAAAATATTCCAAACTGCAGCTCATGTATTATCTCTTTCACTATTGGTGACAATACCTACATCAGTGTGTGTGTGTTTTACGTTTATTTATCGTCGATACCGGTTGCCCGTATGAGCGACGCCTCCTGAAGAGATTAGTCATTTTAGATTTTTGGAGGATAGTGCAATGATACTATCTATCTATCTTCCGTTAATGTCGAACCCCTCGCGGGGAAGTAGACATGTTGCGCGTCAATAACCGCAAAGAAATTAAAAATATGAGTAGTTAAAAGTATAATTTAAGAAGGTAATGAAAATAAGTTGTGGTAAAAGTTTAAAAGCAGCTACGCAGAACAACTAGGGACTGGCATGTTCAATATGGCAAACTGCCGTATTGAATTGCTCTATGGTAGGGAGATGGACAATGTCAGGAGGGAGGTGGTTCCAATGATAGATTGTTGATTGTTGATACAGACAGAGACCCATTCCAGAGTATTCTCTGGGTCTTGTACGTGCACGGTGTACAGCACCGACACGATACCTCGGTTTAATGTCCAATCTGAAAGATTGTTGATTTTATTAGGGTCAGACGGGGGATCGAACCTGCGATCCCTAGATTACCAGTCCAGCTTGTTAACACTTGACTGCAGATATGTGTGTACCTACATCAGTTCATATATCAATACTTCCAAGGGTTAACTTAAAGCAGCATTACATCGTAATAAGGATGTTTTGTGTAAAATATAAATACTAATGTGTGTATGTTTACAACAATCGAAATAGTAGCTCAGAAACGATAAAATTCCAATAAATATAAACCGTCGTATATGCGAATTTGTTTATCAACACACGAACTCTAAACACGCACAGCGCGCATGCGTGAAACAACATATGATGTAGAAAACAACGTATTTGATATTTTGAACATGAAATACTATCTATCTATCTTCCTCTAATGTCGATCCCCTCGCGGGGATGTAGACATGTCACTAAAAGACTTAGATAACAGAGGTATGAAACAACATCTCAAGTAATTTAATTAAAAAAGACAACGCGGAACAAATGCGGACGATGCATTCCGAATGTAAACAAGTGCCGATGATGCGCTCTGGTTGTAAACAAATGCGTGACCGATCGACTCGGAAAGTCCTACTGTCGGTTTCGAGTTTGTTTCATCGCAAAAAAACACTGTTTACCAATTGCACATAGGTATACAAAGTATAGTGTTAGAATGTGTAGCAGCATTGCTACCAATACGTAAAATTTGAATTTTTCAAATATCTTTTATTTCATACGATGTAATGCTGCTTTAAGGACTTCTCTATACTTTTCAACCATTCGGAGGCCACTATATCAATATCCGCGTCTGACCAAAGGTTGTCGAATGTTATTAATTGTCTGCGCAAGTTGGCGGGAACATGACTACATTGCATATCGTAGGACAGGAACATCTATGCATATTCTTAAATCTATGACTCAATCGTAATTCGTCTAGCACAAATCGTCCGTGATAAAAGCAATGTGGTGACAGGAAGCAAATACATACAACACTATTACGGCTTGGTTATAAATGCAACACTACGAAACGTATTTTTGAATGTATTTTATATATAACAACAACAACAATAATTTATTGCATAAAACATAGTAATATGCTTATAGCAAATACACAATATATATGAGTAGACAGTCATGGATTTTCAGAGAAGTGCAAATACAAATAATTTTAATTGTGTAATGAAGTTACTTTCTTAGTAAATTTGCAAAGTAAATAAATTTGGACAGTTTTATATAGTTATACACTCAACAAAATTGCTAATCGGTCAGCTGGTATTTTATAATTATTTGAGCCAATTAATAATCATACAATATAAATATTGCTTATTGTCATTAAATGCATTTTCCCGGAATGATTGCAGAGAAAATCATGCACAATGATCTGTAATAAAATATGACCAAATAGTATGATATGAATATTGATATTATGTGGTTATTAGTGTGCTCCAAAAACTGGTTTTATTATGTCAAGAGACAGTTTGCAGACATTACTTTGATGGATTACTGTAACCTATCTATACCTATACATAAGAACAATTTAGTAGGTAGTGTGGAAAATGCGGTAATGGAGAAATATGTTACTGACTGGTCCACCTCTATTAACAGTGTGATCGGTGTTTCTGGACGTGTTCTCAATAAGCTTAGAACCTACTGTACATTTAATTAAACAGAAGTATATTGTAAAATGATTTTACCCACACGTCATAGATCAGCATTGTTTAAATTTAGATGTGGAGTTGCTCCATTACGTATAGAAACCGGAAGTTTACCACTTGATGAACGTAATTGCCCTTTCTGTAATGTATTAGAAGATGAAAGCCATGTATTATTAGAATGTTCACTGTATGATGATTTGAGAGCTCTTAGAGAAAGCCTCATTATATGAAAATTACATTCGGAACAAGCCTGTATCCGACCAGCTTAGAATTGTTGCCAAAACCTGTTTTTATATTCTTCAAAGACGATCCTTTTAATTATGCAAATAATGTATCCATTTGATTTATTGATTGTGTGTCTCTTATCCATTCCGAGAAACAGCTGCAAATTAGTTCAACCACGATCTGATCGAGGTTGATAACTGATTTTTTAAAACATTTCTTAATTGCGCATTAGCGACTGTTCCTCGGTTTTAATATGTAAATATAATATGTCAGTAGACTGTGATAGTTTGATTATCAATGATTAGATTAGTCTCTTATAATTCTTTTATAATGAATGGTGTTGTACTTGCCACGATAAGTTGTTGTGTATATTGTATGTATTGTACAACGATGAGACTGAAATAAAGAATAAATCTAAATCTACTATAAAACACCAGGTGAACTGTTAGAAATGTTGTTGAGTGTACTTAAGTAATATAGTGTCCATTTTTTCCATTGTCTAAATAGATTGCACTAGACAGGGCAATGGCGGTTTGAGTAATGGCAATGGCGGTTTGAGTAATACATTTGATTATACGTGAGTATAATGTAAGCCAGAAATACCAGTACAACATCAAAATAACAATTTACATTGATCGCGAGAATATCACGAGAATATCACATGTGTACCAGTGTAGATGTACGACAGCTGATCCAATACATTCACGGACAACAATTACAAGTAAAATACGATGGGGTCAATACTCTGGAAAACTTGTCGCCTGTTAACACTTAATATAAATTGGACTGTCCGCGAGCACGGAAAACAACACAGAGGATATTTGTCTATATCAATTATGGAATGTATGTGGCTACCTAGCACCGTGGTGCAGTTAATCTCAGAGAACTCTAGACACACTAACTATATAAAATAAACGTTTATAGGGAATTGAACCCACAAAGTAAAGCACGACATATATACACATATAAGCAGAATTGCACAGTATAAGATGAACCATCAATCTCGTATTACCTTCCCAAACCCACAGTAAAACAAGTATGTGTGTTTTACGTTTATTTATCGTCGCTACCGGTTGCCCAGATGAGCGACGCCTCCTGAAGAGATTAGTCATTCTAGATTTTTGGAGGATAGTGCAATGATACAGAGAGAGACCCATTACATAGTCTCCTCTGGTTCTTTTACGTGCACTTTGTAAAGCACCAACACGAGACTTCGGATTAAAGTCCCATCTGAAAGTCTGTTAATCTTATTATGGTCAGACGGTGGATCGAACCTGCGATCCCTGGATTACCAGTCCAGCGTGTTAACCACTGGGCTACAGATCCGTCTGTAAAAACAATTATGTTTCATAATAATTATGATAAAGACTTTATTTAACGACATAATTAATTTGAACAATTAAGTAATTCTATCACGAGGCCCTCAAAATAGTAAATCATGAAATTGCACAAAGACTAACAACGACTAATAATAGAGCACATGTAGTGATTATAAACTGCAAAACTAATACTAATATACATGCTTAATTATATTTTATTATTCGGATAGGAATTCACTGGGCTGCTGCATATATATGTATATTTTATTATTCGGATAGACATTCACTGGGCTGCTGCATATATATGTATATTTTATTATTCGGATAGAAATTCACTGGGCTGCTGCATATATATGTATATTTTATTATTCGGATAGAAATTCACTGGGCTGCTGCATATATATGTATATTTTATTATTCGGATAGAAATTCACTGGGCTGCTGCATATATATGTATATTTGGAAACTAGAAGCAGATAGGGTAACGTTTATTATAATTATACACATGTGAAGTATTCGATTATACAAACTTTGAGAATGTATATATTACAACTACTCACTTTCTATATGAGAACACTCTGACAGTCGCTTAAGTTCAATGTGATGAATCTTTATTCTTGTGTTGACATTTTGATAATGTCTTGCTTTCATTTATATTGTTATGCAGGTACTAGGTGACAAATAGTCCCATCGGACCGGTTCATCTTAAAGTTGTGTAAATATTTTGTGTTGAATGTTTATGTTTGTATATGTCACTTTAATAAAAACTTACTTACTTACTTATTTACTTACTTACTTACTTACTTACTTACTTACTTACTTACTTACTTACTTACTTACTTACTTACTTACTTACTTACTTACTTACTTACTTACTTACTTATTTACTTACTTACTTACTTACTTACTTACTTACTTACTTACTTACTTACTTACTTACTTACTTACTTACTTACTTACTTACTTACTTACTTACTTACTTACTTACTTACTTACTTACTTACTTACTTACTTACTTACTTACTTACTTACTTACTTACTTACTTACTTACTTACTTACTTACTTACTTACTTACTTACTTACTTACTTACTTACTTACTTACTTACTTACTTACTTACTTACTTACTTACTTACTTACTTACTTACTTACTTACTTACTTACTTACTTACTTACTTACTTACTTTAGAGTTCGAACATCGTAAGTAAATCTGAGTGACCCGTCGAGATGTTATTGATATAGGTCTGTTTCTCCATGCACATTTTGCGTGACTTCCAAGCATATAGCCGTTACCATTTTCCATTAAGCGGCATTTAACTACATGGATGAACATGTGTGATAATAGGAAAGTGCCAGAGATAGCGTGTACTGATAGCATCATGCTTGCCATACGTATCAGGTCTACTTCGCTCACGGCATTGACCCACTGACATGTCGCAGAGGGAGCGAGATAATTGTCGTCAACATTACATCACTTCTATTCTACAACATTACATCACATCTATTCTACATTCCATCACTTCCATTCTACAACATTACATCACTTCTATTCTACAACATTACATCACTTCTATTCTACAACATTACATCCATCACTTCTATTCTGCAACCTTACATCACATCTATTCTACATTCCATCACTTCCATTCTACAACATTACATCACTTCTATTCTACAACATTACATCACTTCTATTCTGCAACATTACATCACTTCTATTCTACAACATTACATCACTTATATTCTGTAACATTACATCACTTATATTCTACAACATTACATCACTTCTATTCTACAACATTACATCACTTCTATTCTACAACATCACATCACTTCCATTCTACAACATTACATCACTTCTATTCTACAACATCACATCACTTCCATTCTACAACATCACATCACTTCCATTCTACAACATTACATCACTTCTATTCTACAACATCACACCACTTCTATTCTACAACATTACATCACTTCCATTCTACAACATTACATCACTTCTATTCTACAACATCACACCACTTCTATTCTGTAACATTACATCACTTCTATTCTACAACATTACATCACTTATATTCTGTAACATTACATCACTTATATTCTACAACATTACATCACTTCTATTCTACAACATTACATCACTTATATTCTGTAACATTACATCACTTCTATTCTGTAACATTACATCACTTCTATTCTACAACATTACATCACTTCTATTCTGTAACATTACATCACTTCTATTCTACAACATTACATCACTTCTATTCTGTAACATTACATCACTTCTATTCTACAACATTACATCACTTATATTCTACAACATTACATCACTTCTATTCTGCAACATTACATCACTTCTATTCTACAACATTACATGACTTCTATTCTACAACATTACATCACTTCTATTCTACAACATTACATCACTTCTATTCTACAACATTACATCACTTCTATTTTACAACATTATATCACTTCTATTCTACAACATTACATCACTTCTATTTTACAACATTACATCACTTCTATTTTACAACATTACATCACTTCTATTCTACAACATTACATCACTTCTATTTTACAACATTATATCACTTCTATTCTACAACATTACATCACTTCTATTTTACAACATTATATCACTTCTATTCTACAACATTACATCACTTCTATTCTACAACATTACATCACTTCTATTCTACAACATTACATCACTTCTTTTCTGTAACATTACATCACTTCTTTGCTGCAACACCACACCTCTTCTATTATGTTGTATACAGACGTACTTCAATAAGCCGAGGATACGTGCACGTGTCTACTACTAATATCCTTTCTACTCTCCGTTCTACTATCATTTCTCAGTTCTAGGGATATTATGTGCCAAGTTCCTTACATAATGAACATTCTAATAAAAGTGAAAGTCGTCTTCTAATGTATGACAGAACAAACATGCTCTTTCATTTCTTGGAATTGTATTGTGTTTATGCCACTTACGATTTGCTATTGCTAATATTATATACTATAGCCAGTTATGAATATGCCGCCTCTATACGGAGGGTAATGTAATATTAATACAAATAATATAGGCCATGTCGTAATTTAGCAATATTTTATTCAAGAATGGTACATATCACATGAATAGTTGAAGCTAGGAGTGTACGCTAGGAAGATTAGCTTAACTAGATTAGACTAACAACAGTGTCCGATTAGCGCAGTGGTTAGTGCACTCGCTTCTCACCAATGCAACTCGGGTTCGATCCTCGGACCGGGAAGTATGTGAGATGGTATGGTGGTCGCCAGATCAGACAGGTGAGTTTTCTCCGGGTACTCCGGTTTCCTCCCACATATGACCACATATACGCTTTCAACTGCGCCAACGAGAGTGATTAATATAAGTTGCTAGAACCTGCTTCGCAATCGTTGTACAATAAATAGACTAACAACACCAAAACAACAGATAGTGCTACATACTAACCAATGCGCTCCAACGCGTATATAGAGCAAACAAGCATTACTGTGAATAATTATCGGTAACCTAATCCAATAACATATATTACGTGTGATATAAACACAAACCAGCGGCACACTCACAGCCCTCTAAAATAAAGCATAACCGTATGTTTGTTGTGTTTCTTTATGCTTTGGAATCTAAAGTCTCACACACATCTTAGGTCATTAGGCTACTCTCCAGCTAATATTGAGGAAGACCCAGGGTGCCTCAACAAGTACTAGTTCAGGCATGGACGGACACACGGCTATAACTACCGACCTTCCTCAAGTCAGCTGGATGGAAAGTACACAGTATTTAAAACGATTACAGTTAGAGGTTACTATTACAGTTACTGGATGGAAAGTATGACAATGTATATAAAGGATTACAGCTAGAAGCTACTGTTACTGGATGGAAATTATGACAATGTATTTAAAACGATTACAGTTAGAAGCTACTGTTACTGGATGAAAATTATGACAAAGTATTTAAAACGATTACAGTTAGAAGCTACTGTTACTGGATGGAAATTATGACAACGTATTTAAAACGATTACAGTTAAAAGTTACAGTTACTGGATTGAAATTATGACAATGTATTTAAAACGATTACAGTTAGAAGTTAGTTACTGGATGGAAAGTATGACAAAGTATTTAAAACGATTACAGTTAGAGGTTATTGTAGTACGTGTTTTCATTGGACATGATTTCAAACAGTGTACACTGGAATAGTTAGTGTAGATTGATCTGGCATTATGTGGGTCGTGTGAATATTCATAAGGCGTAGTCTATTGTTGAAAACAATAGACTGTAGAGTATCGGCTCTAGCCTTCCAACAGTATCTGGTATATAAACACGCATGTACACTCCTAGTATACATGAGCTAATAAAGTACCTTTTTTATATATTATAGTTGTATGCAACTAATATGTAAGGCAGACACAGTGCATCTAGCACCTCCAAGAGTTACAGATAAGGAAATTAACTGCAACACTTTGGAGGTAGTAGATTTATTTTCTCACTTTCATTATGCTTTTGATGTCCTCTACGAATTATGTCACCCTATATACACGCATGAATGGCGAGTGAATTTACTATAAAGTGAATAAAGGTCATTGGAATGTGACAATTCACTCACATTGAAGTTGATTGTCATTTAAATGTAAACACCACGTACATGTTAAGCGTACCGGTTTTATTCCTTTAATGCTAAACGCTTACATCCATCACGGGTAATGACTATAACTTTGACCATCATACTAAAAGGAACTATTAAATAACACTATTTAAAGGAAGATCAGTCACACTGTGATTAGAGGAGGGAAGCTTGTAAACACACAATGCAACTGCAAGTACATTCTGGGTCAAATGGTACGCACGTGAACAACACATGCATGGCAGCAATTCGTCATAGAATGATTGAGTCACCGATGACGTATCGCTGTTACTATAATGACGTAACTTCACGGCATTGTTCGAATTTTACCGTTATCCAATGAAATGATATTAATTAGGATGCGGAAATAAACGGATACTACCGGGCTTGTTCGTGATATCTAATTAGCCTAAAGTAGTTCCATTGTCTACCCGGTTAGACGGATTTATCTCACACCCTCAAAATGGCGCGAAAAGCCTGACAATAGGTGAGAATTTGAAATCCGTACCGATTAATACTGCCATTAGGGACACAGGCATTCAGATTAGTTAAATATAAATATGATCATGTGTAAAATGCGATATTTATTCAAATCAATCATCATTGAGAAGTGAACATAGGCTACTGAGTATGCGAATTGATAAACAGCCAAAGACAAAAACCCTAAATAGAACAGACACACTAACACATAGCACAATAACTACTTACATGCACGAGAAAAACAGAAATTGATACCAAGCTGTAGTTTATATTTTAAAAAGTTTCAATGACATAATCAGATTGATGTTTATTTACAAAGGATTGTTCATACCTTATAGAAATTACATTGGTCCTCTAGTCCTAGGCATACCTATGCTTTGTGTGTAGTATATCAAAAGGATAAAAATGTGTTCCATAATGGAACAACACATACACATTTACAAGTGAAGACGCAGACAACATGAAGTAGCATGCTTAGTATTAATACCTTTACTATGATTCAGATCGTTATCATCCATGGCAACTTCATGTGCAGTTTCTAGGATCAAAATATATTTAATACATAAAATATTTCATGTGAAATTTAATGAGCAATAGGAATGGTAGTATTGTGTTAATGCTTGCTGACCGGTGCATGGCTGCTTGTATACTTGTGATTGTGTTAATGCTTGCTGACCGGTGTATGGATGCTTGTAGACTTGTGCTTGTGTTAATGCTTGCTGACCGGTGTATGGATGCTTGTAGACTTGTGATTGTGTTAATGCTTGCTGAACGGTGTATGGATGCTTGTAGACTTGAACTATTGATCAATGCTTTGATTCGAAACGCTTGCAAAGTGAAATGAACTCTACTACTACTACTAATACTAAAGACATATTTTACGTATATATCACAGTTGATAAATTAGTGATGTTCTACATGCATCAATCAATAATTGATTGTTGTTCAACCTACATAATTGTATTGTTAATTATACAATGTGAGGGGATTACGAACACAAATGTTGTATTGCTATTTGCCTGGCAACCACCTATTGTATGAGATATCGTACGCAAGGAATTAGTAACAAGCTCGATGGTTGGCTAATATATTAACCTCACACCATTTTGCGGGGGGGGGGGGGCACTTTTGCAATCCCAGAACAGAGAGAACCAATTTTCCTGCACAATCTAAGGACAAGTGCATGTTTCCCCCAGTTCAATTATATTAGATCAAAAGATCTATTGATATGGATTATTATAATACAGTGCCACAGGTAACATCCCAGGTTGTCCCATCTCCCATGTCCCATCGTGTTGCCGGGTAACATCCCAGGTTGTCCCATCTCCCATGTCCCATCGTGTTGCCGGGTAACATCCCAGGTTGTCCCATCTCCCATGTCCCATCGTGTTGCCGGGTAACATCCCAGGTTGTCCCATCTCCCATGTCCCATCGTGTTGCCGGGTAACATCCCAGGTTGTCCCATTTAATTTAAATGATTAGTTAAAATTCCCTTTTCTCATTTGGTCATTTAAATGAAATATAAGTATCACCAGCTAGGCTTATTAATCTGCAGTCTTTTTTATTGAGTTGCAATTATGATTTGCTTGCTTTTAGATAATATCCCGCATGTGTTTTTATTTGCTTTGCTTTGCTTTGATGTGTATATAGTATGTATTGTAGGACAACCTACTGACCCTATCGAACCCTCGTAAATAAGATATTTAGCAACATGAATTTTGCTATATATTATTTGTGACTCCCTCGGAATGGAAGAGCTGTCACGTATATAACTCATTGAAAGAATTACGTCCATATACCTCACTAATGAGAGATATCTACGAACGAATACATGTCGGGATTCATGAATATCTTATTATGTTTTGTTATATTTCGGGTTTTACGCCTGCATCAGCACCATTTTGGGCTATATCGCCGGCGGGCAGTTTACCTAACAACACCTTTCCTGGGCAGGCTCCAGCGGTTAACCAGTACTTGGGTGCACCAACCTCCGTAAGAAACTGCCAACTTTTTCATATAAATGAGACACCGCCTGAGCGGGGCTCGAACCCGTGACCATCAGTGATGATAGATTACAGTGGTATACAAGTCAGCGACCTTAACCACTCGACCACTTTCATGGATATCAGATACTAATACATATCAGAAATCTTGAATACATCCATTCATAGTAAACACATATCCCAAATAAACGCAGATGTAAAAGTCAAGCATTTAGTAATAATTAGATGACACCGATGGATTTCCTGATTTATTTCCTGCATACGTACAACACACAACACCACGGGAATTTCTATTACAAGAAAATCAAATTACCATATCTCTAGATGGCCAGGAACTATCAGGGCATTGATCGATCGGTTAATATAGTACATAAATTGCCTACACTTATCTGGGTGTCCCAAACATGTCCCTCTAAGCCTAGTACACATAATTGAATTTCGAATCTAGTTGTCTTTATTTTGATTAAAGTATTTCGATAGAATTTCGGCAGTACGTGTATTTGGTGTTAGGAAAACAGAGTTGCTAGTCAATCAAACCAAATACGTCGTTCTGACACTCAGTTGCTGTTGTGCAGTTTTATCGACTGGTGTTTGTTTCCGCGACTTATTCCACAACTGTTTATATAGTATAGTATTTACTATATGCATATATAAATGCAACGCGATGTTGATGACGGTACCATTACACTAAGATATAGTGAAACACGCTTTTATTTTGACTAAGTGATTGTATTTCATACCTGGTCGATACCAACTACCTGGATCACCTATATCGTGTTTATTTTATTGGTTTTCTGTTTATATACATATTTCACATATCGCGTGGGACCAGTAAATAAATGTTTTGTTTGTTTGTTTTTGGGTTTAAAGTCGCTCGAACAGATTAGGTCATATAGCGACTCTCCAGCTAGTATTGATGGGGGAATAACCCATTTCCCCTCCGAGCAGTATTGCAAGCACGGTAAATAATATTGAGCTATGTAAATGCATGAGGTATGATACAGCTGATTATACATTAATACGCCATGAGCACAGACAACCATCTCTACCGGAGACATAGCAATTATCTGGAAACAGATGGATCTGTAGTCCAGTGGTAACACGTTGGACTGGTAATCCAAGGATCGCAGGTTCGATCACTCGTCTGGCCCTAATACAATTAACAGTCTTTCAGATGGAACGTTAAACCGATGTCTCGTGTCGGTGCTTTAAAATAACCAGAGGAGATTCTGGAATGGGTCTCTGTCTGTATCATTGCACTATCCTCCAACAATCTAAAATAACTAATCTCTTCAGGAGGCGTCGCCCATATGGTCAACCGGTAGCGACGATAAATAAAAGTAAAATACAAATTGTCTGGAAACCTCTCAGTTTGGATAAACGTGGATGAATATAAGACGTGTTCGTATGTTGTATTTTAGTATTCTAATTAGAAAGTACCGCCCATAGTTTATACAAATTTATTTGAGCTCGATCGCGAACATAAGTTCTTACAACTTATATTAATCACTCTCGAGTCCTCATTCCTGATGGAATCCATCGCCACGAGGGAGAGAGAAGAGGCAAAGTGGAATTTAAATGCCTTGCCTAAGGGCACAATCGTAACGGCTCCAGTGGGGATCGAACTCCGGACATTTCGCACATGAAGCGAACGTGCATCCACTGCGCTATCACCGCCCAGGAACAGTTCTGAGAACACAGGTCACGTTCATTTAAGTTGTTACGGATGTTGTGGCACAAAGTACTGGTTAATCACTGGAGCCTGCCCAGGAACACAGGAACATGTGTTGATAGGTAAATTGCCCGCCAGCGATATAGCCCAAAATGGTGATGATGAAAGCGTATAACCCGACCAAACAAACACACAACAAGCAAACGTTCATTTACATAGTATTACGACTGCGACCCTATCGGTAGTGCATATATCAAGCTTTTTACATCTTGTAAATGACTTTCAGTTCAGACGAACACGACACTAATGATATTAGATCACGTCGTATAAACAAATAAGACACTAGTTTGTTTCTATCTGTCTCGTCTAGACTTTCAATTATCAACCTATTTGACCATGCATATATCTATTATTTGGTTGTACCACGGGTTGTTTTTCCATATTAAGCTATGTCAAGCTTCCGATGAAATTAGATTACGGTTACATTGAATTTCGAATTCTTATAAAATGTCAGAAGCTTTGGAATATGGAGTTTTTGACAATGTGTAGTTTCTACCACACCAGTAGTAGTCGTAATAGCGCAGTGGTAGCGCGTTCGCTTCAGGTGAGAAATATCCGGAGTTCGAGCCCCGCTGGAGCCGTTACGATTGTGTCCTTAGGCAAGGTATTTAAATTCCACGTTGCATCTTCTCTCTCCCACGTGGTGATGGATTCCATCAGAAATGAGGTCTCGAAAGGGATTAGTATAAGTTATATGAACGTTTTTCGCAATCGAGCTAAAATAAATTTGTATAAAACTACCACACCGGGTCTTGGCATTAAGGAACACAATTATGATGCAGTAAACTATTAGATTTACGTTTAAAAGTATCTTTACCTGCTTCACATAGATAGTGTTTCATTTCATATACTAAACTGTCATACATGGTGTAAATACACTGTTTGTTTGTGTATAATCAATGTGCTGAACAACTGACATTGCGCGCTATCTGTCCTCTATAAACTCCGTTTGCGTTACTAAATAATCTCGAATAGTTAACATAGCAATAAAACTGTGTTTTGTTAATCATTGCCATTGTGCATTATATTATTTCAGCCATTCATCTGTTGTATTTCTGCTTGAGACGGACTGTGACCAATGTAGGTAGAACTTTGTCTAGAATCCAATGTTTGTAACATACTGTATAACACAAATATGCTGAAAACATCACACACGTGACCAAATTAGCATAGCAGTTATTGCAGAGCAGAGCGAAAACGTTTTGCACGAGTTGCCTATATTTACTAAGGTATAAATTGCATGTATTAAGCAACTATGCAACATTGAGGAATTCGTAATAGCAATTATTCTATAGTCTTAACTATTTTTTCCTATAGCTCTCATTTGGGTATACCTTGCGTGTTGGAAAGAAACACGTCCATAATTTACTATAATAGAACATTGGTATAGCGTATTGTGAAAACGTTATTCTACAGTTTGTTTGTTCCCTAGTATCTAACACCACCTATCATGGACAGGCTCCAACGGTTAACCAGTACTTGGTGCACCAACTTCCGTAAGAAACTGCAAACCTTTTCAAATACATGAGACACAGCTGCCTGAGCGGGGCTCGAACCCATGACTATCCGTGATGATAGATTACAACGCTATACAAGTCAGCGACCGTAACCACTCGCCACTCGACCACGGAGGCGGACTTTATTCCACAGTGTCTTTTACTGCACTTGTTGTGCATTCTAAACATAGCCTTCACGTCAATGTGATTTCGTCTCAGGTACATATAATTTATTATAAAGATACAATGTGTGTGTTGCACTGTAAGGGGCATCTGGTTACCGTATATATTCATACGGCTTACAACTTACAACATTTTACAAAGCCATATTACTTCATGAATTTGAAGAGAGGGATATGTTTCATGATAAGTTGACTTCTATATTAAAGCAATCAACTCAATTGACACAACCTTGTCATATTTAAATAATAAAATAGTTACTCTATAGATAAAACTAATAGTTTGGTAGTTGAAAGCAAACTGATTCTATGTTTTACTGGTGCACATTGTTATGTTCGGACATCATAACTGTTATATATTGCTAAATATTTATTCGTCCATAGTCGAGGTCAATTGACTAAATACAAGGTTATATGTGCTGCGAGTACTCAACTGACATTTAACCCTGTTATTTTTGCATTTATATTATACTGTTTGTACATACATATTAATAATGATTATTAAATATGTTATGCTCTTCCGAAATGGAGGAAATAAAAGTATCTATCTATCTATTTATCACCATTATCTCCAATTTCTACTACTAAAGTGTCCGATTAGAGTACGTAAGTTAGCTCTATGTTAACCCACCAAATGTTCATAGTCTCACAAAAAGCCGTAAGTCAAGTCTAATATGTGTTATATTTTAACCGTATTATCTCTCTTAAATATAAATAAATAATGGTGAATATAAGTCAAATGCTTTCTTCAAAGTTTATCCTGTGTCGCTTTCTATGGCCAATTGTACGTATGTTATAACTGGCATGTTATCCATTAAATGTAACGATGTAATTTATTAATGTATTTAGAGCTGTGTGCGAACGTTTATGATGGTGCTTCCACTAACTTTGTCTATTCTTTGTACCGGTACATGTACTGTTCAATTCAATTGAGTACGTTGTTATTTTGATCGGCAATGTCATAAAGACATCATCTACTTTGACATAGCTTTCAGTAAGTACGGTTATCGAGTAGCTAAGCGAAGTATATATATATTTAATGATATTTCTAAAAGCTATGTTTGGGCCTTTATATATTTTGGGCCTATATATGTTCGTATTTACTCTTGGAATTTAAATATGTTGCTCCAAAATATCTTTGTGTTTTTGTTACTCCCTAAAACAAGAAGGTTCACTGTCAACATTTCTAATCACAAGTGAACCCAATAATTGCTTAGGGTAGGCCGAGGGGCCAGATAGATATTTATTTTGCGGGCAAGGTGGATGCTAATGTGTTACCTATTTCCGTCGTCATCAACATCTTCCTTGGTTTCCTCTGGTGTTTGTGGTTCAATGGTAAATGCAACTTCATCGATAGTTTCTGGTACGACTCTATTTCGTAATGGTTTACCATATTATCGAATTTACCCATGTCATGTTGATAAATAACACCCCTGTAATGGTGCAACAAATTAATTAATTTACCCATGTCATGTTGATTTAATAACACCTCTGAAATGGTGCAACAAATTAATTTACCCATGTCATGTTGATTTAATAACACCCCTGAAATGGTGCAACAAATTAATTAATTACCCATGTCATGTTGATTTAATAACACCCCTGTAATGGTACAACAAATGAATTAATGTAACATGTCATGCGGACAAATAACACCCCGGTAAAGTACATGGTTTACACAATATTGTCATATCTAGAACAACGTTGGAACAAGCTATCTACTCACCCCTTCTTGTATGCTGAGGATTCTGTGCTCATATTTTATGTAAATGATTGTAAGGTACTTAATATTATATTGTTTAAGCCATGGCATATACCGCAGTCCATGTTAGCATTGCCTTGGTTGGTTCAGAAAACAATCTTCGCCATATCTGCACAGTTAGCAGCGGTGAATGCGACAATTTCACTTCTAAGTACTTGTATGATTGTCATTCCGACTATGAGTTATACATATTTCATTTTCGGACACATATGCAATATTCCCACGACCATCTAGGGCTATTAAATGTTGTAAACTAAATACTTTTGGCCCAAGCCATTTGCATTTTTATACTATGCATTGTATCTTTTAAAATATGATTTAAAAAAATACTTTTTTCTTTAGGAAAATTAAAAATATTTTGAAATCTTAATTCAATTCATATACATACATTTAGTATTATAATGTACATTGTTTTTGTTTTGAATGTATGATTATTGTGTTAATACATGTGTGTATTGTTCTATAAATATTTGTAAATAATGAACTGTGAATAAACCTTGAAAAAATATGATTAAACTAAATCTTAAACACAATAGAACATTCTATATAACAAATGAAGATGCTTATATTTTACCATACTATTAATACATGTACCTGATATCTTTCAGCAGTGTAAGTTTCTCTGGTTTATCGAGTATGGCAAGCAATACATCAACTAGTCTCTCCAGCGCATGGTTCTCGTGATACTACAACATGTACAAGTGTTGGTTTTACATTTAAACGTACTCAAGCATTATACAAGTTCATTTTAGCTCGATTGCAAAAACAAGTTCTTACAACTAATACTCTCGTGACCACATTCCTGATGGAATCCATCGCCACGATGGAGAGGGAAGAGGCAACGTGGAATTTAAGTTCCTTGCCTAAGGGCTCAATCGGAACTGCTTCAGCGGGATTCGAACTCCGGACCTTTCGCACCTGAAGCGAATTCTCATGAATGCAGTATTTCTTTAACTACGTATTTTTGGGGGTAATATAATACCAAAGCTATCTAGGCATACAGTTCAACTTACAATATACAACTTGGAACTCCAGGATGTAATACAATACTGTACTAGACGTAGATAAGAATACATTTGATTTTGCTTTAAATGACGGATATTGATATCGATTCCAATAACTCCCCAACAGAACACTTGATAATGATCATCAGTGATTTCCACAACTTAAAATAAATGGTAACACTCCTTGCGTGTTGACTTTCATATTATTTGATGCATGTCCAACATGGAAAGAAAATTTAAAATAAATGGTAAGACTCATTGCTTGTTGACTTTCATATTGTTTGATGAATGTCCAACATGGAAATAAAATTTAAAATAAATGGTAACACTCCTTGCTTGTTGACTTTCATATTGTTTGATGAATGTCCAACATGGGCATATATTATAAAAGAAACAATAAACCGTAACACCAATAGATGGTTATTGTTGATATTGGTTGATGAAAGTCCATCATGGAAAGACAACTCTAACAAAAAATGGTAACATCCCTTATTTATTGACTTTCATATTGTTTGACAAACATTCAACATGGAATGGTTTTGAAAGCTCTTTTTATTTTCAGGATAAACATATTTCCGCTAGTAGATTATATATGGCCACGCTATTGTTAAATGCATATACGATTTTCACATGAAATCCTTACGACATTGATATCTATGTTGCATCTCTTATATTAATCTTTACGCACATCATTTGATTTCTTACTGTCTTAATATTTCGAATGACTATATAAAATGCATCTTCCAACTGCATTTGATTTCCTTACCACCATGATCTTAATGGTTATGTGTTTTAGTTGCGTTGAATTCATCTTCCCTTTAGGCTACTACATTTGTATTCCTTATCGTAGTGATATGCTTATTGACGGCGTTGACTTCATCTTCCCTACTTGATATGCCTATTGGCGGCGTTGACTTCATCTCCCCTACTACATGTGTATTCCTTATCATATTGATATGCCTATTGACGTCGTTGACTTCATCTTCCCTACTACATTTGTATTCCTTACCGTTTTGATATACCTATTGGCGGCGTTGACTTCATCTTTCATACTACATTTGTATTCCTTACCGTTTTGATATACCTATTGACGGCGTTGACTTCATCGTCCCTACTACATTTGTATTCCTTACCGTTTTGATATACCTATTGACGGCGTAGACTTCATCTTCCCTACTACATTTGTATTCCTTACCGTTTTGATATGCCTAATGACGGCGCTGAATTCATCTTCATGTAGCAGTTTCCTTGCTGCCTTTTCCATCAATGCCATGTTTACACTATCAATCTTCTCATTCTTCCAGTGCTTACTGTCTGCTCTCTTACCCACAGTACTGTACACCGGCATGTCTACCATTGAATATATACGGTTATATATATGTGTGGTCCTCTCTACATACTAATAATGTTCAGCTTAGAACGCCTTTTTCAATAAAACAAAAAAGAATTAGCAGGATTTTTGTTTTCCTTGAAAAAGGTTTTTTAAGCCGAATATTCGGATGTGGAGATGACCCTGGGAACAATCAACATACAATAATTATATACTTTATATACGTTCATTCAATGCACCATTGAATGATGAATAGCATTACCTATGTATCTGTATATATCTTTATATTCTAAGCGAAGGGATTTGTTTATTCATATTTCCTTTAATTCGATTGCGATACAAGATCTTACAGGATGGGTCTACTCGCTTCCGATACCCCCATCCTGATTGAATCTATCTCCACTAGGGAGGGAGAAAAGCGATGTTGATTTAAGTGTCTTTTCTACGGACATTACCACACACAGTCGTTACTGTTGGGCTATTGGAAGGTTATTTAAGAAATAATAAATATCAACCGTGGTATATCGCAGAATAACCCGAGTTTGAAGTTCTTATGCGTAGAAATATATCACGAAGGCCGAAGGCCTGAGTGATATATTTCTATGCATAAGAACGACAAACGAGGGTTATTCTGCGATATACCACGGTTGATACTTATTATTTCGATTCTAACACGACTTACTTCTAATAATTTTAAAGGAGTATTTTCTTCAAACGCCGCTGCATTTGGCTTTCGAAATTTTCTCCCGCGTAAGGGGTGATGATGTTATTTTTATGGAAAATATAAATCTAGTGCATAAATGAACAAAAGTTGTAACTGATCAATAATTTTATTTATTTTGTCAAATAAAACTGTACAGAATAGTAACTGAAACGTTACTTAACAGAAAAACAAGATGGACAAGAGATTATCTGATTCTAAAAATAGCTCACTTCCGTGAATTCCAATGGTATTGTTTACAAACATCGCGTGACTTTCATTCATAAAACTGTACACGCATTGTATAAATGACGTAGCCAAAACTATTCTAACTTGGCTCGGCATTTTGACTGTATATGCAATATACCGTGCTTAACTTTGCAAAACATGGCTTAGGGCGTGATGTCAAACATGACGTCATTATATTAGAATTTATGTAGTTTGGTAATAACACCAACTATTTGTGCGCCTTTTAGATTTGTTGGTCATGTTAGAATCGAAATAATAGTTGTACTGGCGCGTTATTTATAGGCGAATAAAACATGGCGTGTCGTTTTGAGCGCAGTATTGAACAACATGTTTACCGCATGCGTAGTTAATTCCTACGCGCCAGAACTCCAAACTGTAGTTTATTCGCCAATAAATAATTAAAAGACACATAATTATTTCTTATGTTAAAAAGACACGCATACCTGTTAAATCGATATAATTTCTAGTAGTAAATGGACAGTAATACGCACTATGAACTTCATTCAAGGAGCATTGAAACTGTCGTATTAGTTGATTGATTGAAGCAGAAAGGATTTCCAGCAAGCAATGAGATTAGCTTAAATTAGATTATAGTTATAAGCAATGGTTCATCTAAGAGTAATGAGATAGACTTATTGCTCTATATACTTTAGTTTGAAGCAGGTTTAGTAAAAGGTAATTACAGTCTACATCCGTTATGTCAAAGTCGGTTATGTCGAAATATCCGGTTATCTTGAAGTCGGATCAAAGTCCCGTTTCAGACACTACCATTTTGCATACAACTGGTTCCGTTTATATCGAATTTCGTTAAGTCAAACTTCGGTTATGTCGAAGTATTTTGCTCGGTCGGACGGAATTCGACATAGCGGATGTAGACTGTATGTAAAAATCCTTAAGAATGATCAATTTGTTTATGAATGTTACTTGCGTTATATTTGTATTTTGTATTTTCATGCTCACCAAATACTCTATTGAATCGACATTGCGATTATTGTTTTCATTAAAGTGCTGCACGATATAAATAAATATATTAACATATTTGAGATGACATGTAAATTGGCAGATATATGCTTTTTAGTTTAAACATATTTTATTGCTTTCGAATAACATACATATACACAAAATGCACAATATACAACAAATGAAATGTAACGAATATTATATTAGTGAAACTGTTATAATTTATAAGAAGCAAATGGGTTGGGTCACAAGTATTACCAACATTAGTGACGACCCTCCCCTTAGATCAAACATATGTAACAGAATGGGCAGACTTTTTCTACGATTCTTAAGAAGTAGCGTGCATAGTTTTGGAAATTTTAAATCAATTGATTTATTAATAACAATGTAAAAAATGTAAAGAGGAAAAACGGAAAGTCCAAAAAAAAAGAAAGAAAATATTTTCATAAAAAACAAAGATATGATTTTGTTGCTCGCATGTCCACGCCCTTAATCTAAAGATATATGCAGACACATTCTGAGTTAGAAACCAATTGCATAGAACATGCATACCTTCCGATTGCTTCATATCGAGTCCACCTTTTCCTGAAATAACAAATGTCTCAGTAGAGTTGTTCCTGAATAATATATAGCCCATTCCCACAACATAGCCTGATTCCTTTGTAATTGCATTGCTAATTAAATATACACCAGATTGTTGTTAGATTCCATATTTACTATTGTTGACAAAACTAAAATTCTAGTACAGTAACAGTAGTATTGAGGTTTCAGTGAGTTAGTTTATACAAATTTATTTTAGCTCGATTGCGAAACAAGTTATTTCAACTTATATAAATCACTCTCGAGACCTCATTCCTGATGGAATCCATCGCCACGAGGGAGAGAGAAGAGGCAACGTGGAATTTATATGCCTTGCCTAAGGGCACAATCGTAACGGCTCCAGTGGGGCTTTCAGTGAGTTGTAAATCACAAGTATTGCTGTATCATTTCAAATGTCACTTTTCAGTGTTTTATAGATTAGTATCATAAACATAAATAGCATGCAAATATGCAACGTGATTTTATGACGTAATTTCCAAATTTCGTCGAACGCATAAAGGTGATACGCGTAGAAATTTGTGAATATTTTACAAAACTAATTTATAAGTTAGTAGTTTTAAAGCCATGGTTTATACAAGTGTGGTATTGGCTATGGAAGTACAACCTTACATTAGGCGACTCATTATATACATATGACAACTATTATATCAAAGACAGACCAAGAGTTGGACTGGCAAAACCAAACAAATGAAGCATAAAACTCATATTATTACTTGGTGATTTCAATCGAAGACTGCCTTTTATTTTGTTCTTCAATGACTTCCATTTGCCTTTCTTCTGTATACTGCCTTCGTGCACCGCATACTCTGCAATTATAAGAAGTGTATGTTTGAGAATACAGTGTGTGTGTTTTACGTTTATTGAATTAACTGAATTAATGATTTGTCAAAGTGCTAATTTCGATATATATTTGCTCAGTAGGATAGTTTTATAAATATTATACATTACCTGATGAGGGTTTGTATTTCTTGGCCCTCCCTGATTGTAAAATGGGAACGATCCACGGGACAGTATGCATCATATAATATTTTGATTACATATTAATTTTAAAATGATTCTATATGCGAACATATTTAGCAACCCGACGGGACATTGATTTTCGATAGCTCGATCAGTCTCTCTTTGGAATTACAAGCGGTGAGTTGTTTTAAATAACAGAATCATCCGGTAAGACCAACAACATCATGATATTGTGATTTTAATCACGTTAGCATCTCCTTGACGAGAAACTGGCCAAAACCAGTTATATTGATGCAATTGATGCAATTGAAAATGTCAATCTAGTGTGCACTTGATCACGTCATCAGCATAAGGTAACCTGCGAGCTAAAGCATGATTGTTATATTGTGTAGTGGACCCACTCTATAGCCTGGTGACATAATTATATACTTTGGAAACCTTCCTCTAAATATATTGAATGTACAAAACATACATGTTGCTAACATCATCGACAACAATTTAGTCCTCTCAGCCATCGAGTGTAAATCCATATATACATGAACGATACTATATATCAATTGAAATAAGTCATCAGTGTATCTAAGAAATCAAATATGTATGTAGATGATCATATTCATACTCGTATGTCATAATTGGCAATGTGTGCACATTTGATTAGCATATGTGCTTTTAAATGTGATTAATACAAGGTGTTGTGACATATAAAGAAACATACATGAATAGGTACGGTATGTAGGGACGGTTTATATCATAATAATACTACACTAATACGTGTATTTTACGAACATATTTTGGAATCTCAAATGTGAAATGCATGCCAACAATGCATCCACATGTTTACATTTGTAATATATTCTATTCACGTGACTGTGTAATCATGTACCACTATTCACATTCGACAAACCCTGACGATTCGAACCTACAGTAGGTGAGGGTCAAGTGATGGTCTAATTGAATAATTGCTTTTGTCGCTACCGTTGCCAAAGTGGTTATTACAAGTTGCTTTCTCCTCAATCCTACATGTATGTACATACTATGCATACGAGTCTATGTATATTTAAAGAAATAAAATATTGTTTAAACTAAAGTGGTTATTAGGTAGTAATTTAATATAGGTATTTAAATCACTGTCGTGACGTCATAACTTTGTGTTTGCAGTCCATTATTATTAATATTGGACTGCCTTTAAAAGGACAGAGTATTTATATTTAAATTTTAATTAGTAAGGTCGTGCTATATGAGTGCGTGTTTTAATGAAGATTTAAGCATCAACTGGATACAATATGTAACATATTGGGAATGTGTTCGGCGTTACCTCACATAGTCCAATATTTTACATATTGGATCGATTTCGGCTTATATCCATATACATTTGATAGGATTTACAAAATCAACTCTTAAACTAAATGTTATTGCGTGAATCTAGGAAACAGAGTATGTAATGTTCTAGCAGAGTATACAATCGTGTACTACAGCATAGCAACACAGCTTTACATTCGGAAAATAAATATGACGTCATACTCAATGAAATATCTGACGTGTTTGTGGTATTTCTATTACACCTTTCCTATTTTTGACTTTCAATACTTGCACATAAAACGGTATGCCCTAAACAATCAGGATTTACAACATATACTAAATGCTGTACATAGCTATGCATATAGCGTGGTGTTGGTCAGTATCGTACTACACTATAAGTATTGCATACTCTGTTTTCCTGATATACGAGTTATTAATGGAGTTTACCAGACACACCCTCGTCTTTCTCTGTAAATACAAAGATGGAGCAGGCAGAACTAAAATAAATATCGGAACTATAATCTCAATTGTTAGTTTCTATCATTCATTGTTAGTTTCTATCGTTCATTGTTAGTTTCTATCGTTCATGTTCCTATCTGGCATGTACAGACAAACTCATTCATAACTGACATTTCAAAAATAATGAATGCACATAGTTTGTCCGATTAGCACAGTGGTTAGCGCGCTCGCTTCTCACCAATGCTACCCGGGTTCGATCCTCGGGCTGGGAAGTATGTGAGATAGTACGATGGTCGCCAGATCGGACAGGTGGGTTTTCTCCGGGTACTCAGGTTTCCTCCCACACAAAGGATCACACATACGCTTTCATCCGCGCCAACGAGAGTGATTAATATAAGTTGTTAAAACTTGCTTCCCAATCGTTGTAAAATAAATAAAGTTTAAACTTTAATTTTATTTACATGTTATCAGCGAGTGTTTGGATATTTCAGTATATATTACACATACGTTAACATATGTACTAAATAAATGTACTTTAAATAAAGGGTTTTAACCGAACACAACATGTCCGAATAGCACTGTTTATAAGACATATACAGTTATTATAACTTGATATCTATTCTACTCTAACGCACTTCAACTGTCTAATTAGCAAGATACTCGCAACATAGTAATTGAAACACTAAGTTGAAACACTATTATGCGAGGTATACATGTATAATATATGCTGTCAAAAGCCAAACAACTATGCACGAGATACGTGTAAAACGTATATACTAGTTCATATGTTTGTTCATATCAAGACATTGGCATTATTTTAATTACGCAAAAACAAATCATGATGGTTAACCGGTTTGTGTGTGTGTTTTACGTTTATTTATCGTCGCTACCGGTTGCCCATATGAGCGACGCCTCCTGAAGAGATTAGTTATTTTAGATTTTGGAGGATAGTGCATGATACAGATAGAGACCCATTCCAGAATCTCCTCTGGTTCTTTTACGTGCACGGTGTAAAGCACCGACACGAGACCTCGGCTTAATGTCCCATCTGAAAGACTGTTAATTTTATTAGGGTCAGACGGGGGATCGAACCTGCGATCCCTGGATTACCAGTCCAGCGTGTTACCACTGGACTACATATCCGTCTGTAACCGGTTTGATATTTTCATATGACTTATATATATTTTCTATAGTGCTACACACTGCAATGTCAGTAGTATTACATATATAGTTCCATGTTCAAAAGTTGGAGAGTGTCGGGCGAATATTGGTTTTTGCATGGAACAAATGACACATCTGTTGTTGCGTTAACAGTCAGAAAAACCAATTACTCTAGACAATTCAAAGGAACGTGATTAATGTAAAATTCATGACTGCTTAATACGACGTGATTTCGTGGGATATTAGACAACGATATCCTAATATATGAAATTATTACTAACTGTGTTTCAACCGAGGTATATCCGATTGTATGTAAACAGTAGCACTTACTACAGTGGGTAGCGGAATGATGCACTCAGTGTGGGGTAATTAAACATTGGAACTCTAAAACGATGAGGGCAGTGTAATACATATGTCCCAACTTGATCAATGTACATCACGTTTCATTTCATCACGTTTCATTAGTATAACACCACACTTACTAACGAAACATTTGCATTTACGAATTATGAATAAAAAACCAACGTCAAAACATAATTATAATAGCAACCTCAGGTAACGCATTTCAATTTGGCACGCACGTTTAACCCTTTTCCCTCATAGAAGCACCTCTTGACGTCATTACCAATACGACATACATTGACAATATAGTAGCTAAACCAATGTTCATAATGCAGGCCAGAATATATCTATGGAGGTGGGATAGATATTGCTTGCGACTACTTATCCACTGCATGATAGCTAAATGGCTGTCGTTTGTATGGAGATATAATAGTATATTAACCTAAATCTCTATGTAGTCCCAGTAATATCTATGGAGGTGGGATAGATATTGTGACTACTTATCCACTGCATGATAGCTAAATGGCTGTAGTTTGTATGGAGATATAATAGTATATTAACCTAAATCTCTATGAAGGAAAGGGCTATAGGACACAATTCCCAAGTCGTTTATCAAATGCAAATTATAGTACAATTATAATGTAATACAATACACGTACCGTGTCCATCTTTATTTAACGTATTCAGTTCTTGCAGTCCAATGTTTGCCTGTCTTTCCTGAAGTTCATGTAGTCTCTCTTCTAATATGTTCACATCTAGCTCATCTTTTCTGACAATACTTTTACCGTTTCGTAGTCCTTTATTTTGCGATTTCTCGAATTTCTTGCCTCCTAATTTCACATCTAACTCATCTTTTCTGACAATACTGTTACCGTTTTGTAGTCCTTTATTTTGAGATTTCTCGAATTTCTTGCCTCCAAAGTTATGTGTTTCATTCGAATATGTATTAGAGATATCATAAGAACGTGTCTCATCTTCATCGTCACTCTCACTGACATCAGTTGCATCACAAGATGCACTCAAATGTTTCATTTGTAATGTTTCGTCATCATGCACATTGAAGTCAAGACTGTTGAATTCCTTACTCATTACATGGTCCTCAATACTTTGGCTAGATCCGTAAATACTTAAATGTGGACTAGCGATGTTGTTAAATGATCCGGAACTTAAGCGTCGGACTTTTGAATAAAGTGCCCCCTCAATATTAGCTGTAGTAACGTGAAGTTCCTCATTAGATGCGGCTAGTCTCTTTTCAGTGGATTTATATGAACTCTCCGAAAGAGATCCATCTTGTACCTTATCATGCACATGTATCACTTTCTTTGACGTTGTGTTGCTATCTATGTACGAGTCATTGTTATCATTGAAACCAGCTCTACTTAAGTTACTAGTTGATGCGTATCTGACATCTTGTTTATTTATCTTAGCATATATCATATCAGGGGTGTCATATTCACATTCCATTTCTTGTACACGATCAGTCGCAGAAGCGCTAGAACTTGCATACGCATGTTTCTCTAATCGTATGTCAGTTACTCGAGACTCACTGTCCGTGTGATCAACTTCCTGCTGCTTGTGAACAATAACATTGGTAACTGATTCATCGTCCGACATATAAGCTTGATTTTCAGTGCCCGCCGCTTGTACGTCGTGAGCCCACTGTTCAAAGTCGATTAGGCTTTCATTATCATCATCAGCTCGTATATCGGGTACTGAATCATTACTCGTACCAGGTGCGTGATGTATTCCTCTCTCGCTTGGCAGAAATATCTCGTTAGGCAATGTACTAGGTCTTCTCTTGCTGGAAAACAAGTCGGCGACGCTGGCAGTCTTGACGGGAATCTCGTCGTGTACCACGTGAACATCTCGTAAGCTCATTGTACTTGATGCTTAAATAGATATGGATCAACTTTATTTCATATCCAATAGGTCAATATGAACCATGAGGTGCAACGATTTACAAACACGAACATAACAAATAGTGGTGACAAATCTTGCGGAGAAGGCATAATATGTATTGTAACGATGTTATTATTCAATTTTAAAATTAATCACAAGAATATACTAGCATACCAATGTTCATAATTTATATATCAAACCTGCATTTACTTCCATTAAGAATATCACAGAGTACAACAGGTCGATTGAGCTTATACCTACCCCTACTACACCTGTGAAATTCTTCCTTGAGTAAACACTGTTTGGTATATAATATATACCTGCATGCACAAAATGAATAAAGATTATCACATACAATCGCATTAACCACCCATATGTATATATATATATATATAGTAACATATACATATTATAACCACCCATATGTATATATAGTAACATATACCTATTATAACCACCCATATGTATATATATAGTAACATATACATATTATAACCACCCATATGTATATATAGTAACATATACATACTATAGCCACCCATATGTATATATATAGTAGCATATACATATTATAACCACCCATATGTATATATAGTAACATATACATATTATAAAGTTTGAAAGTGTTAAAGTTTTATTTGTTTAAATCCAGAAGGTCTCAGACTCCTGTGGCATAAACAAATGTGGCGACAGCAATTCACTATAATGTCAATATATTTAATTAAGTATGTAATACTAAAGCACATATTTATATGTGATAATATTATATGATAATATAGAAGAAGAAGATATATACACATGTGCACTACTGTTATTACCGGTGATGTGTGTTATGCGTTTATTTATCGTCGCTACCGGTTGCCCATATGAGCGACGCCCCCTGAAGAGATTAGTCATATTAGATTTTTGGAGGATAGTGCAATGATACAGACAGAGACCCGTTCCAGAGTCCCCCCTGGTTATTTAACGGGCACGATGTAAAGCACGGAAACAAGACCTCGGTTTAATGTCCCATCTGAAAGTCTGTTAACTTTATTAGGGCCAGACGGGGGATTGAACCTATGATCCCTGGCTACTTGGGAACCAGGGATCGAACCTGCGGTGTGAGGTGAGAGTGTATGAAACAGATATAGCTCGTTGATAGCGTTGTCTAGGAAATGCAAACTATATACTGACTAAAATTACACATGTTCTGTATACGATGTGGTATAGGAGGTCCATTTGTCATTACGTATTATTACACTTATGGTAAGATCAGGTATGTTTTGTTTTCGGATGGCATATCTCGGTTTCAGTTTACTATCGGACATTTCATTTGATTAATATGAGTTATGTATTCCCTTCAAACAATATCTAATGGTATCATATTAGCAGAAATGGTAACAAACCAGCTTTTATTTGACCGTCACTCCATGTATATTCAGCATACAACTCTTTAAATACTGGGAAACGACCAACATCCTGATAAAAATAAAATACAGTATTACTAACATAATTATGTACAATAGATCTCCATGTACATGTATGTTACGGTCACCGTGATCTAGTGGTAAAATTGGAGAGACATACGGAGAGAAAGAGGGGGAAGGGGTGGGGAGATGGATAGCGAGAGAGAGAGAGAGAGGGAGAGAGGGAGAGAGAGCGAGAGAGGATATCGAGACGGAGAGAGAGCGCGCGAGAGGAGAGAGCTTGAAGGATATCGAGAGAGATTGATAGAGGAGAAGAGAGAAAGAGAGATAGCGATATCGAGAGAGGGATATCGAGAGAGATAGATAGAGGGGGAGAGAGAGCGAGAGAGAGGGATATCGAGAGAGATAGATATAGGGGGAGAGAGAGAGCGAGAGAGGGATATCGAGAGAGATTGATAGAGGAGAAGAGAGAGAGAGAGAGAGATAGCGATATCGAGAGAGGGATATCGAGAGAGATAGATAGAGGGGGAGAGAGAGCGAGAGAGGGATATCGAGAGAGGGATATCGAGAGATAGATATAGGGGGAGAGAGAGCGAGAGAGGGATATCGAGAGAGGGATATCGAGAGAGGGATATCGAGAGAGATAGATGGAGGGGGAGAGAGAGAGCGCGAGAGGGATATCGAGAGAGATAGATAGAGGGGGAGAGAGAGAGAGCGCGAGAGGGATATCGAGAGAGATAGATAGAGGGGGAGAGAGAGAGCGAGAGAGGAGAGAGCTTGTAGGATCAGGACCTGCACGATTCATACAGATATGACAGGTTGCTGAATAGCCAAGTGGTAAAGAATGGTAAGTGTTATCTGTATCAGACGTATATCATTAGGATAGCATTGAATGGATAAATCAATGTTCCAAACCACAAATTTCAAAGTCAGACAGGGCAACCCATATGAATCGAATGACACAATAATAAACGAGCACATTACTTTACATGTCAGTATCACTATTATATTATAGAGTGTGTGTTTTACGTTTATTTATCGTCGCTACCGGTTGCCCATATGAGTGTTGCCTCCTGAAGAGATTAGGCATTTTAAATGTTGGAGGATAGTGTAATGATACAGACTGAGACCCATTACAGAGTCTCCTCTGGGTCTTGTACGTGCACGATGTAAAGCACCGACACGAGACCTCGGTTTAAAGTCCCATCTGAAAGACTGTTAATTTTATTAGGGTCAGACGGGGGATCGAACCTGCGATCCCTTGATTACCAGTTCAGCGTGTTACCACTGGACATCAGATCTGTCTGTTTATATTATAGAATTACAGTCCGACTGTTATATATAATAGTAATTTTTAGCCTTAGTAGCTAGAGTAAATGCATATAGAATTAGTACATATTTGAATATATATTTAAAGCTGTCCATTCATTTACTCGATAACAAAGTTAAACGTATTGCAAGATAAAGCCAATACAGCAATACGATTATGTTCTACTTTGACATTTATACTCAAAAGTGGTATATCTTCTTTATCTAGTTATCTAGTTTTTGTGGAAGTCGTGATAGCGTAACGGTAGCGCGTTCACTTCAGGTGTGAAAGGCCTGGAGTTCGAGCCCCGCTGGAGCCGTTACGATTGTGCCCTTAGACAAGGTATTTAAATTCCACGTTGCCTCTTTTCTCTCCCCCGTGGCGATGGATTCCATCAGGAATGAGGTCTCGAGAGTGATTACTATACGTTATAAGAACTTGTTTCGCAATCGAGCTAACATAAATATGTATAAACTATCTAGTTACAAAATGATGGAAGATACAAACCCTCAGCGTCAGAATTAGATGCGTTTTCCCTTTGAGAACCTCGACTGCGTGTGCATGTGTGATGTTTTCAAATGGTATACCATTCACATCAATAATCTGATCTCCTGCATGAACTTCATTTGTATCGGCTAAACCACCACGGTCAATTCTACAAATAAATCATAAATCAATTAATGTACCATTTGACTTAAGCTGTAGGTGCGACTTTAAAACCTTTGAAAACAAACAAACAAACAAACGGACGGATATGTAGTTCGGTGGTAACACGCTGGACTGGTAATCCAGAGATCGCTGGTTCGATCCCCCGTCTGACCCTAATAAAATTAACAGTCTTTCAGATGGGACGTTAAACCGAGGTCTCGTGTCGGCGCTTTACACCGTGCACGTAAAAGAACCAGAGGAGACTCTGGAATGGGACTCTGTCTGTATCATTGCACTATCCTCCAAAATCTAAAATGACTAATCTCTTCAGGAGGCGTCGCTCATTTGGGCAACTGGTAGCGACGATAAATAAACGTAAAACACACACAAAACAAAACATAATGAATCTAAACTTAGTTTTATTTGCTAAATTGAAACGGTCAATCTTGCAAATAAGTCCTAAATATATTATATATATCATTATAGGATCGCCAACTGCGTACTCGCTTCCGTAACCTTGTTATGTGCAAATAAAATACAATAATGAATCTGTTGCTGTGTATGCCCCTTAATTATAGTACACGGGCATGATTGAAGACGACCTACATATTATACACGAAACCGTCGCGGCAAATTCTACAAATAAACCATTAAGCAAATCGAATAATCGTATAAATAAATACATCTTCATTCAATTCATTTATACGATTAGAAGTTATATAAAGTAATTGTAGAGCATTGCTTACAATAATGTCAGAGAGATAGATTTGGAGATGCTCTTGTATAAGGGATATAACTCAAGCTACGCTAGAATATCGATATTGACAGAGTTAAGGAAACTTAGAGTAACAATTTCCTAAAACGACTTCTCGTGCTCCGATTTGATAGTTCATGTTCTTGAACTTTCTTCAAATATTCCTTTAATTATTAAACATTTTCTTTTTAACATCCAAAACTACTGACTCACTAAAATAAATACAATAAGTTCTGAATTTCTTTAGCATATACCTAGAATATATTTCACGTATTTTCATTGTTATATATATTATTCGCCTGCCTATTGTATATCAATCAGTTGACAGAGAGAAGAACTATATAAGTTTTCTTTCGTTCTAATCCCTACTGTCTACTGCTGTTAAATTATATGTAAACTGTTCATTTCTTGATTACATGTACAGATACTGACATAAATAATGTTTAAACTAAACGACTGCGATCTAGTTTTAGCCAATTGCCACTGCTGTCTAAGTCATCATGCACAATTATACATGAGCTGCTTGTCTTAAATGAAGAACTGACACAATAATCTTACTTGAAATGTGTGTAAATAGTTGAAATCAATACATTAGCTTCATTGTTTGATCATATTGCTATATATATGTAATGATGTAAATACGAGCAAATTAATAATATTGTATTGCAACCTTTATTCACACAATGAGGATAAAATGTACAATTACATAATTATTATTAAAATATAAAATTAAATTAAATTAAACAAAATAATAGAATTTCCCGCTCTTTTTCCATATCTAATCTTGACTCTCTTCTCTACTCTTTATTAGTTATATATCAACCCGTGTCACAACATCTGTTAACTAATTACATGTATACTCATATGTCATGTAAATGATCTGAGTTAATAAAGAATAATTGAATTGAATTGAATTAATTATCACGATAACATGACTGTCACATTTCTAACATACATAAATCCTGATATTCTCCATATACATATACATCACATTTTCAAAGTGCAAATGGGTTTGGGCTACAAGTTTCGAATATGCATTGACATGCATATATGAACTTTACTAAGACTGTTATTTATTAAGTGGAAAAGGCAATTGAAGTAGATAAAGTTAGCTTAAATGAACTCACTTTGAGACGTAAATCCCAAGATCGTATTCTCGTCCGCCTCTAATATTGAAGCCTAATGTACGATCAGTCTTGCCGAACTTCAGGTTAATTCTTCTCTCAGGAATGTCTACTTCCAACCCTCGGATATTGTGACTATGTCCGCATTCTTGAAATTCTCCAGATATCAATCTCTTATCGTGAACATCATACCTTTGTAAACGTACAACAACAACAGCATACATTTACAAGAGCGACAGTACAGCAAATACATCCGTATGACTAAGCGATTGTTAGGTGAATGATGTGTACACACATATCAATACAAAGAAGACACATGTCCGTCTATATACTTGGAAAACCCCTAGAGTAATGACGAAAACAAGGCCCAGTGGCTATGCTTTAAAAACAATAAGAAATGAACTACTAGTAGCGGATCACCATCACAAACCAACCACAAGAAACATTAATTACCTAGTACCACAGCCCAACGCCCAATATAAACCACACGACTACACGGTTATGGAACAGTCTAACGACACACATCCAGTCCCAGTCTTCTGATTATTGTCATTTATCTTTTAAAACTTAGCGACTAACATTTTAGAATAACTGACTATTTCCGGACTGCGCATGTCAGTAATCGCTACTGATTATTCGGCAATACAAAGTGTTGTTGTTGACCGTTATAATTTAATATTTTTCAGTTAGAAATGAAAATAGTATTAAGTTAAGCTTGAATTTAGTTTAAACTGTATTTATTAAAGTATACATTTTACAAGTACGTATATATAATATACACAAACTACATACTGTAAGTATTGGATTGGAAAACAAGTTTTAACAACTTATATTAATTCCTTTCCACTTGAATTTGCAAGCATAGAGTTCATGAAAGACCAGTAATATACGATCAGTAATATTGAAGGTTAAGGCCAATTTTGCAACAACATAATTGTTGTGTTTCTCTCATAATCTTGTATACTCTTTCTTATCCGTTGTGCAATCCGCGTAGGTCGGTAGATGTTCTACTGTAACCGCTGTAGCATGCCCAGGAAAAGCGTTGCTAGGTAAACTGCCCACCTCAGATATAGCCTGCCCAGGAAAAGCGTTGCTAGGTACACTGCCCACCGCAGATATAGCCTGCCCAGGAAATGCGTTGCTAGGTAAACTGCCCACCTCAGATATAGCCTGCCCAGGAAAAGCGTTGCTAGGTACACTGCCCACCGCAGATATAGCCTGCGCAGGAAAAGCGTTGCTAGGTAAACTGCCCACCTCAGATATAGCTTGCCCAGGAAACGCGTTGCTAGGTAAACTGCCCACCTCAGATATAGCTTGCCCAGGGAAAGCGTTGCTAGGTACACTGCTCACCTCAGATATAGCCTGCCCAGGAAATGCGTTGCTAGGTAAACTGCCCACCTCAGATATAGCTTGCCCAGGAAATGCGTTGCTAGGTAAACTGCCCATCTCAGATATAGCCCAGAATGGTGCTGATCATTACAGGTGTAAAAACCCGAACAAATAAAGCAAACAAACTTAGAATATCAGGACATTTCGGTGACAATGATAATTAGAGAAGTTTGAATAGTTTCAAGTATACTAGAGGACATAGAAAACGCACATTTCGGATACGTGTGTTTTTACATGAAAACAATAACTATATAAATACATACAGTGGCCCAACGATAACGTGTTATTTACAAACATTACTATACATAGGTTTCGAATAAGCCAAATCAATACGTAGGGTGTAATAAATAATCCTGTGTGCCAAGTAATGCATACATAAATCATACTAAACTTCTTTTTATAATAATATTAGTCCGTGCTATAGCGGGAATCACGTTATCGTTGGGGTATAGTAGTTTTAAACATTGTGGAATGTTTTTAGTTGTTCAGTTTGTGTTTTGTAATAAAGATGTGATATACCTTTGATGGAATCTTTCGTATTTCGTGTTCGTGTAATAATAATCATATAATGTAGGTGTGCGTTTTCTATGTCCTCTAGTATATAATGTAGGCGTGCGTTTTCTATGTCCTCTAGTATATAATGTAGGTGTGCGATTTCTATGTCCTCTAGTATATAATGTAGGTGTGCGTTTTCTATGTCCTCTAGTATATAATGTAGATGTACGTTTTCTATGTCCTCTAGTATATAATGTAGATGTGCGTTTTCTATGTCCTCTAGTATATAATGTAGGTGTGCGTTTTCTATGTCCTCTAGTATATAATGTAGGTGTGCGTTTTCTATGTCCTCTAGTATATAATGTAGGTGTGCGTTTTCTATGTCCTCTAGTATATAATGTAGGTGTGCGTTTTCTATGTCCTCTAGTATATAATGTAGGTGTGCGTTTTCTATGTCCTCTAGTATATAATGTAGATGTGCGTTTTCTATGTCCTCTAGTATATAATGTAGATGTGCGTTTTCTATGTCCTCTAGTATATGTTCCAATGAAGTGTATACCGGGTTAATCGTCATTCAGACATGCAATTTTAAACTAAGACACTTCTACCGGGACAATAGCTAACCGAATCGTATCGTGTCTGATATGCCACCAGTTTAAATAGGTTTGTTTTCATGTACACACTGTTACGCCGCATAGAGCTCCTAACCCATAGAGCTCCTCGTGGAGCTCTATGCGTTGTGGCATGACGCATAGAGTTACCAGGTAGCTCTATGTGTAAGGCCACAACGCATAGAGCTCCTAAGAAGCGCTATGCGTTAGGCAAACACGCATAGAGCTCCCGAGAGCCCTATCGGTCGAAGGTACACATCAACTTTAAAATGGGTCTTTCAACCTGAGGCATAGAGCTCCCCACTTCCGATAATTAAGATGTTGAGATGACGTGTACGTGTACTTGTAGATACAAATGCACGTACGCGTTGTAGGTATTAACACCTAACACCTATTCACACCTACATGATATGGACCGGACACGAAATGTAGGCACTTGACGTTTGACCTCAAAGTGCGACCTTGACTTTGAACCTACATGGCTGGAACATGGGTTCTGCACGTCATCTCGATGAGGTGAACATTTGACCCAAGTTTCGTGAAAAACCTTCAATAGGTTTAGGAGATATGGACCGGGCACGGTGGGATGGGCGGACGGAATGACGGATGGACATCGACCAATCCTATAGTCCCCATTACCGGGTCTTCGACCAGTAGGGGTCTAACAAGCCTTTAATAAAGTGAAAATGGGACATAATTCAGTAAGTACAACACAGAGATTTATGGTTATTGCGCTCTGCACTCCGCCTCATTGCCCTCTATCACTGCTTCAAGTTTCTTTTTATTACCTTCAATACTTTTCGAGTTATGCTCCGGACAAGCACATAATAAGGTGAAAAGGGGAGATAATTCAGTAGGTACATCACATAGATGTATTGTTCTCTCGCTCTATACACCGCCTTATTTCCCATTATCACAGTTTCAAGTTTCATTAGATTTCATTCAATACTTTACGAGTTATGCTACAGCAAGCATTTAATAAAGTGAAAAGGGAGGTAATTCATCAATGACAACACAGATAGTTATGGTTCTTGCGCTCTGCTCTCCATCTCATTGCCCTCGATCACCGATTCAAGTTTCATTTGATTTCCTTCTATGCTTTTCGAGTTATGCTCCGGACAAGAAGTACCCGGGATAACGAACGGATGGACGGACGAACGAACGGACGGACGGACAGACAAAGTGGCAACTATATGCTCTCCCTTTGGGGAGCATACAAATAGTCAGTAGTTTAATATGTTTTAGTAGTTGACAACAGAGGAGCTCAATGCGGGACGATCGGTCATATTGACGCATTGAAGCTCTATCGGACAGGAGCTCTATGCGTTCTTTAACGACGCATAGCTCTATGGTTAGGAGCTCTATGCGGCGTAACAACGCACCCTATTATTGTTTTTCCCTGGGCAATACATTCAGAAATGTTCCTGTCTGCTGTGCCACTGGATATGTGGTCTTTACTCACCAGGAAGTTTTCTCTCTGGATAATCGCCATTCTGGAACTTTTCTCGTTCGTTGTACAACCACTTTTAGTCGGTTGGAACCTGTCAGAAGCTTGACAGCGCTGCTGCTTGCCACTCCCTTGAGGCTAATATTGTTCACCTCTAATATCTTGTCACCCACTGCAAGACCTGCATTATCTGCAATAATCATTGGCACGTTAAATGCTTAAGTGAAGCTGTGACGAAATATGAATACAATCACCCTGTGCTAGTTGCCATCTCTATTGTGTAATCAGTGTCGGAGATTATAACGCGTATCCCATATCTCAAGCTCAAACTCAAGTGATTTAATTTACACTCAGCTGAATCAATCAGAAGCTTGAAACCAACCGGAGGTTATAAAGTATATCCCATATCTCAAGCTCAGTAATCCAGGGATCGCAGGTTCGATCCCCCGTCTGACCCTACTAAAATTAACAGTCTTTCAGATGGGACTTTAAACCGAGGTCTAGTGTCGGTTATTTACACCGTACACGTAAAAGAACCAGATGAGATTATGGATTGGGTCTCTGTCTGTATCATTGCACTATCCTCCAGCAATCTAAAATGACTAAGCTCTTCAGGAGGCGTCGCTCATATGGGCAACCGGTAGCGACGATAAATAAACTTAAAACACACACACAGCTCAAACTCAGGTGATTAGATTTACACTCAGCTGAATCAGTCAGAAGCATGAGACTAATCGGAGGGTATAAAGCGTATCCCATATCTCAAGCTCAAACTCAAGTGATTAGATTTACACGCAGCTGAATCAATCAGAAGCTTGATACCAATCGTAAGATTGGAGAACATGTTCTATAATATCCGGGCCGGACTGTATTAAGTAGTTTCCAGATTCCTAGTATGTTGCTTGATTATATACCGACACTATATAAAACTGTGCACTTTTATATTGAGCGTTACTTTTCGTGACACATTTTAAAAGTATGTATTTTACTATCATGAGTGAAGAAAATACTCCTTCACACATTGCATTAATGTATCCAGTACGCGCGTAGACGTCCAAATTTGGTGTCAGTATACATTTAACTTTAATTTAACTTCGATTAATCAGTGCTAAGCAGTGTCATTCTGCAATTCTTTTGACTGGGTGGTAAGACGCATTACCGTTCTGTCATATTGCTGATGTTGTTTATAATTATACGATATCTACTATTGGCATTCATTGTTATTATAGCCGGTAATTAAAGTTCAAACTTTATTTAGTCTACAACGATTGCGAAGCAAGTTCTAACAACTTATATTAATCACTCTCGCTGGCGCGGATGAAAGCGTAAATGTGATCATTCGTGTGGGAGGAAACCGGAGTAGTCGGAGAAAACCCTCCTGTCCGATCTGGCGATCACCGTACCATCTCACATACCTCCCGGTCCGAGGATCGAACCCGGGTTACATTGGTGAGAAGCGAGCGCGCTACCCACTGCGCTACTCGGACAGTCAATAGCAGGTAACTAGAACTATATAGGCAAATGATGTCGTATAGCTTGAACTTTGTACACTTGTCATGACTAGCAGTATGATACTTTATATAGCTAAATTATAGCATAAACAACGATTACTCAGTCTGCTAGTAATAAACAAATTAGAAGCAAATCTCCAATACTGCCAGATTGTTTGTCAAACTATTTACCTTTTTGAAATATAATGTAGCTCATTTATATATAGTGTATACGTGCGTGTAACCCTTTCCTTCATAGAGATTTAGGTTAATATACTATTATATCTCCATACAAACGACAGCCATTTAGCTATCATGCAGTGGATAAGTAGTCGCCATATCTATCCCCCATCCATGGATATTACTGGGACCTCATGAAATGCTGGCCTTTATTATGAGGTGCTTCTATGAGGGAAAGGGTCAATGTATGTCGTATTGGTAATGGCGTCAAGAGGTGCTTCTATGAGGGAAAGGGTCAATGTATGTCGTATTGGAAATGGCGTCAAAAGGTGCTTCTATGAGGGAAAGGGTCAATGTATGTCGTATTGGTAATGGCGTCAAGAGGTGCTTCTATGAGGGAAAGGGTCAATGTATGTCGTATTAGAAATGGCGTCAAGAGGTGCTTCTGTGAGGGAAAGGGTCGATGTAAGTCGTATTGGAAATGGCGTCAAGAGGTGCTTCTATGAGGGAAAGGGTCGAGTATGTCGTATTGAAAATGGCGTCAAGAGGTGCTTCTATGAGGGAAAGGGTCAATGTATGTCGTATTGGAAATGGCGTCAAGAGTGCTTCTATGGGGAAAGGGTCAATATATGTCGTATTAGAAATGGCGTCAAGAGGTGCTTCTGTGAGGGAAAGGGTCGATGTAAGTCGTATTGGAAATGGCGTCAAGAGGTGCTTCTATGAGGGAAAGGGTCAATGTATGTCGTATTGGAAATGGCGTCAAGAGGTGCTTCTATTAGGGAAAGGATTACAGTCGCCTCCGTGGTCGAGTGGTTAAACTCGCTGACTTGTATACAACTGCAACCTATCATCACTGATGGCCACAGGTTCGAGTCCCGATCAGACCGTGTCTCTTTATATGAAAACGTTTGCAGTTTCTCATTGTTGATGAGGTTGGTGCACCAAGTACTGGTTAACCGCTGCAGATGTGTTGCTAGGTAAACTGCCCGTCGCTCAAATGGGCAAGTAGCGACGCTAAATACACTTAAAAATATAATACGTGTCACACAGCAATATAATATGGCTAACTCTAATTAAAATAGCATTGATCGATAAGGTGGCACAATGTCAGCATCATGCTATGCATGTGCACATGTTCTGATATTAGCCTTGCTTAAACATATTGTATCACATGTATGCCCCTCCCTACATCTACATAACATATTACTAGTTCCCTGTTAGGAACAATCGACATATGATGTGGCGTCCGTGGTAGAGCATCGGATTCGAAATATAACGGTCCCGGGTTCAATACTCGGTCAGGCCACGTATGTAGTGTCAGTGAGCAAGGCACCACACACATTTCTTAATACTGGTTAACCACTAAGGTCGGCGAAGCCTGCACAGGAAAACATGTCTATGTCCCCGCAATGGGTTTGACATTAATGGGACATACATACATACATACATATAACATGTTATTGCTTTCAAATAACATACATATACACAAACAGCACACTCGTTATACAACACATGAAATGCAACGAATACTATATGAGTGAAACTGATACGTTTTATAAGAAGCAAATGGGTTGGGGTCACAGGTTTTAGCTGAACACTACGGTAGCATACAACTTGATGTGATATAATATATTTAGGCATACTGTGACGTCATATCGCGTAATATTACGTAAGTCATACCAGCAGCACAATCCGCATCAATCTCGCTGACATAGATACCCAGACCGTGCTCCGAGCCCCCTCGTAGACTAAACCCCAGACTCGGGTCCTGCTTGTCCCTGTAAACTGTAAACACACGCACATCTTTCACCCTCCTACTGCTTGTATTTGTGCTGGTACTCGCCACTGATCGATGGTCTGAAATAAACATATATAATAATAATAATAATAATTAATAATAATTGTAATAATAATTATTAATAATAATTGTAATAATAATTATTATTAATAATAATAATAATAATAGTAATAATAATAATTAATAATAATAATACTTAATAATAATAATAATAATAATTAATAATAATAATAATAAAGACTGTATTTAACGAGAGAACTCATTTGAACAATTAAGTCATTTCTACCATGAGGCCCTCAACAAATTCAAACAATGAAATAGCATAATGAAACATGTAAACAGTAACCAGTAAAACTTGTACAGGAAATAAGATATAAGCTGCAAGAACTAATACTTATATGACTGATACAATACGCTATGGTGAGTATATATTTAACCCAACGCACGCTAGCGGTGACAATAACATTCAAATATGTCATGGAAACACCACCATTCAAATGAAATTCGATGAGATATTTTAAAAATAAGAAAAGCACATTCATGAATTGTCGCCTGCTACAATTATTTCAACTCGTTATGACCTTTATCTTACCCAGAATGCAAATAGTTTAATATTTCTCATGCTTGTTTGGTGGTGGACAATTTTGCATTTAAGTTTAAACTTAATTTATTTTACAACGATTGCGAAGCAAGTTCTAACAACTTATATTAATCACTCTCGTTGGCGCGGATGAAAGCGTATATGTGGTCATTCGTGTGGGAGGAAACCGGAGTACCCGGAGAAAACCCACCTGTCCGATCTGGCGACAACCGTACCATCTCACATACTTCCCGGTCCGATGAGCGAACCCGGGTTGCATTGGTGAGAAGCGAGCGCGCAAACCACTACGCTAATCGGACAGCCTTTTGCATTTGCAATTGACCCTTTCCAGTGTTTGTGACATGCATAGAGAATTCATTATTTAGCGAGCAGGAGACCGCCTCCGTTTTTGAGTGGTTAAAGTCGCTGATTAGTATACCGCTGTAACCTATCATAAATGATAGCAACTGGTTTGAGCCCGCTCAGGCTGTCTGTTTATATGAACAAGTTGGCAGTTTTTACGGAGGTTGGTGCATTAAGTAATGGCTAACCACTGGAGCCTGCCCAGGAATTGTTTGGTAAAGTGCCCGCCGGCGATATAGCTCAAAGTGGTGCTTATGAAGGCGTAAAACAAGAACAAACAAACATTCCATACGTGCATACGTGACTGGCAACACACTAACGAATGAACAGTAGAATTCAAAGCCTATCAAGTTATGAACTTGTGCTGGTGGAGGCGTAAACCCCGAACGAACAAACCAAACAAACAAACACTGACCGAGTAGAATGGTTTCAGTGGGTATAATAGATCGATATATTCTATATCGAATCTTCTACTTTGGAAAAGAAACAAACTAAGAAACACTCCTGTAATATTGTTTCTCAACAGCACGGTTACTAAACAGTTCATATTCAACAACGTCAACACACTATTTACACTATTCCTTAGTCACATGACTATATATAGGGTTGGCAAGGAACATTTCATTTGTACATCATCCCCCAATTGGAGTACAGACACGTATAGGCTATAAGCAGAACAGGATCCGCACCGTAGCACCGATCACAGTGCCAATATCTTACATATTGGATCGTTTGAGGCCTTTATCTTGCTTAAAACACACATTTATATAACACAACCATACCTATATAAAAATGATAATTTCGTACATTTATGTAGGCCCCTACATGATTTGATAAAATACTCATATTGAAAGCAGTCCAATATTAAAAATAAAGTATAGCACGTTCAAAGGTATGACGTCATGACAGTGTTTTAATTGATACGTTAATTCATCAAGAATACTCTCGTGTCTACGATTTCTTCCTTACGATATATGTAATGATTAACACAAACACTTTAAACTGATATGGGGGACACCTATCTTTGTTTACAATTGTATCATTATGTAGTTTACAAGCATACTGGACTGTGTTACACAACTTGAACTTGAATATCAAAAGTATGTATATAGTATACAGCACAATTGTCAACAGTAGGGTGTATTGATCTATAGTTACATAGTTTAATGATAAATAATTGTTATTATGTTAAAAACAATTATATATATATATGTGTGTGTGTTTGTATGGATATTTATGTGTATGTATATATGTATATATATTTGTTTTAATAATACAATATATTGTAATTACATGTAATTAATAATACACACACTTTTCTCAATTTATAGAATGATGTATGTTAGTTTTATTATAACCGCCATGTTATTTGATTTATGGCGATGAACATGTTATATGTTTGATGGCGATGAACATGTTATATGTTTGATGGCGATGAACATGTTATATGTTTGATGGCGATGAACATGTTATATGTTTGATGGCGATGAACATGTTATATGTTTGATGGCGATGAACATGTTATATGTTTATGCCAAATAAAATATATTGAATTGAATTCATTAGATAGCCATTCAGAAATATAAAATGTTGCTACTTTAGATATCCCGAGTGTTTGCATATGTAGCCAGTATACAGGCGCATACGCTATCGATTAGGACCGTACTGTGTTCGTGTTGGACTATGCAAGATGTTACTCACCTATTAGGATATCACTAAGCTTATTGATCACACATAAGCAACACTATTTCTTTTGTTTGATTGACAATCAACATAACGAACGATGTTCGGGGTTTAAATGGATATTGATTGTTTTCATTTTAACGCCTGAATTATATTTTAGATTGAATCTAGCTTGCAATGACAACTGCAGGGTTTCACGCTGCTATTCTCCCCATGCAATGCGATACACCACCTGTCTATATTGTATATTCCGAATACAAACATCGATCGACGGATCTGTAGCTCAGTTGTAACACGCTGGAATGGTAATCCATGGATCGCAGGTTCGATCCCCCGTCTGACCCTAATACAATTAACAGTCTTTCAGATGGGACATTAAACCGATGTCTCGTGTCGTTGCTTTACACCGTGCACGTTCAAGAACCAGAGGAAACTCTGTAATGTATCTGTATCGTTGCACTATCCTCCAAAAATCTAATATGACTAATCTCTTCAGGAGGCGTCGCTCATATGGGCAACCGGTAGCGACGATAAATAAACGTAAAACACACACACATCGATTAAGTAACTGGAGGCAGTTGAGCCAATCGGTTACCTGTTTCCTAATCTTAAACCTTAATGTCTTACGCAGCCATCAAAGAGAATCATAGAAAGTGGCTGCTTAGCACAGGTGGCTACTAAATAGTTTATACACATTTATTTTAGCTCCATTGTGAAAAACAAGCACAAATGCGAACTGTAGATGTAATCTGTACCATAAATCTTTACCATAAATCACAAGCACAAATGCGAACTGCAGATGTAAGCTGTACCATCAATCTTTACCATACACCACAAGCACAAATTCGAACTGTAGATGTAATCTGTACCATAAATCTTTACCATACATCACAAGCACACATGCGAACTGTAGATGTAATCTGTACCATAACTCTTTACCATAAATCTTTACCATAAATCACAAGCACAAATGCGAACTGCAGATGTAAGCTGTACCATCAATCTTTACCATACACCACAAGCACAAATTCGAACTGTAGATGTAATCTGTACCATAAATCTTTACCATAAATCTTTACCATAAATCACAAGCACAAATGCGAACTGCAGATGTAAGCTGTACCATCAATCTTTACCATACACCACAAGCACAAATTCGAACTGTAGATGTAATCTGTACCATAAATCTTTACCATACATCACACGCACACATGCGAACTGTAGATGTAATCTGTACCATAAATCTGTACCATAAATCACAAGCACAAATGCGAACTGCAGATGTAATCTGTACCATAAATCTTTACCATACATCACAAGCACAAATGCGAACTGCAGATGTAATCTGTACCATAAATATGTACCATACATCACAAGCACAAATACGAACTGTAGATGTAATCTGTACCATAAATCTGTACCATAAATCTGTACCATAAATCACAAGCACAAATGCGAACTGTAGATGTAATCTGTACCATAAATCTGTACCATAAATAGTTACCATAAATCACAAGCACAAATGCGAACTGTAGATGTAATCTGTACCATAAATCTGTACCATAAATCTGTACCATAAATCACAAGCACAAATGCGAACTGTAGATGTAATCTGTACCATAAATCTGTACCATAAATCACAAGCACAAATGCGAACTATAGATATAAGCTGTACTATAAATCTTTACCATAAATCACAAGCACAAATACGAACTGTAGATGTAATCTGTACCATAAATCTTTACCATAAATCACAAGCACAAATGCGAACTGTAGGTGTAATCTGTACCATAAATCTGTACCATAAATCACAAGCACAAATGCGAACTATAGATATAAGCTGTACCATAAATCTTTACCATAAATCTGTACCATAAATCACAAGCACAAATGCGAACTGCAGATGTAATCTGTACCATAAATCTTTACCATAAATCTTTACCATAAATATTTACCATACATCACAAGCACAAATGCGAACTGTAGATGTAATCTGTACCATAAATAGTTACCATAAATCACAAGCACAAATGCGAACTGCAGATGTAATCTGTACCATAAATCTTTACCATACATCACAAGCACAAATGCGAACTGTAGATGTAATCTGTACCATAAATCTTTACCATACATCACAAGCACAAATGCGAACTGTAGATGTAATCTGTACCATAAATCTTTACCATACATCACAAGCACAAATGCGAACTGTAGATGTAATCTGTACCATAAATCTTTACCATACATCACAAGCACAAATGCGAACTGTAGATGTAATCTGTACCATAAATCTTTACCATACATCACAAATGCGAACAATAGATGTAATCTGTACCATAAATCTTTACCATAAATCTGTACCATAAATCACAAGCACAAATGCGAACTGTAGATGTAATCTCTACCATAAAAAGTTTACCATACATTACAAGCACAAATGCGAACTGTAGATGTAATCTGTACCATAACTATTTCTATTCATAATACTCGTGTTGTGTTACCCGTGAATGTTAAAATTAATTACATTATTTTGGTATGTCAATAAACGTGATGCACGATAGCTGTTTATTAGTTGAAATGCTCAGATTCTGCTACATATATTTGGAAACAAAGTATACCATATACATGTAATAGGACATATACAATAGATGAAGACATATGGTTGCTCACCGATGTAGTGGTGCTTTAACTATACATATTTAAGCCCGCTTGGGAATTATAACTATTTTTGTTCAATCCTTCGGATTGGTCACAGTTCAATGCAATTCTCAGACCCAACCAATCAAATCAATTGAGCTTGCGCTTAAATGCATATCCAACTACTTTCAAATCTCCCCAAAAAGCTTGCAATGTCACACTTCCTATAACAGACGGATCTGTAGTCCAGTGGTAACACGCTGGACTGGTAATCCAGGGATCGCAGGTTCGATCACCCGTCTGACCCTAATAAAATTAACAGTCTTTCAGATGGGACTTTAAACCGAGGTTTCGTGTCGATGCTGTACATCATGCATGTAAAAGAACCAGAGGAGACTCTGGAATGGGCATCTTTGTGTATCATTACACTATCCTCCAACATTCTAAAATGACTAATCACTTCATGAGGCGTCGCTCATATGGGCAACCGGTAACGTCGATAAATAAACGTAAAACACACAATATATATACAGACAATTTATTTATGCTGTTGTATTTCAGAAGAGACAAGCCGACCCATTGAAGAGTTTTCAGTTTGAGGGACTTACAAGAAGAAAAAGAAGAAGAATTAGAAATGAAACTGATTTTGGCCAGAGTGTTATATTTTATGATTAATAGGAAAAACTGACATGAATTCCAAATATTTCATAGAAACCAAGGGTATAGCTAAACCCAAAGTGTTGTGCTGGCCCAGCTAGGATGGTTAGGAACAACAGCTGAATGCATTTTTGAACTGTTTGAAACTATCAGTTTTGAAAGGCTATGTTGCATTATTACGCCAATGGAAAGTGTATTATCATTATTTTTTCATTTACTCTTTATTCCGACAGATAAAAGAGGATAAATACATGTTAACACATTACACAGCACAGCACAGCACCACACAGCACAGCACCATACAGCAAAGCACCACACAGCACAGCACCACACAGCACAGCACCACACGCACAGCACAGCACATCACCACACAGCACATCACAGCACAGCACAACACAGCACATCACAGCACCACACAGCACAGCACAGCACATCACAGCACAGCACAACACAGCACAGCATAGCACAGCACATCACAGCACATCACAGCACCACACCGCACAACACAGCACAACACAGCACAACACAGCACAGCACAACACCGCACCGCACCGCACCGCACAGCACAGCACATCACATCACAGCACAGCACAGCACCACACAGCACAACACATCACAGCAAAGCACAGCACACAACACAACACATCACAGCACAGCACAACACAGCACAGCACAGCACAACACAGCACAGCACAGCACAGCACAGCACCACACAGTACAACACAGCACAGCACAGCACAACACAGCATAGCACAGCACAACGCAACACAACACAACACAACACAACATAACACAACACAACACAACACAACACAACACAACACAACACAACACACACACTTCATTTACTGTTGTTTATTTGCACTGTAATGTTGACTGACAATGAAATGCTTGGATTGCTTCACTTTTCAGGTAACAACTATTGCATAGCACACCTCCCCATCCCGACCATGTCTTATTTTCTGATCACACTATTTTAGCCATCAATTCAAACGTCTCATATTTAGTCGGCTCATGCGCATACAACTACCATACCTATAGATGCTTTCTTGAACACTTTCATATCTCCAATATCTTTTTTTAAAAAAACACAAGCACAAACACTTTATCCCGATATTATAATGTTAGCTTTAAACTGAAGGAAGTCATGACACAGTTACAATTGCTTCCTTTGTGTGAATAAGGGTGGGATATATTGTATTGACTTCATGATTAGCTTTAATAATTGATGGGGGTAACATCTTGTAGAGCTGCCATTGATCAATACCCGTATAGATCATGAGAAGCCAGTTGCTGACGGAAGTATTTATATATTGGATGCAAAACCAGACACGTTAGTATTCATTTAGTTAAACGAACGACAGTTATCGAGATATAACAGGATCTGGAGCGACTTCAATGGTTTTAATCCAGTTTCATGCACTAAATTAGCAAGAAGATACGAACTTAACGAAGTCATAATAGTGTGGCAATATTGCAATGGGTCATATAAGAAATGAATTAGAAAACATAGACGTATCACCCATATACAACTGTCAAACTCAAGAATTGAAACTCTCCAAGAACATATAAATACATATCAGTATATACTCACACGAAAAAGAAAGTATGCACTTGGCTAGAGGGAACATTTTATACTTATATAGAAGCAATAAATAGGCATAATTATTTAGTAATACTAGTAATACTAAATTAGTATCACAATGTGCAAAAATGTATTCACTACACGATGTTTCACTTTTAGTTGAAATTTGATAATTATCAACGCACTGTTTTACGTGTGAATATAAACATATAATTTTCCCTCTAACCAAGTGCACACTGTCTTTTTCGTGTGAGTATATATATATTTACTTATATGCTTATACTATATATCTGTAAATTCTGACCTGGAGGTAACAAAAAGTTGCCTAGGTTTTCTTGTTGTGGATGACGACGAAGCCGGAATTTAGTGTGGAAATTGGTTCGTTTGTCATATTCAACTAGATGTCTTTCCCGTACGAAATATCGAACGTACTTCAGCAGTTCCAGCTTAGTATATGTCCGTAGCACCAAATCTAGTCCCACAAGCAGTCTATCGATGTTATGGCGGCGCTGATAATCTTTTAGAATTTTATAGAGAATAAGTCTCTCTGCCTTGGAAAATAAGACATGCACAAGCTCATTAAACTCATACATGCGCTGTCGTCTGATGTCATCTTCATCCTCCTCCTCATCCTCCTCCTCCTCCATCTCCTCCTCCTCCATGTTTACAACTTTATCTGTCAGATGTACAACCATGTCAGTTAGTTCAACGTTCTACCTTAAATGTACTTTGTTTTCACAACTTAGCTTTGAAAAAAAGAATTTAGTTACTACGAATAAATACAGATAGTTTGTTTATTGCGAGAACCTATTAAGCACGACTGCATGCAGTACAGTCCTACCGAGTGGAAGTCGTGATAGCTGTGGAAGTCGTGATAGCTCAGTGGTAGCGCGTTCGCTTCACGTGCGAAAGGCCCGGAGTTCGAGCCCCGCTGGAGCTGTTACGATTGTGTCCTTAGGCAAGGCATTTAAATTCCACATGCCTCTTCTCTCTCCCTCGTGGCGATGGATTCCATCAGGAATGAGGTCTCGAGAGTGATTAGTATAAGTTATAAGAACTTGTTTCGCAATCGAGCTAAAATAAATTTGTATAAACTAAAGTCCTACCCATCACATACTTACAACATGGACACACAGTAATACACATTTATAATCCCAACGGTGTTGTTCATGAAATAATCGTTATAGCGAGCTAAAAAAGTGAGAACAAAAGAGAAAACACACTAATCTTTATACCAATCAAACACTATATTTGTTTCTTTCACAGAAATAGTTATTGCATTACATTTACTTGTAACTTGTAGTGAGAGTGCAGATGATAGCGCGTCCGAAACAACGTAGATGTAGCTTTTATCGCACTACATGTAGTTGTAACTTGTAGTGAGAGTGCAGATGATAGCACATCCGAAACGTAACTATTATCACAGTAGACACGCTGGAATTACTATTTTACGTGCCCTGTTCCTATGAATACGTGATGTAAAAACTATAGAGAGCTACTAAGTACAATCAGATTTGAATTAACTATCCATCTGCTTCAATGTAAGCTGTCAGGTCAGATCTGTGTCACGTCAGATCTGTGTTGAAATGAGCTTGAGTTAATACACACATATTCTTGTTAATCATTTACATCCAAGTACAGTTTACAGAAGAATTAAAATACTACTCGCATAAGTTTTAATAAATACGGTCGCGACTTTACACTGCCCATAGACGAAGAGCATGACTCATCTATTGCCTATCGGTGAAGGTGTTGCAAATAGCGAGTCACATATAAAATTGCATATATTATACTGTATGTATTTATAAGCTTGCTCTTTCAAGCTCGATTATGGCGCCAGATGTCGACAATGTCATTAACCAGAAATTGATTTTAGCACAATACATTCACAATTGATGTCTTACATGTACTTACATACGATGATAGAGTCCGTTCTCCAATCCGATAATTCGTTTACTAATATATATGATGTACATGCAGTAAGACACTATATACAAGTAAGTAATTGTGTATTATAGTGGCATGTGCATATAAGTAGTATAGAACAATATATAAATTACAATAAAAATAGCACCCGACCCAATGGGTCATATATGCGGCTCGTATTTAATAGCATCGTGGATACGGTCTACTGAGCGCCAGCATAGACTGTATGTTGTGAATATGTATTACTGAGTGCTATTCAGCTGACTTGCGGAAGGTCTGAGGTTCTACCGGGTGCATGTCCGTGAATTAAATACTGCTCGGAGGTATGGTTGTAGTGCCAGTATATACTGTATGGTTGTAGTGCCAGTATATACTGTATGGTTGTAGTGCCAGTATATACTGTATGGTTGTAGTGCCAGTATATACTGTATGGTTGTAGTGCCAGTATATACTGTATGGTTGTAGTGCCAGTATATACTGTATGGGTGTAGTGCCAGTATATACTGTATGGTTATAGTGCCAGTATATACTGTATGGTTGTAGTGCCAGTATATACTGTATGGTTGTAGTGCCAGTATATACTGTATGGGTGTAGTGCCAGTATATACTGTATGGTTGTAGTGCCAGTATATACTGTATGGTTGTAGTCCAGTATATACTGTATGGTTGTAGTGCCAGTATATACTGTATGGTTGTAGTGCCAGTATATACTGTATGGTTGTAGTGCCAGTATATACTGTATGGTTGTAGTGCCAGTATATACTGTATGGTTGTAGTGCCAGTATATACTGTATGGTTGTAGTGCCAGTATATACTGTATGGTTGTAGTGTCAGTATATACTGTATGGTTGTAGTGCCAGTATATACTGTATGGTTGTAGTGTCAGTATATACTGTATGGTTGTAGTGCCAGTATATACTGTATGGTTGTAGTGCCAGTATATACTGTATGGTTGTAGTGCCAGTATATACTGTATGGTTGTAGTGTAGTATATACTGTATGGTTATAGTGCCAGTATATACTGTAGGTTGTAGTGCCAGTATATACTGTATGGTTGTATGTTATATACTGTATGGGTGTAGTATCAGTATATACTGTATGGTTGTAGTGCCAGTATATACTGTATGGGTGTAGTGTCAGTATATACTGTATGGTTGTAGTGCCAGTATATACTGTATGGTTGTAGTGCCAGTATATACTGTATGGTTGTAGTGCCAGTATATACTGTATGGTTGTAGTGCCAGTATATACTGTATGGTTGTAGTGCCAGTATATACTGTATGGGTGTAGTGCCAGTATATACTGTATGGGTGTAGTGCCAGTATATACTGTATGGTTGTAGTGCCAGTATATACTGTATGGTTGTAGTGCCAGTAAATACTGTATGGGTGTAGTGCCAGTATATACTGTATGGTTATAGTGCCAGTATATACTGTATGGTTGTAGTGCCAGTATATACTGTATGGTTATAGTGCCAGTATATACTGTATGGTTGTAGTGCCAGTATATACTGTATGGTTGTAGTGCCAGTATATACTGTATGGTTGTAGTGTCAGCATATACTGTATGGTTGTAGTGCCAGTATATACTGTATGGTTGTAGTGCCAGTATATACTGTATGGTTGTAGTGCCAGTATATACTGTATGGTTGTAGTGCCAGTATATACTGTATGGTTGTAGTGCCAGTATATACTGTATGGGTGTAGTACCAGTATATACTGTATGGTTGTACACCTGGGTTACTGAGTGTTGCATATACTGTATGGATGTACACATGGGTTACTGAGTGTTGCATATACGGTATGGATGTACACCTGGGTTACTGAGTGTTGCATATACTGTATGGATGTACACATGGGTTACTGAGTGTGGCATATACTGTATGGATGTACACCTGGGTTACTGAGTGTAGCATATACTGTATGGATGTACACATGGGTTACTGAGTGTTGCATATACTGTATGGATGTACACCTGGGATACTGAGTGTTACATATATTGTATGGTTGTACACCTGGGTTACTGAGTGTTGCATATACTGTATGGATGTACACCTGGGTAACTGAGTGTTGCATATACGGTATGGATGTACACCTGGGTTACTGAGTGTTGCATATACTGTATGGATGTACACCTGGGATACTGAGTGTAGCATATACTGTATGGATGTACACATGGGTTACTGAGTGTAGCATATACTGTATGGTTATACACATGAGTTACTGAGTGTAGTATATACTGTATGGATGTACACCTGGGTTACTGAGTGTTGCATATACTGTATGGATGTACACCTGGGATACTGAGTGTTACATATATTGTATGGTTGTACACCTGGGTTACTGAGTGTTGCATATACTGTATGGATGTACACCTGGGTTACTGAGTGTTGCATATACGGTATGGATGTACACCTGGGTTACTGAGTGTTGCATATACTGTATGGATGTACACCTGGGATACTGAGTGTAGCATATACTGTATGGATGTACACATGGGTTACTGAGTGTAGCATATACTGTATGGTTATACACATGAGTTACTGAGTGTAGTATATACTGTATGGATGTACACCTGGGTTACTGAGTGTTGCATATACTGTTTGGGTGTAGTGCCAGTATATACTGTATGGGAGTAGTTCCAGCATATACTGTATGGTTGTAGTGCCAGTATATACTGTATGGGTGTAGTGCCAGTATATACTGTATGGTTGTAGTGCCAGTATATACTGTATGGGTGTAGTGCCAGTATATACTGTATGGTTGTAGTGCCAGTATATACTGTATGGTTGTAATGCCAGTATATACTGTATGGTTATAGTGCCAGTATATACTGTATGGTTGTAATGCCAGCATATACTGTATGGTTGTAGTACCAGTATATACTGTACGGTTGTAGTGCCAGTATATACTGTATGGTTGTAGTGTCAGTATATACTGTATGGTTGTAGTGCCAGTATATACTGTACGGTTGTAGTGCCAGTATATACTGTATGGTTGTAGTGCCAGTATATACTGTATGGTTGTAGTGCCAGTATATACTGTATGGTTGTAGTGCCAGTATATACTGTATGGTTTTAGTGCCAGTATATACTGAATGGATGTAGTGCCAGTATATACTGTATGGTTGTAGTGCCAGTATATACTGTATGGTTGTAGTACCAGTATATACTGTATGGTTGTAGTGCCAGTATATACTGTATGGTTGTAGGGCCAGTATATACTGTATGGTTGTAGTGTAGTATATACTGTATGGTTGTAGTGCGAGTATATACTGTATGGTTGTAGTGTCAGTATATACTCTATGGTTGTAGTGCTAGTATATATACTGTATGGTTGTAGTGCCAGTATATACTGTATGGTTGTAGTACCAGTATATACTGTATGGTTGTAGTACCAGTATATAATGTATGGTTGTAGTAACAGTATATACTGTATGGTTGTAGTACCAGTATATACTGTATGGTTGTAGTACCAGTATATACTGTATGGTTGTAGTGTCAGTATATACTGTATGGTTGTAGTGCTAGTATATACTGTATGGTTGTAGTGCCAGTATATACTGTATGGTTGTAGTACCAGTATATACTGTATGGGTGTAGTGCCAGTATATACTGTATGGTTGTAGTGCCAGTATATACTGTATGGTTGTAGTGCCAGCATATACCATATGGTTGTAGTGCCAGTATATACTGTATGGTTGTAGGGCCAGTATATACTGTATGGTTGTAGTGTAGTATATACTGTATGGTTGTAGTGCGAGTATATACTGTATGGTTGTAGTGCCAGTATATACTATATGGTTGTAGTTCCAGTATATACTGTATGGTTGTAGTATCAGTATATACTGTATGGTTGTAGTGCCAGTATATACTGTATGGTTGTAGTGCCAGTATATACTGTATAGTTGTAGTACCAGTATATACTGTATGGTTGTAGTACCAGTATATACTGTATGGTTGTAGTATCAGTATATACTGTATGGTTGTAGTGCCAGTATATACTGTATGGTTGTAGTGCCAGTATATACTGTATGGTTGTAGTACCAGTATATACTGTATGGTTGTAGTACCAGTATATACTGTATGGTTGTAGTATCAGTATATACTGTATGGTTGTAGTGCCAGTATATACTGTATGGTTGTAGTGCCAGTATATACTGTATGGTTGTAGTACCAGTATATACTGTATGGTTGTAGTACCAGTATATACTGTATGGTTGTAGTATCAGTATATACTGTATGGTTGTAGTGCCAGTATATACTGTATGGTTGTAGTGCCAGTATATACTGTATGGTTGTAGTACCAGTATATACTGTATGGTTGTAGTACCAGTATATACTGTATGGTTGTAGTACCAGTATATACTGTATGGTTGTAGTGCCAGTATATACTGTATGGTTGTAGTGCCAGTATATACTGTATGGTTGTAGTGCCAGTATATACTGTATGGTTGTAGTGCCAGTATATACTGTATGGTTGTAGTGCCAGTATATACTGTATGGTTGTAGTGCCAGTATATACTGTATGGTTGTAGTGTCAGTATATACTGTATGGTTGTAGTGCCAGTATATACTGTATGGTTGTAGTGCCAGTATATACTGTATGGTTGTAGTGCCAGTATATACTGTATGGTTGTAGTGCCAGTATATACTGTATGGTTGTAGTGTCAGTATATACTGTATGGTTGTAGTGTCAGTATATACTGTATGGTTGTAGTGTAGTATATACTGTATGGTTGTAGTGTCAGTATATACTGTATGTTATGCAGATATGTTGGTTGTAGTGCCAGTATATACTGTATGGTTGTAGTGCCAGTATATACTGTATGGTTGTAGTACCAGTATATACTGTATGGTTGTAGTACCAGTATATACTGTATGGTTGTAGTGCCAGTATATACTGTATGGTTGTAGTGCCAGTATATACTGTATGGTTGTAGTGCCAGTATATACTGTATGGTTGTAGTGCCAGTATATACTGTATGGTTGTAGTGCCAGTATATACTGTATGGTTGTAGTGCCAGTATATACTGTATGGTTGTAGTGCCAGTATATACTGTATGGTTGTAGTACCAGTATATACTGTATGGTTGTAGTACCAGTATATACTGTATGGTTGTAGTACCAGTATATACTGTATGGTTGTAGTGTCAGTATATACTGTATGGTTGTAGTGCCAGTATATACTGTATGGTTGTAGTGCCAGTATATACTGTATGGTTGTAGTACCAGTATATACTGTATGGGTGTAGTGCCAGTATATACTGTATGGTTGTAGTGCCAGTATATACTGTATGGTTGTAGTGCCAGTATATACTGTATGGTTGTAGTGCCAGTATATACTGTATGGTTGTAGTGCCAGTATATACTGTATGGTTGTAGTGTAGTATATACTGTTGGTTGTAGTGCGAGTATATACTGTATGGTTGTAGTTCCAGTATATACTGTATGGTTGTAGTATCAGTATATACTGTATGGTTGTAGTGCCAGTATATACTGTATGGTTGTAGTGCCAGTATATACTGTATGGTTGTAGTACCAGTATATACTGTATGGTTGTAGTACCAGTATATACTGTATGGTTGTAGTGCCAGTATATACTGTATGGTTGTAGTGCCAGTATATACTGTATGGTTGTAGTGCCAGTATATACTGTATGGGTGTAGTGCCAGTATATACTGTATGTTTGTAGTGTAGTATATACTGTATGGTTGTAGTGTCAGTATATACTGTATGGTTGTAGTGCCAGTATATACTGTATGGTTGTAGTGTAGTATATACTGTATGGTTGTAGTGTCAGTATATACTGTATGGTTGTAGTGTAGTATATACTGTATGGTTGTAGTGCCAGTATATACTGTATGGTTGTAGTGCCAGTATATACTGTATGGTTGTAGTGCCAGTATATACTGTATGGTTGTAGTGCCAGTATATACTGTATGGTTGTAGTGCCAGTATATACTGTATGGTTGTAGTGCCAGTATATACTGTATGGTTGTAGTGCCAGTATATACTGTATGGTTGTAGTGCTAGTATATACTGTATGGTTGTAGTGTAGTATATACTGTATGGTTGTAGTTGTGGTATATACTGTATGGTTGTAGTGCCAGTATATACTGTATGGTTGTAGTGTCAGTATATACTGTATGGTTGTAGTGCCAGTATATACTGTATGGTTGTAGTGCCAGTATATACTGTATGGTTGTAGTGCCAGTATATACTGTATGGTTGTAGTGCCAGTATATACTGTATGGTTGTAGTGCCAGTATATACTGTATGGTTGTAGTGCCAGTATATACTGTATGGTTGTAGTGTAGTATATACTGTATGGTTGTAGTGCCAGTATATACTGTATGGTTGTAGTGCCAGTATATACTGTATGGTTGTAGTGTCAGTATATACTGTATGGTTGTAGTGTCAGTATATACTGTATGGTTGTAGTGTCAGTATATACTGTATGGTTGTAGTTCCAGTATATACTGTATGGTTGTAGTGTCAGCATATACTGTATGGTTGTAGTGCCAGTATATACTGTATGGTTGTAGTGTAGTATATACTGTATGGTTGTAGTGCCAGTATATACTGTATGGTTGTAGTGTCAGTATATACTGTATGGTTGTAGTGTAGTATATACTGTATGGTTGTAGTGCCAGTATATACTGTATGGTTGTAGTGTCAG
>CM026389.1:26856115-26927796 GCA_014843695.1 Archivesica marissinica
GTAGTGCCAGTATATACTGTATGGTTGTAGTGCCAGTATATACTGTATAGTTGTAGTGCCAGTATATACTGTATGGTTGTAGTGTCAGTATATACTGTATGGTTGTAGTGTAGTATATACTGTATGGTTGTAGTGCCAGTATATACTGTATGGTTGTAGTGCCAGTATATACTGTATGGTTGTAGTATCAGCATATACCGTATGGTTGTAGTGCCAGTATATACTGTATGGTTGTAGTGCCAGTATATACTGTATGGTTGTAGTACCAGTATATACTGTATGGTTGTATTACCAGTATATACTGTATGGTTGTAGTGCCAGTATATACTGTATGGTTGTAGTGCCAGCATATACTGTATGGTTGTAGTGCCAGTATATACTGTATGGTTGTAGTGCCAGTATATACTGTATGGTTGTAGTGCCAGTATATACTGTATGGGTGTAACGTAGTATATACTGTATGGTTGTAGTGCCAGTATACACTGTATGGGTGTAGTGTCAGTATATACTGTATGGTTATAGTTCCAGTATATACTGTATGGTTGTAGTGCCAGTATATACTGTATGGTTGTAGTGTCAGTATATACTGTATGGTTGTAGTGCCAGTATATACTGTATGGTTGTAGTGCTAGCATATACTGTATGGTTGTAGTGCCAGTATATACTGTATGGTTGTAGTGCCAGTATATACTGTATGGTTGTAGTGCCAGTATATAATGTATGGTTGTAGTTCCAGTATATACTGTATGGTTGTAGTGCCAGTATATACTGTATGGGTGTAGTGCCAGTATATACTGTATGGTTGTAGTGCCAGTATATACTGTATGGGTGTAGTGTAGTATATACTGTATGGTTGTAGTGCCAGTATATACTGTATGGTTGTAGTGTCAGTATATACTGTATGGTTGTAGTGCCAGTATATACTGTATGGTTGTAGTGCCAGTATATACTGTATGGTTGTAGTGTCATAATACTGTATGGTGTAGTGCCAGTATATACTGTATGGTTGTAGTCAGATATACTGTATGGTGTAGTGCATATATCTGTATGGGTATATACTGTATGGTTGTAGTGCCAGTATATACTGTATGGTTGTAGTGTCAGTATATACTGTATGGTTGTAGTGCCAGTATATACTGTATGGTTGTAGTGCTAGTATATACTGTATGGTTGTAGTGCCAGTATATACTGTATGGGTGTAGTGTAGTATATACTGTATGGTTGTAGTGCCAGTATATACTGTATAGGTGTAGTGCCAGTATATACTGTATGGTTGTAGTGCTAGTATATACTGTATGGGTGTAGTGCCAGTATATACTGTATGGTTGTAGTGTCAGTATATACTGTATGGTTGTAGTGCCAGTATATACTGTATGGTTACTGTATGGTTGTAGTGCCAGTATATACTGTATGGTTACTCTATGGTTGTAGTGCCAGTATATACTGTATGGTTGCTGTATGGGTGTAGTGCCAGTATATAATGTATGGGTGTAGTGTCAGTATATACTGTATGGTTGTAGTGCCAGTATATACTGTATGGGTGTAGTGTAGTATATACTGTATGGTTGTAGTGCCAGTATATACTGTATGGTTGTAGTGTAGTATATACTGTATGGTTATAGTGCCAGTTTATACTGTATGGTTATAGTGCCAGTATATACTGTATGGGTGTAGTGCCAGTATATACTGTATGGTTGTAGTGTAGTATATACTGTATGGTTATAGTGCCAGTATATACTGTACGGTTGTAGTGCCAGTATATACTGTATGGTTGTAATGTAGTATATACTGTATGGGTGTAGTATCAGTATATACTGTATGGTTGTAGTGCCAGAATATACTGTATGGGTGTAGTGTCAGTATATACTGTATGGTTGTAGAGCCAGTATATACTGTATGGTTGTAGTGCCAGTATATACTGTATGGTTGTAATGTAGTATATACTGTATGGTTGTAGTGTAGTATATACTGTATGGTTGTAGTGCCAGTATATACTGTATGGTTGTATGCCAGTATATACTGTATGGTTATAGTGCCAGTATATACTGTATGGTTATAGTGCCAGTATATACTGTATGGTTATAGTGCCAGTATATACTGTATGGTTGTAATGTAGTATATACTGTATGGTTGTAGTGTAGTATATACTGTATGGTTGTAGTGCCAGTATATACTGTATGGTTGTATGCCAGTATATACTGTATGGTTATAGTGCCAGTATATACTGTATGGTTATAGTGCCAGTATATACTGTATGGTTATAGTGCCAGTATATACTGTATGGTTGTAATGTAGTATATACTGTATGGTTGTAGTGTAGTATATACTGTATGGTTGTAGTGCCAGTATATACTGTATGGTTGTATGCCAGTATATACTGTATGGTTATAGTGCCAGTATATACTGTATGGTTGTAGGGCCAGTATATACTGTATGGTTGTAATTAGTATATACTGTATGGGTGTAGTATCAGTATATACTGTATGGTTGTAGTGCCAGTATATACTGTATGGTTGTAGTGCCAGTATATACTGTATGGTTGTAATGTAGTATATACTGTATGGTGTAGTATCAGTATATACTGTATGGTTGTAGTGTCAGCATATACTGTATGGTTGTAATGCCAGTATATACTGTATGGGTGTAGTGCCAGTATATACTGTATGGTTGTAGTGCCAGTATATACTGTATGGTTGTAGTGCCAGTATATACTGTATGGTTGTAGTGCCAGATATATACTGTATGGTTGTAGTGCCAGTATATACTGTATGGTTGTAGTGCCAGTATATACTGTATGGTTGTAGTGCCAGTATATACTGTATGTGTAGTGCCAGTATATATGTATGGGTAGTTCAGTATATACTGTATGGTTGTAGTGCCAGTATATACTGTATGGGTGTAGTGTAGTATATACTGTATGGTTGTAGTGCCAGTATATACTGTATGGTTGTAGTGTAGTATATACTGTATGGTTATAGTGCCAGTATATACTGTATGGTTATAGTGCCAGTATATACTGTATGGGTGTAGTGCCAGTATATACTGTATGGTTGTAGTGTAGTATATACTGTATGGTTATAGTGCCAGTATATACTGTACGGTTGTAGTGCCAGTATATACTGTATGGTTGTAATGTAGTATATACTGTATGGGTGTAGTATCAGTATATACTGTATGGTGTAGTGCCAGATATACTGTATGGTTGTAGTGCCAGTATATACTGTATGGTTGTAGTGCCAGTATATACTGTATGGTTGTAGTGCCAGTATATACTGTATGGTTGTAGTGCCAGTATATACTGTATGGTTGTAGTGTCAGTATATACTGTATGGTTGTAGTGTAGTATATACTGTATGGTTGTAGTGCCAGTATATACTGTATGGTTGTAGTACCAGTATATACTGTATGGTTGTAGTGCCAGTATATACTGTATGGTTGTAGTGCCAGTATATACTGTATGGTTGTAGTGCCAGTATATACTGTATGGTTGTAGTGCCAGTATATACTGTATGGTTGTAGTGCCAGTATATACTGTATGGTTGTAGTGCCAGTATATACTGTATGGTTGTAGTGTCAGTATATACTGTATGGGTGTAGTGCCAGTATATACTGTATGGTTGTAGTGTCAGTATATACTGTATGGTTGTAGTGCCAGTATATACTGTATGGTTGTAGTGTCAGTATATACTGTATGGTTGTAGTGCCAGTATATACTGTATGGTTGTAGTGCCAGTATATACTTATGGTTACTGTATGGTTGTAGTGCCAGTATATACTGTATGGTTACTGTATGGGTGTAGTGCCAGTATATACTGTATGGTTGTATTGTCAGTATATACTGTATGGTTGTAGTGCCAGTATATACTGTATGGTTGTAGTGCCAGTATATACTGTATATGGTTGTAGTGCCAGTATATACTGTATGGTTGTAGTGCCAGTATATACTGTATGGTCTGTATGTAGTGCCAGTATATACTGTATGTGTAGTGTCAGTATATACTGTATGGGTGTAGTGTCAGTATATACTGTATGGTTGTAGTGCCAGTATATACTGTATGGTTGTAGTGCCAGTATATACTGTATGGTTGTAGTGCCAGTATATACTGTATGGGTGTAGTGCCAGTATATACTGTATGGTTGTAGTGCCAGTATATACTGTATGGGTGTAGTGTCAGTGTATACTGTATGGTTATAGTTCCAGTATATACTGTATGGTTGTAGTGCCAGTATATACTGTATGGTTGTAGTGTCAGTATATACTGTATGGGTGTAGTGCTAGTATATACTGTATGGTTGTAGTGCTAGCATATACTGTATGGTTGTAGTTCCAGTATATACTGTATGGTTGTAGTGCCCGGATATACTGTATGGTTGTAGTGCCAGTATATACTGTATGGTTGTAGTTCCAGTATATACTGTATGGTTGTAGTGTCAGTATATACTGTATGGGTGTAGTGCTAGTATATACTGTATGGTTGTAGTGCCAGTATATACTGTATGGGTGTAGTGTAGTATATATTGTATGGTTGTAGTGCCAGTATATACTGTATAGGTGTAGTGTCAGTATATACTGTATGGTTGTAGTGCTAGTATATACTGTATGGTTGTAGTTCCAGTATATACTGTATGGTTGTAGTGTCAGTATATACTGTATGGGTGTAGTGTCAGTATATACTGTATGGTTGTAGTGCCAGTATATACTGTATGGGTGTAGTGTAGTATATACTGTATGGTTGTAGTGCCAGTATATACTGTATGGTTGTAGTGTAGTATATACTGTATGGTTATAGTGCCAGTATATACTGTATGGGTGTAGTGCCAGTATATACTGTATGGTTGTAGTGTAGTATATACTGTATGGTTATAGTGCCAGTATATACTGTACGGTTGTAGTGCCAGTATATACTGTATGGTTGTATGTAGTATATACTGTATGGGTGTAGTACAGTATATACTGTATGGTTGTAGTGCCAGAATATACTGTATGGGTGTAGTGTCAGTATATACTGTATGGTTGTAGGCCAGTATATACTGTATGGTTGTAGTGCCAGTATATACTGTATGTTGTAATGTAGTATATACTGTATGGTGTAGTGTAGTATATACTGTATGGTTGTAGTGCCAGTATATACTGTATGGTTGTATGCCAGTATATACTGTATGGTTATAGTGCCAGTATATACTGTATGGTTATAGTGCCAGTATATACTGTATGGTTATAGTGCCAGTATATACTGTATGGTTATAGTGCCAGTATATACTGTATGTTTAGTGCCAGTATATACTGTATGGTTGTAGTATTATACGTATGGTTAGTGCCAGTATATACTGTAGTGTAGTGCCAGTATAACAGGTTGTAGTAAAACTGTATGGTTTAGTGCCAGTATATACTGTATGTCAGTATATACGTATGGTTGTAGTGCCAGTATATACTGTATGGTTTAGTCCAGTATATACTGTATGGTTGTAGTGTCAGATATACTGTATGGTTGTATGAGTATGGTGTAGTGCCAGTATATACTGTATGGTTGTAGTGTAGTATATACTGTATGGTTGTAGTGCCAGTATATACTGTATGGTTGTAGTGCCAGTATATACTGTATGGTTGTAATGTAGTATACACTGTATGGGTGTAGTATCAGTATATACTGTATAGTTGTAGTGTCAGAATATACTGTATGGGTGTAGTGTCAGTATATACTGTATGGTTGTAGAGCCAGTATATACTGTATGGTTGTAGTGCCAGTATATACTGTATGGTTGTAATGTAGTATATACTGTATGGTTGTAGTGTAGTATATACTGTATGGTTGTAGTGCCAGTATATACTGTATGGTTGTATGCCAGTATATACTGTATGGTTATAGTGCCAGTATATACTGTATGGTTATAGTGCCAGTATATACTGTATGGTTATAGTGCCAGTATATACTGTATGGTTATAGTGCCAGTATATACTGTATGTTTATAGTGCCAGTATATACTGTATGGTTGTAGTGCCAGTGTATACTGTATGGATATAGTGCCAGTATATACTGTATGGGTGTAGTGCCAGTATATACTCTATGGTTGTAGTGTAGTATAGACTGTATGGTTATAGTGCCAGTATATACTGTATGGTTGTAGGGCCAGTATATACTGTATGGTTGTAATGTAGTATATACTATATGGGTGTAGTATCAGTATATACTGTATGGTTGTAGTGCCAGTATATACTGTATGGTTGTAGTGCCAGTATATACTGTATGGTTGTAATGTATTATATACTGTATAGGTGTAGTATCAGTATATACTGTATGGTGGTAGTGTCAGCATATACTGTATGGTTGTAGTGCCAGTATATACTGTATGGGTGTAGTGCCAGTATATACTGTATGGTTGTAGTGCCCGTATATACTCTATGGTTGTAGTGCCCGTATATACTGTATGGTTGTAGTGTCACTATATACTGTATGGTTGTAGTGTAGTATATACTGTATGGTTGTAGTGTCAGTATATACTGTATGGTTGTAGTACCAGTATATACTGTATGGTTGTAATGCCAGCATATACTGTATGGTTGTAGTACCAGTATATACTGTATGGTTGTAGTGCTAGTATATACTGTATGGTTGTAGTGTCAGTATATACTGTATGGTTGTAGTGCCAGTATATACTGTATGGTTGTAGTGCCAGTATATACTGTATGGTTGTAGTGTCAGTATATACTGTATGGGTGTAGTGTCATTATATACTGTATGGTTGTTGTGTCAGTATATACTGTATGGTTGTAGTGCCAGTATATACTGTACGGTTGTAGTGTCAGTATATACTGTATGGTTGTAGTGCCAGTATATACTGTATGGTTACTGTATGGTAGTAGTGCCAGTATATACTGTATGGTTACTGTATGGTTGTAGTGCCAGTATATACTGTATGGTTACTGTATGGGTGTAGTGCCAGTATATACTGTATGGTTGTAGTGTCAGTATATACTGTATGGTTGTAGTGCCAGTATATACTGTATGGTTACTGTATGGTTGTAGTGCCAGTATATACTGTATGGTTACTCTATGGTTGTAGTGCCAGTATATACTGTATGGTTGTAGTGCCAGTATATACTGTATGGTTGCTGTATGGGTGTAGTGCCAGTATATACTGTATGTGTGTAGTGTCAGTATAAACTGTATGGGTGTAGTGTCAGTATATACTGTATGGTTGTAGTGCTAGTATATACTCTATGGTTGTAGTGCTAGTATATACTGTATGGTTGTAGTGTCAGTATATACTGTATGGTTGTAGTGCCAGTATATACTGTATGGGTGTAGTGTAGTATATACTGTATGGTTGTAGTGCCAGTATATACTGTATGGTTGTAGTGTCAGTATATACTGTATGGGTGTAGTGTAATATATACTGTATGGTTGTAGTGCCAGTATATACTGTATGGTTGTAGTGTCAGTATATACTGTATGGTTGTAGTGTCAGCATATACCGTATGGTTGTAGTGCTAGTATATATACTGTATGGTTGTAGTGCCAGTATATACTGTATGGTTGTAGTACCAGTATATACTGTATGGTTGTAGTGCCAGTATATACTGTATGGTTGTAGTGTCAGTATATACTGTATGGTTGTAGTGCTAGTATATACTGTATGGTTGTAGTGCTAGCATATACTGTATGGTTGTAGTTCCAGTATATACTGTATGGTTGTAGTGCCCGGATATACTGTATGGTTGTAGTGCCAGTATATACTGTATGGTTGTAGTTCCAGTATATACTGTATGGTTGTAGTGTCAGTATATACTGTATGGGTGTAGTGCTAGTATATACTGTATGGTTGTAGTGCCAGTATATACTGTATGGGTGTAGTGTAGTATATACTGTATGGTTGTAGTGCCAGTATATACTGTATAGGTGTAGTGTCAGTATATACTGTATGGTTGTAGTGCTAGTATATACTGTATGGTTGTAGTTCCAGTATATACTGTATGGTTGTAGTGTCAGTATATACTGTATGGGTGTAGTGTCAGTATATACTGTATGGTTGTAGTGCCAGTATATACTGTATGGTTGTATGCCAGTATATACTGTAAGGTTATAGTGCCAGTATATACTGTATGGTTATAGTGCCAGTATATACTGTATGGTTATAGTGCCAGTATATACTGTATGGTTATAGTGCCAGTATATACTGTATGGTTATAGTGCCAGTATATACTGTATGGTTATAGTGCCAGTATATACTGTATGGTTGTAGTGCCAGTATATACTGTATGGTTATAGTGCCAGTATATACTGTATGGTTGTAGGGCCAGTATATACTGTATGGTTGTAATGTAGTTTATACTGTATGGGTGTAGTATCAGTATATACTGTATGGTTGTAGTGCCAGTATATACTGTATGGTTGTAGTGCCAGTATATACTGTATGGTTGTAATGTAGTATATACTGTATAGGTGTAGTATCAGTATATACTGTATGGTTGTAGTGTCAGCATATACTGTATGGTTGTAGTGCCAGTATATACTGTATGGGTGTAGTGCCAGTATATACTGTATGGTTGTAGTGCCCGTATATACTGTATGGTTGTAGTGCCCGTATATACTGTATGGTTGTAGTGTCACTATATACTGTATGGTTGTAGTGCCAGCATATACTGTATGGTTGTAGTGTCAGGTACTGTATGGTTGTAGTGCCAGTTTATACTGTATGGTTGTAGTGCCAGTATATACTGTATGGTTGTAGTGTAGTATATACTGTATGGTTGTAGTGCCAGTATATACTGTATGGGTGTAGTGCCAGTATATACTGTATGGATGTAGTGCCAGTATATACTGTATGGTTGTAGTTTAGTATATACTGTATGGTTGTAGTGCCAGCATATACGGTATGGTTGTAGTGTAGTATATACTGTATGGTTGTAGTACCAGTATATACTGTATGGTTGTAGTGTAGTATATACTGTATGGTTGTAGTACCAGTATATACTGTATGGGTGTAGTGCCAGTATATACTGTATGGGTGTAGTGCCAGTATATACTGTATGGTTGTAGTGCCAGTATATACTGTATGGGTGTAGTGCCAGTATATACTGTATGGTTGTAGTGCCAGTATATACTGTATGGGTGTAGTGCCAGTATATACTGTATGGTTGTAGTGCCAGTATATACTGTATGGTTGTAGTGCCAGCATATACTGTATGGTTGTAGTACCAGTATATACTGTATGTTTGTAGTGCCAGCATATACTGTATGGCTGTAGTGCCAGTATATACACTATGGTTGTAGTGCCAGTATATACTGTATGTTTGTAGTGCCAGTATATACTGTATGGTTGTAGTGTCAGTATATACTGTATGTTTGTAGTGCCAGTATATACTGTATGGTTGTAGTGCCAGCATATACTGTATGGGTGTAGTACCAGTATATACTGTATGGTTGTAGTACCAGTATATACTGTATGGTTGTAGTGCCAGCATATACTGTATGATTGTAGTGCCAGTATATACTGTATGGTTGTAGTGCTAGCATATACTGTATGGTTGTGGTGTCAGTATATAATGTATGTTTGTACACATGGGTTACTGAGTGTTGCATATACTGTATGTTTGTACACATGGATTACTGAGTGTTGCATATACTGTATGTTTGTACACATGGGTTACTGAGTGTAGCATATACTGTATGTGTGTACACATGGGTTACTGCGTGTAGCATATACTGTATGTTTGTACACACGGGTTACTGAGTGTAGCATATACTGTATGTTTGTACACATGGGTCACTGACTGTTGCCTATACTGTATGTTTGTACACATGGGTTACTGAGTGTAGCATATACTGTATGTTTGTACACATGGGTTACTGAGTGTAACATATACTGTATGTTTGTACACATGGCTTACTGAGTGTAGCATATACTGTATGTTTGTACACATGGATTACTGAGTGTTGCATATACTGTATGTTTGTATACATGGGTTACTGAGTGTTGCATATACTGTATGTTTGTACACATGGGATACTGAGTGTAGCATATACTGTATGTGTGTACACATGGGTTACTGCGTGTAGCATATACTGTATGTTTGTACACATGGGTTACTGAGTGTAGCATATACTGTATGTTTGTACACATGGGTCACTGACTGTTGCATATACTGTATGTTTGTACACATGGGTTACTGAGTGTAGCATATACTGTATGTTTGTACACATGGGTTACTGATAGTAATATATACTGTATGTTTGTACACATGGGTTACTGAGTGTAGCATATACTGTATGTTTGTACACATGGGTTACTGAGTGTTGCATATACTGTATGTTTGTATACATGTGTTACTGAGTGTTGCATATACTGTATGTTTGTACACCTGGATTACTGAGTGTTGCATATACTGTATGTTTGTACACATGGGTTACTGAGCGTTGCATATACTGTATGTTTTTACACCTGGGTACTGAGTGTTGCATATACTGTATGTTTGTACACATGGGTTACTGAGTGTAGCATATACTGTAAGTTTGTACACATGGGTTACTGAGTGTGACACAAGATGATCCAAGGGGGATTACTCACTATGGTAGAATACTAAGACCATGTACAATATCTACAATTTATTTACATATAAATGAATGATGATACTATATATAGATGCAAGATGTAATGACTGAAACGTCATTTGGCGGCCTGAAAAGTTCACGTGTTCCGTTGTTAGTTCTCTTTGCTGGTTATACACTTGTCAATTTATTTAATCATTCGCGGACTATTTCAATGATGTAACGTTTTTATATATATCTGGGTTGGTTCGCTCTTAAGCGTGTCGGGCCAACCTCCTATGCCGGTTTCCTGGTTGTCCGGTCACGTGGTAACTCCGGGTCGTTCCGGTCTGCAGTTCCACTGTTAGTTGCTTAGCCTGGTGGGTCTGTCGTCGCTCAACTGGCGATTACGTGGGTGACGTCCTTTGACGGCTATCCACACATTGGCAGTTCCCCAGCTGTTAGCATCTCACACTCCACTCCATGTTGCGTGTGGGTGATCAAATCCGCATTTCGCTCTGACCAAATTCTCACAACGTTTGCTCCACTCACGGTCAGTTCGTGTTGTGTCGTTTGAAGTGAATGGTCATATGTCAGGTCTCTTACTGTGTTAAATAGTTGTTCCGCCCCATGCTAATCTCACAATTCACTAAATCCCTGTGCTACCGTTATCATGTGCTATGTAAAATAAACTAGTTTATAGAGGCCCTGGTATATGGATTTATTACAATAGGTTACACAGAAATAAACCTTATTATGTTATCTCTGTCCGATTTTATCCAGGAAACGCTTTAAATAGTTCCCCTATAACATCCAAGAAGATTGGATCCCCTTAGATCACCATACCTCCCCTTATACTCCACTTATACCTGGATCTTCGAAGATGTGTTTACCTTGATTGGAAAACCCCTTCTATTAAAATGGGAAAATGAGGCCCCGACTTAGGGTTATAATAATGTGTTCATTAATACAAGAGTCATTTTGTGACAACACGTTCCCCCATAGAGAACAAGTGGATACACTTGTTTCCGACTCACACAATTACTCTAATATTTTCCTACCTACCTATATACAACTTACCACCTACTATTTACACTACTGTTCCTTCTTACCTCGCATTACAAGCGACTGAGATAATCAGCTCCAATATTCTCACGTCCCGGAATAGCCATGATTCTCATTCGGTACGGTTGGAGTGCCAAAGCCCATCTCATCAGTCTAGCATTTGCCATCTTTGCTTTGTTGAGATACGTCAATGGTTGATGGTCTGTTTCAAGGAGGAATTCTTTCCCATATAAGTATCGATGAAACTTGTTGACTCCCCACACCACTCCCAGGCATTCCTTCTCAATCACGGCGTAGTTCCGTTCTCTGGGAAGTAGTTTCCTGCTAGCATACACAACTGGCAGTTTTTCCCCATTCTGGTCCTGAAGCAACACCGCTCCTAACCCACAATCTGAAGCATCTGTTCTTAGAATGAATGGTTCATCTAAATTTGGCAACTTCAGAATCGGTGGACCCACTAACCTAAGTTTAAGTGTCTTAAATGCGTTGTCTTGGGGTTCACCCCATTCAACTATGTTTGGTTGTCCTTTTTTCGTCAGATCGGTCAAAGGTACTGCAATCGCTGAAAAGTTTGGAATAAACTTCCGGTAAAATCCTACTACTCCTAAAAATGACTTAACAGCTTTCTTGGTACGTGGTCTCGTTGCCTCCTGTACACTCTGGACTTTTGATGGTATTGGTTTCAGGGTGTGTTCCTCACCGATCACGTGTCCCAAACACTCAATATCAAAGTACCCAATGCTACACTTCGATGGCTTCGCCGTCAGTCTAGCTTCTAGTAATCTGTCAAATAGATTTCGCAATGCTGCGACATGCTCGTTCCAATGCAATGTGAAAATCATGATGTCATCAACAAAGCTGTCTGTACTTGGTAGCTCCTTAAGTACCTTTCTCACGAGTCTGCAGAATGTTGCTAGCGCATTGACTAATCCGAAGGGCATTGTTCTAAACTGGAACAACCCTTCTGACGTCTCAAACGCCGTCATCTCCTTTGCGGACTCTGAAAGTGGTACCTGCCAATAACCTTTGCTAAGATCAATTTTGGAAAAGTACTTGTATTTAGACAGTTTCGAAAACATCTCTTCTATGTTTGGCATTGGTTCTGCATCGAAGATGGTCACTTTGTTCAGCTGTCTGAAATCTATGCAGAACCTGATTGACCCATCTTTCTTTTTAATCATTACAACTGGTGAGGAAAATGGTGCCTTGGACGGCTCTATCACACCTAATTTTAACATTTTCCTCACCTCTTCCGCTACCGTTGTCTTCGTGTGGAACGGGATAGGATATCCTTTCACACTGACTGGATCCGTTGTCGTCAACTCGATGTCATGCTCCATCAGGTTCGTGATTCCTGGATGATCCGTCAGTACATCCCTATACTCGGCTAACAACCCCTCCACTTCGGTTCGTTGTTCGCTTGGTAGCGTTGGTGACACGTCGACATCCTGTACGGTCTCTGTTCCCTGTGTAGATGGACATACCATCGGCATGTCTACGCCCAGATCAGCTTCTTCTGTATCATCAACTGTGTCCAGACTCTCATCAATAACTGCAGCACACACTACTGTCAGTACACCGTCATGTCTCTGTGCTTCTCTCTCTGTGTAAAGCTGCTTCAACATATTAGCATGAAAAGTTCTGAGCTTCCCTTCTACATCAATCCTATAGTCTAATTCATTCAGCACCTGTTTAACTTCATATGGACCCTTCCATTGCAATAAAAGTTTATTGTGATTCACCGGAAGTAACACTAAGGCCTGATTTTCCACAGTTATTACACTTCCTATATGATGCGACCTTCCTACTATAGTCTCTATTCTGCCTAGGAAATATAGGAGTAGGTGTCTTACTTCCATTAAAACCTTTACTATCTCGGTTTACTACATTCTGAGCACCACCTCTGACCTCCGAGAACAAATCTGCTTGTATAGCCATGTCATTGGACTGGGTAAACTGTTTCTCCTTGAGAAATACATACAACTCTCTACTACATATACCAAGCAACTGATCTCTGATCAAATAATCTGTCACCGCCTCATACGTCTGCTCTACATGTCCTAATTCTAGCCATCTATCTAAATAGTTCCCAGACCGCCTTAAAAACTGAACAAACGTTTCCCCTTTCTCCGGTTTAGCAAATTTAAACCTGGTTCGGAATCCTTCCTCGGTTAGCTCAAACCGTTTAAGTAATGCTACCTTAAGCTTATCATAGTCACGAGAGTCATCAAATGGTAACCTGGAATACACATCTAGAGCTTTTCCCTTTAGTAATGCACTTAAATGCAGGGACCACTGATTTGGTTCCAAACCATGGACTTGCGCGTAGCGTTCAAATCTCGACAAATAACTATCCATGTTATCCGTGTCTGCCTCAAAGGGAGGTAATTTTGGCCCTTTCACGTGACTAACACCCCCTGACTTTGTTACACTAGGCTTACTGTCCTTAGAGAACTCTGCTAACTCTATGGCTCTCTGATGTTCCATACCAGCTACTTCTAAAGCTCTCTTATGTTCCTCATCTGCTCTAACTCGGTCGGCTTCCATTTTTTATCTTTCTTCACCTCTAGTTCTATTTCTAACTTATGTTTCTCTGCTGCTCTATCTAGCTCTATTCTCCGATTTTCTAATTCATACTTCTCCCTCTCAGCTTGCCTAGCTAATTCAAGATTCTTATTTTCTAATTCTAACTTCTCCTTCTCAGCCTGTCTCTCATTCCCTCGGGCCAGTCTTTCTTTCTCTTGTTCCTCTGAAACAAACTTCCTAAGTTCATCATCTTTATACCCGAGCTCCTTTCCTAGGACTGTCAAATCCTTAAGGCTACTCATGTTTCTACACGGTCTACTACCCACTAATTTCAATTACCCTAACCACCTTATTAACTCTAGGTTAAGGGTATACAAATCCCTATACTCTACCCTATTTTATGAATACACAATACAGTACTCACTAGATACCCGTTGGTTACTCGCCCAATGCTACGCTACACCTATTGCGCTGTCTCATTAATCACCCTATATTCTAGCATCGATGTCCCGCAATTAAACCACAACAATTCTTATAGGTATACACATCTATAGATTAACCCACTATAAATATAGAACCCTCACTGTCTGTAAAGCCAATGTGCTTTAAATACGTAGTCTCTCCAATAAATAGAGTCACAACATTCGTCAATACTTTCCACCTACACGCTGGTAGGGTTTACAACAGGTGTGACACCTTACAGGAGACGTTCGGCTATGAATATATAGCTCTCCGTAATATGTGATGTTATGCAGTCCGTCATACAAGATAACAAGGAACGACAACCCTCAGCACGTGCTTAACTACGCAACCTGGGAATCATCATTGGGTCTTCCTTAATATATTGAACTCACCCCAGGACACATTTCAGGTCAGTAGAGTTGTCTGTTCTGTCTTGTCTGCGACTGGAGCACACGTCTACAATATCAAAGTGTAAGCCGTTTAAGATAACCAAAATATTATAACTATCTGTGCAACATTAAAATAGAAGAGCCTTTACAAATAGGTAGTTAGTGTATTCTTACCATAGATCGTAATCGACTGGATATCCCACTTCTGACACCATGACACAAGATGATCCAAGGGGGATTACTCACTATGGTAGAATACTAAGACCATGTACAATATCTACAATTTATTTACATATAAATGAATGATGATACTATATATAGATGCAAGATGTAATGACTGAATACTATATATAGATGCAAGATGTAATGACTGAAACGTCATTTGGCGGCCTGAAAAGTTCACGTGTTCCGTTGTTAGTTCTCTTTGCTGGTTATACACTTGTCGATTTATTTAATCATTCGCGGACTATTTCAATGATGTAACGTTTTTACATATATCTGGGTTGGTTCGCTCTTAAGCGTGTCGGGCCAACCTCCTATGCCGGTTTCCTGGTTGTCCGGTCACGTGGTAACTCCGGGTCGTTCCGGTCTGCAGTTCCACTGTTAGTTGCTTAGCCTGGTGGGTCTGTCGTCGCTCATTGGGCGATTACGTGGGTGACGTCCTTTGACGGCTATCCACACATTGGCAGTTCCCCAGCTGTTAGCATCTCACACTCCACTCCATGTTGCGTGCGGGTGATCAAATCCGCATTTCGCTCTGACCAAATTCTCACAACGTTTGCTCCACTCACGGTCAGTTCGTGTTGTGTCGTTTGAAGTGAATGGTAATATGTCAGGTCTCTTACTGTGTAAAATAGTTGTTCAGCCCCATGCTAATCTCACAATTCACTAAATCCCTGTGCTACCGTTATCATGTGATATGTAAAATAAACTAGTTTATAGAGGCCCTGGTATATGGATTTATTACAATAGGTTACACAGAAATAAACCTTATTATGTTATCTCTGTCCGATTTATCCAGGAAACGCTTTAAATAGTTCCCCTATAACATCCAAGAAGATTGGATCCCCTTAGATCACCATACCTCCCCTTATACTCCACTTATACCTGGATCTTCGAAGATGTGATTACCTTGATTGGAAAACCCCTTCCATAAAATGGGAAAATGAGGCCCCGACTTAGGGTTATAATAATGTGTTCCTTAATACAAGAGTCATTTTGTGACAGAGTGTATCATATACTGTATGTGTATACACATGGATTACTGAGTGTTGCATATACTGTATGTTTGTACACCTGGATTACTGAGTGTTGCATATACTGTATGTTTGTACACATGGGTTACTGAGTGTTGCATATACTGTATGTCTGTACACCTGGGTACTGAGTGTTGCATATACTGTATGTTTGTACACCTGGGTACTGAGTGTTGCATATACTGTATGTTTGTACACCTGGGTACTGAGTGTTGCATATACTGTATGTTTGTACACCTGGGTACTGAGTGTTGCATATACTGTATGTTTGTACACCTGGATTACTGAGTGTTGCATATACTGTATGTTTGTACACCTGGATTACTGAGTGTTGCATATACTGTATGTTTGTACACCTGGGTACTGAGTGTTGCATATACTGTATGTTTGTACACCTGGGTACTGAGTGTTGCATATACTGTATGTTTGTACACCTGGGTACTGAGTGTTGCATATACTGTATGTTTGTACACCTGGGTACTGAGTGTTGCATATACTGTATGTTTGTACACCTGGGTACTGAGTGTTGCATATACTGTATGTTTGTACACCTGGGTACTGAGTGTTGCATATACTGTATGTTTGTACACCTGGGTACTGAGTGTTGCATATACTGTATGTTTGTACACCTGGGTTACTGAGTGTTGCATATACTGTATGTTTGTACACCTGGGTACTGAGTGTTGCATATACTGTATGTTTGTACACCTGGGTACTGAGTGTTGCATATACTGTATGTTTGTACACCTGGGTACTGAGTGTTGCATATACTGTATGTTTGTACACATGGGTACTGAGTGTTGCATATACTGTATGTTTGTACACATGGGATACTGAGTGTAGCATATACTGTATGTGTGTACACATGGGTTACTGCGTGTAGCATATACTGTATGTTTGTACACATGGGTTACTGAGTGTAGCATATACTGTATGTTTGTACACATGGGTCACTGACTGTTGCATATACTGTATGTTTGTACACATGGGTTACTGAGTGTAGCATATACTGTATGTTTGTACACATGGGTTACTGATAGTAACATATACTGTATGTTTGTACACATGGGTTACTGAGTGTAGCATATACTGTATGTTTGTACACATGGGTACTGAGTGTTGCATATACTGTATGTTTGTACACATGGTTACTGAGTGTTGCATATACTGTATGTTTGTACACCTGGATTACTGAGTGTTGCATATACTGTATGTTTGTACACCTGGTTACTGAGTGTTGCATATACTGTATGTTTGTACACCTGGGTACTGAGTGTTGCATATACTGTATGTTTGTACACCTGGGTACTGAGTGTTGCATATACTGTATGTTTGTACACCTGGTACTGAGTGTTGCATATACTGTATGTTTGTACACCTGGTACTGAGTGTTGCATATACTGTATGTTTGTACACCTGGGTACTGAGTGTTGCATATACTGTATGTTTGTACACCTGGGTACTGAGTGTTGCATATACTGTATGTTTGTACACCTGGTACTGAGTGTTGCATATACTGTATGTTTGTACACCTGGATACTGAGTGTTGCATATACTGTATGTTTGTACACCTGGGTACTGAGTGTTGCATATACTGTATGTTTGTACACCTGGGTACTGAGTGTTGCATATACTGTATGTTTGTACACCTGGGTACTGAGTGTTGCATATACTGTATGTTTGTACACCTGGGTACTGAGTGTTGCATATACTGTATGTTTGTACACCTGGGTACTGAGTGTTGCATATACTGTATGTTTGTACACCTGGGTACTGAGTGTTGCATATACTGTATGTTTGTACACCTGGGTACTGAGTGTTGCATATACTGTATGTTTGTACACCTGGGTACTGAGTGTTGCATATACTGTATGTTTGTACACCTGGGTACTGAGTGTTGCATATACTGTATGTTTGTACACCTGGGTACTGAGTGTTGCATATACTGTATGTTTGTACACCTGGATTACTGAATGTTGCATATACTGTATGTTTGTACACATGGGTTACTGAGTGTTGCATATACTGTATGTTTGTACACCTGGGTACTGAGTGTTGCATATACTGTATGTTTGTACACATGGGTTACTGAGTGTTGCATATACTGTATGTTTGTACACCTGGGTTATTGAGTGTAGCATATACTGTATGGTTGTACACCTGGGTTACTGAGTGTAGCATATACTGTATGGATGTTGATATGAGACATTGTAACATATTCAGCACATGCTACGATGAGCAACTCACTAAGTCCGTATACAGTTTGTCTTCGGAATATATAAGCATATTCTATGGAACAATAACTCTGCATGGTTCGAAATCGGATGGATACATATAGTTGTGCACCTTGCTTAACACATGCTACGTTGTGGAAAAATTGTAATACACACGTATTGACTGAATACTATAGCATTAAATAACTATTTGATTAATGATTATATTATCTGGTGCTGATCTACAACAACATACATTATTCTGGTGCTGATCTACAACAACATACATTATTCTGGTGCTGATCTACAACAACATACATTATTCTGGTGCTGATCTACAACAACATACATTATTCTGGTGCTGATCTACAACAACATACATTATTCTGGTGCTGATCTACAACAACATACATTATTCTGGTACTGATCTACAACAACATACATTATTCTGGTGCTGATCTACAACAACATACATTATTCTGGTGCTGATCTACAACAACATACATTATTCTGGTACTGATCTACAACAACATACATTATTCTGGTACTGATCTACAACAACATACATTATTCTGGTACTGATCTACAACAACATACATTATTCTGGTGCTGATCTACAACAACATACATTATTCTGGTGCTGATCTACAACAACATACATTATTCTGGTGTTGATAAGCAACAACATACATTATTCTGGTTTTGTTTATACTAAGTATATATCATTCTGCTAATAGTATGTATGTACTGTGGACATGCTAGTATATGTGTTATAATGCAGTTGTCAAATTGGGGAACAACATCAAAGTACTGCATGCTATATTAATATGTGGTATACATATTTATTATATATTCTCTTATATGTGTACTAAATTTGCATGTCCACGTGTGGAACATATACACAACTAACGTCGGTCCCATCCCACTATGTACACTACTTCAAAAGAATCATAGAAAATGTTTACTCATTATGTTACATATTTTTGATATAATGTTGGTAAAACTTGTGACCCAACCCATTTGCTTCTTATAAATTATAACAGTTTCACTCAATATTCGTTGCATTTCATTTGTTGTACAACTATTGTGCAGTATGTGTATACATGTATGCATGTTATTTGAAAGCGATAAAGTATGTTTAAACCATCCCACTCGCGAAACTCAACAATATATGTAAGGGATTAATAGTAAACTAAAGACCGCTTATAGAAAAACGAGTCATAAAAAATCTGTTGTACAGTTTACGATGTAATTCTTATTATGAGTTGGCTACGCTCAAGTGTACAAGGCAGTATTGCATGTTAGCACCTGTATTGACGGAGACAGTTCAAGCTTATGTTTTACATATCATGGATTGGTTGCTTGCGTAATCTTGCAATATCTTGAGAAAAATGGAATACCGAATCGGTTGTCTGTTAATCTTTGGCGATGTTTTGGTTTTAGTTTGGATATTTGGGAGGAGCGACTTTTAAGGAAGTTATTGTAGAGAAGAATGCAAAACACAAACCAGCTGTAAGTGGAAATCGTGATAGCGCAGTGGATACGCGTTCGCTTCAGGTGTGAAGGGTCCAGAGTTAGAGCCCCGCTTTAGCCGTTACGATTGTGCCCTTAGGCATTTAATATCCACGTTGTCTCTCCTTCGTGGCGATGTATTCCATCAGGAATGTGGTCTAGAGAGTGATTAATATAAATTATAAGAACTTGTTTTGCAATCGAGCTAAAATAAATTTGTATAAACTAATCCAGGTGTAGTACTCCGCACATAATAGTATGGGAAAATGAATGGTAGGAGTCTATATTCTGTAAACATTAGGATAATACATTTGCTTATGAGTCTAGCCATTAGCTGTCTGATAAGCGCAGTGTTTAGTAAGCTCGCTTCTCACAAATGTAACCCGGGTTCGAACATCGGACATTGAAGTATGTGAGGTGGTACCGTGGGCGCCAGATCGGTCTACAGGTACTGGGTACATATAGGTGAAACATTCACACAATTGAAACGGATACAAGTCGGTGTACGGAAACTGCTCCTGTGCTGAGATTGCTTGCATGCCAGTATATGGCGCTATTAAATTGTTAATGGATTGGACATGGCACTTTGCTCTCGTCAAATCATATCAAGACAATATAATGGAAATGATGGGAACATTTTACGAGCCTACTGAAATATAATGCAAAGATTGTTGTGTCTTGTGTATACTATGTATGATGCAGACTGTATTGCCTGTCAGGTAATTGCGTCTCGGCGGAGGTTTCTGCTTCATATCGTGACTATTTCCTGGAAATAATACATCGCAATTATATTGCTAGTGCTATTTTATATGTAATGTAAGCCTATAAACTATGGCAATTAAAGGTAAAATCATAAAATACAACACCCGAGGAAAGTGTGATTTATAGCCCATTTATATATCATAACCAGCAAAAGGGGTGTTAAGCAAACTTCGATGCTATGATATCATCATCATTTCAATGCTTTGGCGGTTAGAATCGTGGAATTGGAAGTCGTGATAGCGTAGTTGTAGCGTGTTCGCTTCAGGTGCGAAAGGCCCCGAGCTTACGCCCTGCTGTAGCCGTTACTATTGCGCCCTTGCACGGCACTTAAATTCAACATGCCTCTACTCTCTCCTTCTGGGCGATGGAATCCACCAGGAATGAGGTCTCGAGAGTGATTAATATACTTTGCAATAACTTGTTTAGCAATCGAATCGCACTAAAAACTGTCGTCAGTTCGCGATGTTCAATCTCTAACTGGCGGAGGAAAATTTCAGCTATCACTACCGGCACTGTTGCCGACAAGGAGGGGGTTGGGATGAGGAGGTAAGCAAATGGAAGCTGCAAAACACCAATAGTATCATCTCTTGACATTATCTGATATGGGTGTAGGGTGTACAAGGAACTACCATACAAATCATTAACCACAAGTTGACATTTTGTGTGTGTTTTTACGTTTATGTATCGTCGCTACCGGTTGTCCATATAAGCGACGCCTCCGGAAGAGATTAGTCAATTTACAATTTGGAAGATAGTGCAATGATAGACATATAAACATTCCAGTATCACCTTTTAGTTTTGTACGTGCACAGTGTAAAGTACAGACACGAGACCTCGGTCTAAAGTCCAATTTATTTGATATCTAAAAGATACCGAGAATGTTAGTCAATAAGTGAATGCAATAAATTAATTCAAGCAAACACAACTCTAATTTGTAAAATCAACATGGACTTTCCATTATAACCTTAATTCAATATATCAGTGTGTCTGCATTAACGCCCCTGTTTGTAAGGATTTTTGTTTTATTTTTAAACTTTATTTATTTTACAATGATTGCGAAGCAAGTTTTAACAACTTAATCACTCACGACACGGTATCTAATGTTCACCTCCAGGAAATGGAGGATCGGACGATCGTGTGTTCAAACGCCACCCTGAACACTTTAATATATTGATTCAACAAATACTGTATTTCCATATCAATGCTATATATTGCCGATTATATTGAAGCATTGTAAAATAACTAAAGCATACACTAGGTATTCTGCTGTTTCATTGGCTCTACTCAAATAAAGAAATGGTATAAATGTATTGAGCAATACAAACTCGCAGCTCGCTCTACCTTATAGCTCAGCAAAGCGAGTGCAGAACATAGCTATCCATATACATATACATCTGCCATTGCATGCATATACAACTGTCATTGCATACATATACAACTGCCATTGCATGCATATACAACTGTCATTGCGTGCATATATAACTGTCATTGCATACATATACAACTGTCATTGCATGCATATACAACTGTCATTGCATACATATACAACTGTCATTGCATGCATATACAACTGTCATTGCATACATATACAACTGTCATTGCATGCATATACAACTGCCATTGCATACATATACAACTGTCATTGCATGCATATACAACTGCCATTGCATACATATACAACTGTCATTGCATGCATATACAACTGCCATTGCATACATATACAACTGTCATTGCATGCATATACAACAGTCATTGCGTGCATATATAACTGCCATTGCATGCATATACAACTGCCATTGTATGCATATACAACTGCCATTGCATGCATATACAACTGCCATTGTATGCATATACAACTGTCATTACATGCATATACAACTGTCATTGCATGCATATACAACAGTCATTGCATGCATATACAACTGCCATTGCATGCATATATAATTGCCATTGCATGCATATACAACTGCCATTGCATGCATATACAACTGCCATTGCATGCATATACAACTGCCATTGCATACATATACAACTGCCATTGCATGCATATACAACTGCCATTACATGCATATACAACTGCCATTGCATGCATATACAACTGCCATTGCATGTCACTAGTACCGAGTATCGAGGACTACTTAATACATGATTAACCAAACATATTCCATTTAGATGTAATAAGGCCCAAAGTATACAAGCAGACAGAAACATTTCTTTTTCAAATGTGGTGTCACTGTTGTAATGTGATAACAAGGATCCCGTGGTGATTTTATACCATATTTTATGAAACTCGTTTTGGAATTTTGCTATTAAGCGAGCCTGTTCGCAAAATTCCAAAACTCGTTTCATAAAATATGGTACGACATCACAACTCATGCAAGATCCTATATGTATCATAACATTCGTATGCGCCTCTTCTTACGTCCCTCACACTATTGTCAATTAGTCATGCAGCTCGTGAAACATGCAATATCTTATATGTATCATAGCATTCGTCTGTGCCTCTTCTTACGTCCCTCTCACTATTGTCAATTAGTCATGCAGCTCGTGAAACATGCAAGATTTTATATGTATCATAACATTCGTCTGTGCCTCTTCTTACGTCCCTCTCACTATTGTCAATTAGTCATGCAGCTCGTGAAACATGCAAGATTTTATATGTATCATAACATTCGTCTGTGCCTCTTCTTACGTCCCTCTCACTATTGTCAATTAGTCATGCAGCTCGTGAAACATGCAAGATTTTATATGTATCATAACATTCGTCTGTGCCTCTTCTTACGTCCCTCTCACTATTGTCAATTAGTCATGCAGCTCGTGAAACATGCAAGATTTTATATGTATCATAACATTCGTCTGTGCCTCTTCTTACGTCCCTCTCACTATTGTCAATTAGTCATGCAGCTCGTGAAACATGCAAGATTTTATATGTATCATAACATTCGTCTGTGCCTCTTCTTACGTCCCTCTCACTATTGTCAATTAGTCATGCAGCTCGTGAAACATGCAAGATATTATATGTATCATAACATTCGTCTGTGCATCTTCTTGCGTCTCTCACACTATTGTCAATTAGTCATGCAGCTCGTGAAACAGCCCTCTGTCTCTACATAGATTATTTCTAGAGGGCGGTGCCTTGTTGATATAAATTATTATATAAATGGATTGTGAAAGATGCATCGTTATCTGTTATTGTGACAAGTCGCTGAAATAGAGATATCACTGACTGGTAAGTACTATTACTTGTGATTATTGCAAATTACTATGTCATTGTATATGTAATGGGTATGGCTACATACATATGCATAGATACAACCATTATACATACATATGCATAGATACAACCATACACATACATTGAAATAATACAATCATAATAGTTTATACAAATTTATTTTAGCTCGATTGCGAAACAATTTCTTATACTATATATTGGGCCCCAGCAGCGGGGGCAAACGATATTCATTGCTGTCTTGCTAGTATGCAGGATGAGTAGACCCCCACGAAACCAGCACAAATCACATCCGCATAGGGAATGCATAGAACTGTATATATGATGTTTGGTGCGCCCACCTCCGCATAGGGAGTGCATATTAATGTAGAGCTTCACCTCCGTATAGGGAATGCAAATGTCTGGTATGTCCACCTCCGTATAGGGAATGTATAGGACAGTTATTATTTTTAAAAAAATGAACTCCCAAATATTTAAACGATTCAACTGTTTCCAATAGTGTATTATTGAGATAAAAATCATAATTTGTGTGTCGCCCTTTTTCGAAGATCATGATCTTAGTTTTTTAAATATTTATTGTAAGGCCCCACAAGCTACACTATTGTTGTTCATCGTTCAGCATGTACTGTAGTGCTTCTGTTTTATATGCAAGTAAGACAGCATCGTCAGCAAAAAGCAACATGAATATTTTCATTTCATCTATTGTCAAAATTGCTCTAACCGTACGTACTATACATGGCTTTTATGACATTTATTATTCTTAAACTAACATTTTCGTTTATAGTTTTTTGCCATAGTAAAGTTCTGTCTAAGTTATCGTATGTCTTTTCTAGGTCTAGAAAGGCACAGTACACTTTATTCTTACTATTTAATAATTTTGCAATGATGGCGTATACATTAAAGATACAATCCGTTGTGGATTTTCCTTTCGGGAACCCAAATTGGTTAGGTGAGATTTTATTATGTTTCTCCGACCATTTGGTTAGGCGACTGAGTAAAGTTTGTGAATAAATCTTACTAAGTATATTTATTAGAGTTATGCCCCTATAGTTGTTTGCGTCATTAATGGTTCCCCCTTTAAAGATTGGGACTATAATGCCCTTACCCCAGGTTTTGGGATATTCACTATTTATAAATAGTTTGTTGTATAATTTTAGTAAAAATGGGGTTAACATATCAATAGAGTGTTTAAATACTTCTGCTATTAACTCATCATTTCCTGGGCTTTGGAGTTATTTTTCATGCTGTTTTGGATAATGGAATTTGGCGACTATCGGTCGTGGTTTATTCGCTGTATTTGGTCCGATATGATGGACTCGATCGAGTACTATTTCGTCGGTTTCTATGATTAAGTGTGTATTTATGAATGTTTTGACTAGTTCTTCACAGTTCTCGGTAGCTATCTGCTGTATCCCATAGAACATGAGATTATCTCTCATGGATCTACCTCCATCTCAGTTAGTTTCGTTTTCAATAAACTATTTTCTGCTTCGTAATTTTGTACATTGTCGTTTAGTGATTTGCATGAATTATGTAGTTTTTTTATTTCAACTTTAGCTTGGCTGAGTTCAAGTTTGCACGTTTCCGTCTCGCTATTAATAAATATGCAGGAAGATTCCACTTCTATAACTCTTTTGTCTAGTTGCCCGAATTTGGATTCCATATCTGTAATTTTCTGGTTTATACATGTAAAAGTTTTGTCAATGCTTTCTATTTTGGGGATGGATAGTTTCAGAGCGTTCATGTCCTCCAACAATTCGGTAGCCCAGTGGGGTGGTGAGTTTGGGGTCGTCTGGTAGAACGGAGGTCCCTGTGGTTGTCCATAAGTGTACGGTGCATATCCCGTTATGGGTGAGGTCATATTTGGATTCATGTTCATAGTATTTAAAGGTGAAGCCATCAAATCCCTCTCACTTATATTGGCCCGTGTGTTTACATATAAGTGTCTATTGTCACTCACCCCACCTGTTTTATATCCTGATAAACCGGTTTCACTACACTGACCACTGTCTACTAGCAATGGAGATTTTGCTTTTCGTTTTTTCCGTCCTTTTTTCGACGGATTTCCGTCAGAGTTTTGGTAGACATATAAACTTTTGTATTCCATTCATGTTAGTCCAAACATTTCCAAAAAAACAAAGATTATTGTCCGAATAATGATAAATTTTCACAAAGAGGTAATTTCGTGTGTCCACTACATTTCTGATCATGTAACAGAGTCTGCGAGTTTGAACATGATTTATGATGGTATTGGTATTGCTACAATATAATATGACATATATTGATTAATAAGGTGCGGTCTATTGTCTTTGCTAATTATTTTAATGAGCGTTTTTGCTATTGTTCTGAATAATTTGTTAATTGGATAGAATGAATAAAAGCGTCATTTCAAGTTTTCCTCTCGAAGTGGATGGATGTGCATATTATAGTAAAGCTATATATAAAGCGTATATTACACAGGATTGAGTAATACATTACAGGTGAGTGAATTAACTGGTCAAATCAAGTCTATCTGTTTGTTTGTTAATAAATGACTCTTCTTTTTCTCCAATATTATCGATTCCTGTAGAAATTGCTTTCTGGTATTATTCTGTGTAACCAAAAATACTTTGCAAATTTAGAAAAGCGACATGCGGAAAGAAAGAACATACAGTAATTGGTATCGGAGGGTAAAGAAATCACAAATCAAAATGAAATCTTAAAGGAATTGGTAAAGTTCTACAAAACACTATGCAAAAAACAGGAGATCGGTAGCCCCATTATTGATTTTTTCTCTGGGTCTATCAATACACTTACATGTGAGCAGTCCGCACAATGTGATGGGTTGTTAACTGAATATATCTTTGCTTGATATGAAAAACAATAAACGTCCAGGCTCAGACGGACTAACAACTGAGTTTTATAAAACGTGTTGGCAAGATATCAAACTATATTATTTAAAATCAATAAATTACTCATATACTAAGGGTGAATTAACAGATCTCCAGAAACAAGGCATTATTACATTACTACCGAAATATGGCAAACAGTTAGATATATTATCAATCTGGCGGCCTATAAGTCTACTCAATATTGATTATAAAATTGCAACAAAAGCCATTGCGAATCGAATTAAAAAAGTCTTGCCCATACTAATAAGTAACAGTCAAACTGGTGTTATGAAGGGACGTTTTATTGGAGAGAATGTTCGCTTAATCTTTGAGACAATATAGTATCTTAATGAACAAAATCTTCCGGGTCTCGTATTCTTTTCAGATTACGGAAAAGCGTTCGACAGTTTAAATCATAATTGCCTCTACAAATGTCTAAATCATTTTAATTTTGGAGACTCCTTCATCTCTTGGATACAAATGAGACGTAAGACAAGGCTGCCCATTATCATTCGATTCGTATCTATTTATTATCTGTATGGAACTTTTGTCACACCAAATTACTATTGATAATGATATAAAGGGAATCACCATAAATAACAGAGAAATAAAACAAACTTTATTTGCTGATGATGCATCTTACTTATTAAATGTGGGAACAACACCTTTTGAACGTTTAATAGATGTAATCACTCAATTTGGAACCATATCTGGTCTAAAATTAAATGTATCTAAATCAGTAATATTAAGAATTGGATCTTTGCGAAATACAAATATATCCTACTGTGACCATAAAGAATTTCTATGGACTTCTGAAAAAACAAAAACTCTTGGCATAAGTTTTAGCCACAATAATGAACTAAATGCATCTAATAATGCATCTAAACTTAGAACCAAAACTGAAAGAATTGTATAACTGTCTTAAACAATGGCAACACCGTAAACTAACACTTCTAGGTAAGGTTATAGTAATAAAGACTTTTGCTCTTCCAAAATTGGTGTATCTATTTATGGTTTTACCTAACCCATCAGAAAAAGTGCTAACAAATATAAATCATGCAATATTTAACTTCATTTGGGATAAACCAGATAAAATAAAACGCAGTATACTTATACAAAACTATGCAAATGGAGGACTAAAATTAACAGATATACACTCATTTTTGTACTCAATTAAGGCAAGCTGGATAAAAAGGATAACCAATAATAGCACAGGTGCTTGAAAATGCTTTTATGATAAAAAATGTATAACAGTTTGGTGAAAATCTATTATTTGAATGTAATTTATCACCAAACGACATAAATAGAATGTGTCAAAAACAACCATTTCTAAAAGATGTTTTGAATTCCTGGTTTAAAATAAAGCTTATGTATGAACATGCTAATGAACATGTTTTTCGTACAATTATTTGGAATAACTCTGACATCACAATATCTGGAAAACCAGCTTTTATTCAAAAATGGTACAATAACGGCGTAAAATATGTTGATCATCTGTATGATTTTTGAAATAATAATTTTTACACCTTTGAAAACGTACAGCAAATATATAATCTACATAATAATGACTTTTTAAAATATCACTCTTTAGTCAATAGCAATCCTAACAAATGCAAACAAAAAGTAAATCAACAAATTATTACCATGCTAAGACCAACATCTATGTTAGAAAGAAAAAAAAGTCTAAAGAAACCCAATAAATTATTATATCAGACACAAGTAAACTCAAGGAAAATAGAACATAGAACATCTGAGCAAAAATGGTCAAATGTGTTTAGTGATGAAAATCTCAAATGGAAGATAAATTACTGTATGGCATACAACGCAACGATTGACACCAAACTGAGAAATTATCAATATACATTTCTAATGAGACTAATTCCAACAAACAAGTATATCTATATGTGTAAATTAACTGAAACATATGTGACTTTTGTAATATGTCCATAGAAAGTATTGAGCATCTGTTTTGGGAATGTCCAGTCATACAGGACCTATGGACAAACATTCGAAATCACCTACGAACCATTGATATCAACATTTCCTTAAATTTTAAAGACATCTGTTTCGGGTATGATAACACAGTTAATTTTATTATAATAGTGTGCAAATACTTCATCTCCAGAATGAAATATAACAAAATCTTACCAAAGTTTGAATCATTCAAACATTATTTGCATCAAATGATCGAACTAGAAAAGGATATTGCAATGTATTCAGGAAAAATAGATAGACACAATTTGAAATGGTCAAAGTTCTTTCCGGCAAACTAAGTAAATATACATGAATACCAATTAATTTTGTACAAATACGGCACTAACGATAAATTCAACTGATATTAAAAAGAACCCCATAGCCCACATTTCCCAGGTAAATAATTAACAAACTCTTATCCTATAAAAAAGATAGCAAGTAGAAACGATCCATCACTCATTACACCTATCTCCATATTTTAAACATTCAGCTGATATACCCAGATTCACACATTTATTCAAATAAACTTAGCTAATAATTATGTTATGCATTCATCATCATGGGACACAACACTCTAAACAAAAAACTATATTTCTTTATACATATAGATAACTGTATAAAAATCGATTCATGAAACGTTTTTCCATAATATGTGAATGTACATGTATAAAGAAATAAATGGGGTTACCCGGATAGGGGCCTCAAAAAAAAAACTTCTGATATTTCAAATATTGCATCATCAGATATATGTTCATTAATAAAATCTTGAATATAGTCAAAGTCTAAGTAATCAGGGACTGGATCGTTGATGTTGGGTTAGTAAAGTCCCTCTGTGATAACGTTTGTGTATCTTAAACACTTCACCGGAATAGCTTTCGTCATAGGCACGGGTAAAGATATTTCTAAGATAAGATATTCTGACGTAATCACCAATTTTGTACTTGAAAGATCTTAGTTTGATGTTAGGCTCGTCGCTTTTCGGATTGTGTGCCGTTTTTTCGAAATCACCCAGATCAAAGAACAACGTATTAACAAGTTTAAAACTACAGCCTCTACTTATAAGGTCTTGTTCAAAGACATTGACGTTACAGAGGACGTTTTGGCCACCCTCAGGATAATATTTGCAGCCATTATTGAAGACTTGATCGAGGGAACAAAGCCAACAGATTTAGTACGACTGACTGTGCAAACCCCATCGTTGGATTATCCAATACTCATACCCTTTGTAAGGACACCAGAACGCACAGTTGAAAGATTTATGGCGGAAATCGAGAGCATTCTGCAAACCAACGAGGATTTCGTCATTGACGAGTCACTCATATTCGAAGTGATTCTTGTAGATATGCCAGATGGTAGAACTCGTAAAAGATGTAAATATGTGAACATAATTCGGATCCAAAACGACGACAATTATGTTGTGCTAGAGCCATCGTAACAGCGAAAGCTATATTGGATATACATGAGAAATCGAACAGTATACGTACCACTAAAGGTTTACAAGAACAGTTAGCTAGACAGCTTCACGACGAAGCATGCGTTGCTCCTGGAAATTGTGGGGTGAACGATATAAAGAAGTTCCAAAATGTGTTATTTTAATATCAAATAAACGTAATGTCTAAAGAGTACTTCAATAGCATTATATACATTGAACCAGAGTAAGAAAAGAAAATATATCTGTATCACCATGACAACCACTATGATCTCATTACCAGCATGTCGGCCTTTCTTTGCAAAACAACACAAAACAAAGGGTATGATCATAAGGAAAAACACGCATGCAACAGCGTGTGTCACAATTGTCGAAAAGTACATGAAGATAGTAACCAAACATGGATTGAATGTTGAATACAACACCACCACAACACCACAAACAAACGTCTAAAGGAAATCCACGTGCAAAATCTATAGATGCAATGGCTGTTGAAAGACAGTAAACAAGAAACTGGATAAGAGACACAAGTGCGGACAAATATATTGCGCTGTATGTAAAGACTATTTTGAAGAGGGTCACCGTACTACATGATGACAGAGGAGAACAACTTTAAACATGAACAAATGTCCATAGAAGAGCAACCTATAGATGAGATCGAGAATGCAAAAACATATAATTTCTTTGATTTCGAATGCACTCAAGATTATTTGATTCAGTGCGATACAGGCTATAGCCCCGATGCATATGGTAAATGTCTAAATTGTTTAACATCTAACTGCGGGAACAATGAGCATAAGCCTAAGCTATGTGTGTATGGATAAGAAAGTTCAATTTGAAAAATGTGGTATACGAGAACATGTCTTCAAGGATGCTAGCACATTGTATGAGTTCTGTGACTGGCTGTTCTCAGTGGATAACTATGACTCAACTGTTGTCATAATTTCCAAGGGTACGATTAATTTCCTATTCTGCAGTATCTTTACAAAAATGGCATTCTTCCCAAAGTCGTACATAACGGCACCAAAGTCATGAGTCTCACCGTCCCATCGTGCAATATCAGAATGATTGATTCCATCAAGTTCCTACCCATGGCATTGGCAACGCTACCAACTATGTTTGGTTTCTTTGAAGTGAAGAAAGGATATTTCCCCCAAGGAAAATCAGTCGGTGGTTCTTGATAGATTCTGACATTCATTATTACAACCCCGACGGTATGAAGCCGGAAGACAGACAGGTATTTCTGAAATGTTATGATGGACACAAGGACGACAGTTTCAATGTACAGACCGAGCTGTTAGCTACGTTATTGCAGATCTGATGTTGATGTTTTAAGGCGTTGTTCTCTTCAGTTTCGTGACGGTTTTATGGATATCACTAACATTGACCCTTTTGCACAGTGTATTACTATTGCCTCAGCATGCAATTTGGTGTTTCGAACACACTTTCTACAATCAGAAACCATTGCTTTGATCCCTCATCATGGCTATAACCCTGAACAAAAACAGTCCAAAAAAGCTCTGCAGTGGTTAAAGTAAAATTCGTATAGTGAAGGGTTTGACATACAACATGCTAGAAATTGTGTGAACACATTCCTAAAATTAAGCAGGAAGCCAGTGGGTGGCCTGACTGGTACTGGACCGAAGAAGACAAATACAAATACATTGGCATGTATTACGAAAAGGAGGGCATTCAACTAGAGTACACTAGAATAAAAAAGAAGCCAGGGTTAAGTGCGTTAGCAAAGCTTATGATAAACTCCTTCTGGGGGAAATTTGGACAGAGATCAAACATGCCTCAAGTTGAGTTGGTAGACGAACCATCTGTTTATTTCGACAAATTAACTTCGGATAGAGAGGAAGTGACATGTGTTAACTACGTTTCAGACGAAATTGTTGAAATGCGTTGGAAATACAGACATGACTTTGTGGACTCTAATCCTAAAACCAATGTCATCATTGCGGCATATACCACTGCGCAAGCGGACTGAAGCTGTATTCATATTTAGAACCGTTGGGGACAAGAGCGCTATATACGATACAGACTCGGTCATCTTTTCGACAACAACTGGTGAGTGCAAACCTCGTCTAGGCGACTGTCTGGGTGATTTGACTGACGAGGTGTCTGACAATCGTATTCTGACCTTTGTGACTGGGGGTCCTAAAAACTATGCTTATATATTAGAAAAACCCGACAAAGGTTGTATCTTCACGAATTATAATATCAGAGGCATTACTCTTAATTACAGAAACAAGTTGAATGTAAATGTTGACGTTCTTACAAACTTCGTAACAAAACGCCCAAATGCCTCGGTATCTGTGGTAAATGTTCATAAAATCGCATGAGATAGAGATACTGCACAAATACTCACCAAGTGTTAGAGGACGGACTTTAAGTTAGTCTTTGACACACGTGTGATTGAAAGCAAGACGTATACATCACATCCGAATGGGTATTAGACCAGTATTTCATTTATCAACAAGAGTTTCATGGTATATATTAGATTAATGTAATGGTATCCATATATATATAAACAATGTTATTATATGAATTTCTTACAAGATGATTAACACATTTGTCATATGCAATATGTAATAAAACATAGCTGGAAAATACTGTTGTTGGTTGTTAATATTGCCTTTCGCCGCCTATGGATGTTTACATTCCTGTTTAACAGAGCGGTGATATATAATAGTTGAAACTCCCATCCTGGAATAAGGAATCAGTACTATCCGAACCCACAACATATCTACTTACTGTGCAGACGCCTATGGATTTAACTTACCTGACCTACGGAAATCCCAATCTGACTAAATATATCACAACTATTGCACAACTCGTCTATAAATAGACACTATACGTCAGTAAAATTTGCCTGCACCTCGAAAATTCCCTGAAGCTGCTGATTTCTATTGACCTAGATCCGTAAATAGTAACACATCGTCTTTTTTTTGTTTTGTTTAATCATAATTTATTGCAAATCATTATTATATATGTCATGCATAAACAGATATAATACATAATATGAACATGCACATGGTTTGGGCCACACGTTTTAACAACATAAGACAACGGCCCGCACACATCGTCTGCTAGATAGAGTATAAACAAGATGGCTGCATACTGAAACACGTCGTCTGCTACGCTAACCACTCACGACTTGTTTGATCCGTCGCGCTACAGCGGCTCTGAAAAGTCACTGCACCGGAGTATTTCTATTGAATATATAGCGTGACCTAGATATACAGAGAGGTCCTTCTACTACTGACAGTTCACCAGCTGAATTAAGAAACCAAATTAAAATAGAATATGATGTTAATTAATTCAAACAAAAATAGAGTGGCAGTGAACACATTTCTAGATAATCAGAAAACAAACAAACATGCATATGAACACCGAATGCAAACAATGCGGCAAGCTAACACGACAGAAGACAAATGGTATATCATGTTTCATAATATAAATTTAAACTGAAAGCATATATATATGTTTAACAATACAGTCAATTTAGGAATTACCAATAATTATTACCAAATAAATTGTCACCCAAGCGAAACCTCGTACACTTAAACGTGTGCGATTTTTTGTTCTATGGGTATAGAATCCATGGAACATTATTTCTGGGAATGCCCACATATACAAACTATTTCGTTATTTATGACAAAGAGATAATCTTAGATATAAATTATGAAACAATATGTTGCTTAATTTTATAAAATATCAAATGTTTAGATTATGTGCTTGTAGTGTGGTGTATCAATATTACTGTTCTTAGTACATACTGTGAGTACCTTAACATGACAGAAAGCCAACTGATAGTGTCCTGAATTACATCAATGCCAATGTATGCTATCAAGAACACATGCCTGCACATATGGAATAGCCAAATTGTTGATCTATATGAATAAATTTGAATCATTCACTCACGGTGAAATAAGGAACAGAGAAATTTAAGGAACTACATTCTCAATCAACCCCTTCGTTAATTAGTGAGTAATGTGCCTGACTAGCCAACGAAATGGACCGCAACACGTGTCATTACATTACAATGCCCTTTATGGGCTACACCGCTTTCAGAAGATAGATACAGCGTATGTTTGGCAACTCTGACGGCCCATCAATATTCACCGAATTTGTTTTCATTTATAATCACACAGAACATCAACGTGTTCTTAGCTTGATGTGTGTACACTAATTCAGTCCATACTTACTCGGGTATGTATTGATACACGAGTTAATTCTTTCTTTGCCACTTCCAGTTTTAATAACTTTTATCAATTTTCAGACAGGTGAAGACATAGTTATGGACTGCGATTATACACTAGCATTTGGACCTGGATTCAATACCACGAACAGCTCTCATGAATACAATGCTACTGCAGTTGGCGATGACTATTACTATTACTATTACGGCGAAATTGATGAATTGGATAGTGGCTACGCAGCAATGATGTACATAATTTCAGATATTGCACCATTGATACTCATAATATGTGTAGTGATTGGGAATGTCCTCATAATTGCAACTCTGTTGAACAATAAGAATAGCCGATTTTCGACAACAACGCTTTTTATTGCATTGGCTATTTCCGACTTGATCAGCGGATGTATGAGTTTCATTGGTTATTGGGTGGCGATCAGAATAACAGATGCATATAGTGACTTAGAATGTAAACTGGATGTCTTGTTCCGTTCTACCGCTATTTACTGCTCAGCATTTATACTTGCAGTTATTACACTGGAACGTACAATAAGTGTATCTAGTCCGCATAAAGTAATACTATTATGTCGACCACAAATAGTCAAACGTTTACTTGTAGTCATTGGTGTGACATGCATGGCTTTCAATATATTCGCGGCATACAATTTCGGAGCTATGCGTGTTGGATCATGGATGGTGTGTGACATTACTTCTCAACGCTTTCAGTTCTACTTCATGTTTATATATCCATGGATAGATGCCTGCTTATCATTTATTCTACCAGGAATTGTTATATTTACTGGTTCTATGGTAATTATCATCACTTTGTACAGACGATCGAAGAAACATGACACGCCAAGTACTCAATTAAGGTCTATCACAATAACTCTAATTAACACAAATGTTGCATTTTTGTTGACAAAGCTACCATTCCATATATGGAGCATACATTACATGATTCTCCAAAGCATGGGCAATTGTTTGGACATACCGATGGCATACGTAAATTTCTGGAATTCTCTTTTTGTTGTGTTCGATGAGACGAATCACGCAATTAACTTCTTTATATACTTTTTGAGTGGTTCACAGTTTAGGAATGGCGTAAAGACGCTACTGGCTGAATGGTTTGGGGCATGTAGGTTTCACTTTCGAAAATATTAACAAATATCCAGCTTCATATATTCTTATTGTATGTTTCTTGGAATGGCATGTGTGATTTTCGGTCTGTTCAATGGAACTTCGTTTTCTCAATTATATTGTTGCTATGGATGGTTTAAACGGAAATACTCACTGTATAGAATTTCGATCATATACGGTGATATACTAGAAGACATAGAAAACGCACACCTACATTATATGATTATTATTACATGAACACGAAATATGATGGATTCCATCAAAGATATATCACATCTGTATTACAAATCACAAACTGAACAACTAAAAGTATTCCAAAACGATATTGTTATACAGTCAACTATCAAGGCCATCAAGATAATGGAGCGAACATCACGGTAAATGGCATTGATACAAAAATCACACTATACTGGAAGGCATGAGACTTCATGAGATAGTTGTTCATTTACATGATGAAGACAAGATCATACAAGTATAGATTGCCCAAGGCTCAATATCTGTCATGGTTGTTTTGAGGCAGGCCATATTCAAGAACGAAGGCCTAAAGAGCTGCATGGCAACTACGCTATCGACATCATGGACGGCCGGATGCAGGCATCGGGTATATATATAGACAGTGAAGACTAGCTCTACGATGCAGCTACTGATGAGGACATCCATTAGCGTTGATGCCTCTTTGATCGTAGTTGAAGGCATCCCTATCTGACAATACACCGGAAATGACGACAGCTACTAGAATGCAAAACAATATCAAAGTGATACATGGTGCCTCAAACACGGTGCGGTTTCACGTGACTTTCTCTGTCGTACGGAACATGAACGTGCTGTCATATTCCGGTGAATGCTTAGCAAACTTAAACATGTTGCTATCGAAAGTGATGGTCGGCGAAAATGAGATAGTTGACTGTGTAATCATGCACATTGAGGACATTGTGACAAAATGCAGTGTATTTTGATTTGATACTATTTTATTGCTGTATATACATGTATGTAAGAATTACAAACATATTACAAATACATAATTAGCAAATTGGTTGGACCACAAGTTCTAACACCATTAGTGATTGGCACTCTCCACATAAATGATTTGAAGATGTATGCACACACTGGCCTTTCTCTCATGTGTGTGTGTGGTGTGTGTGTGTGCGCGCACCATACATGCTATGCTAACAGTAAGATATGTGTTTTTAGTTTGTACAAAGTCAATACTGATATGCATAGTATTTAAGTGCATGTGTGTGCTATCTATTCTTATTTCAATTGTTTCGTCCTGGTTATGTTATACAAATATATTTTAGCTCGATTGCGAAACAAGTATTTACAACTTATATTAATCACTCTCGAGATCTCATTCCTGATGGAATCCATCGCCACGAGGGAGATAGAAGAGGCAACGTTGAATTTAAATGCCTTGCCTAAGGGCACACTGGTAACGGCTCCAGCGGGGCTCGAACTCCGGACCTTTCACACCTGAAGCGAACTGGTAATTTATGCAGCATTGTCTAACTACTCACCTATTCTAAAAGTATTACTTCATTTGGTAGTGTACACAGTCTTTTGCATATTTGAGCATTACCATTGCAATACTTACTAGATTCTGTGAATGGCTGTCTTTAAACTGAGTTCATATTTATGTTCAAGATACGCCTGTAAGTCACATCTGTACATTGGTATACATATTTATTGTTATTAATTGTCTTGTTCACCATTCACACAATTATTTCATCATATTCCATGACATATCATATAATTATTACAGTTTCTCTACTATTCACCTTTAACATTAATATATAATTCCAAGTATGCAGTTTTAACTTACAAATCCTAGCATTTGATTTGTATTATATGGTAGCTTAAAGTTTGGTAAATGACTTCTCTCGTAAAATAAATTCTTTATTATAATTATTATTGTTGTACAAGTCTGTTTTTTTTTATTCCTCGTAATTTCATAGTATTATTAACATACTATATATACAGATAAGTACATAGCATGACGGTATCAACGCTATGCATTACATACATTATGTACATAGTCAGTATTTCTAGCTGTTGAAGGTTTTTATATATGGTGTGGAGGCCAGTATATATATATACGTTTAGGGGATCAGTGTAGAAATGAAAATTAATGTCAGCCAAACTGGGTTATATAAGGTGTTTATTTAAACCAATATGATATTTGTAGCTATATGGGTTTGTATCTATGTGGATATGTAGGGGACACTGATAGAGAATGATAAAGATGGATATTGGAATGGAAAATGATGTGATATTTATATTGGAATGCCATAAGTTTTGTACTTATTGTACATTTATATGGTCTTGAAAATATTTGCTTCCATTCTATATCTTGTTTATCTAATTCGTTTTCTCATTTAATAATGTTTTCAATCTGTTAACCTCATTGGTTCAATTTATTTATTATATAAAAAAAAATTTATATAGCATTTTGTTAATTAGATAGCTTGGTATGTTGTTGTCTGCTATTTCTGTTTCAGCATTATTTTCCATTCATTTTTTCTATTAATGTATTTTATAAAGCTATAATGTTATCAAAAGTGTAAAATCTTTATCCTATAATAATATATATGGTACATGAACATAATTCCTTTATTAAACCATTTCTTGTAGAAAACTGGATTATTGCTTGCTTTTTGTAATAGTGAATTGTGCCATAAAATGTTATTAGATATATTTATACCTGTTGTAGTATAGTTAATTTTGCTCCATGCAACTATTATATCTTTTAAAAATTGGTAGCGATTTGTGATTTTACTAACACCTTAATATTACTTTTTAATATCAAATCGCCTCGGTCCATGCATATCTAGTTCAACGTTGTATGCTATTTTTAAGTGACTCTGGTTACCTTTTAGTCGCTTCAGCCACGAATATTTCAAGAAATTTATGACTGTAGTCATGACTGTATCTTAATCATTTTAAGCCCGAAATTTTCGTATGTTTGTATGTTAGTATAATGAATGCATGGTGTTTTACGGCGCATCGACATCTAAGGTCATGTAGCGCGTATTAAAGTTGTGTTTATTGTCGAGTGTATGAAATAAAATTCTATATAAGTATATGCATTACGTAAAAATTAATACTAAGAAGTTATAAAGACGTAAGATTAATTACAGGTAATATATGAATGAATGATTACTGCAAAGGCATGATTAACAATTGATATCACAGCTTATTATAAATTCCTATTGCCTTGATAAATGATATGTATGATGGACTCTACTCTGATAGAGTCTAGGAGTTTTTTAATGTTGTCCACATTGTAGTACTGCAACCGGATTGGTTGAAGGTCAACACAGTGTATTAAGATATGCTCCACCGTGTATAGAGTATTGCATGGGATACATTCTGGTGCATCATCTCGTGACAACAGCCATGAATGTGATATTCGAGAATGACCAATCCTGAGACGGGCAAGAATTACTTCTTCTCGACGAATAGGCCTGTAAAGTGGGCACCATTCGCCAAGTGTTGGTTTGATCGAATGAAGTTTGTTAAAAATTTCACCATCCCATTGGGCCTGCCAAGAGCATTGAATTAAGGTAAGAATTGTAGATTTAAAATCGGTATAACACACTTTAATCCTAGAAATTGATAATGACAAAGCCAGCTTTACATTCTGGTCAGCCATTTCATTACCTTGTATTCCCATATGACTCGGAAGCCAGCAGAACACAAATATATTTGTTTCTGAAAGGGAAGAAATCCTTTCAAGCAAAGTAGACCGTGATTATGTATAGGATCAAGTATTTTCAGGTACGATTTTCGTGCAGATCCGTAAATTATCGAACCATAATCCAGCTTAGAGCGAACCAATGACCGATAGAGCCGTAGAAGTACCTTTCTATCAGCTCCCCAATTGGAATGTGCCACAACCTTTAAAATATTTAGAGCTTTTTGACATTTCTTTTTTAAATTATTGATATGAGGAATGAATGAGAGTTTTTTTATCAAAGATAACACCTAAACATTTGTATTCTGAGACTACTTCTACACGTGAGCCATCCAGGTAAATTTCTGAGTATGGATGAAGTCCACGTAGATTACAAAAATGCATACATTTAGTTTTTGACTTAGAAAATTTAAAACCATTTTCATCCGACCAAGTCTGAAGTTTATTCAGACATTGCTGGAGTTGGCGTTCTATTATGTTCATATTACTAGACCTGAAGCAAATAACAAAATCATCTACATAAAGGGAGCACTCAACCCCTGGATTTATTGATTTAACAATATTGTTTATCTTAATACTAAACAATATAACGGACAACATACAACCCTGTGGTACACCCATCTGCTGTTCCCGAGCATCTGATAGGGTATTACAAACACGAACACGAAAAAGTCTTTCATTTAAAAATGCAGAAATAAATAATGGAAGGAGTCCTCTGAGGTCAAAGTCGTGAAGATCTTTTAAAATGCCATATTTCCAGGTTGTGTCATAAGCACTCTCAAGGTCGAAAAATACTGAAGCAACATGTTGATTATTGACAAAGCCCTCTCTTATAAATGTTTCAAAACGAACTAGATGATCCAGTGTGCTTCGCTGCTGACGAAAGCCACTCTGGACATTAACAATTAAATGATTTGATTCGAGAAACCATACAAGCCGGTTGTTTGCCATTCTTTCCATAGTTTTGCATATACAACTTGTTAACGCTATGGGTCTATAGTTGTTTGGATCCTTTTTATCCTTATCTGGTTTTGGTATTGGGATGACTAAAGCCTCCCTCCAAGATGTAGGAAATTCACCAGTTTGCCATATAGAATTAAACATGTCCAATAATCTAAAGAGGGAGGAGCTAGGTAGATGTTTTAAGAATTGATAGTGGATTTTATCTGGACCTGGGGATGTATCATGTGCTTTTGACAAAGCAGACTTTAGTTCTTTAAGATTAAATAGTTTATTGTAATGTTCTTTGTTCTTTGAATTGAAGTTTAGTTTTTTCTTTTCTATAGTGTCTTTGAATTTTGAAATTTTTGTGAATAATTATTTGCTGATGATTTTTGTGCAAATGTTTCTGCTAAGGTGTTTGAAATTTCCAGAGGTGTGGTGATTTGTTTGTTGTTTGCAGTGAGGTGGCTAATAGGTGAAGTACCTTTGCCATTAATTTTTCTTATCATGTCCCAGGTTTTCTTAGTTGTTGTTCTGTTATTTAGTCTTGAGATGTATTGTTTCCAACATTTGCATTTGCTGCTTTGTATTGTATGTCGTGCTTTTGCTCTATATATGCGAATGTTGTTTAAATTTTCTGTGGTGGGTCTCAAATTGAATTTTCTTATGGCCGATTTCCTATTGTGGATGGCTTTCTTACAATCATCATCATACCTGGGTTTGTATGGTCTCTTTGGATTAGGTGAAGTCTGAGGTATGGATTGTTCTGCTGCTTTGATTAGTAATGTAGTGAATAGCTGTGTTTGATCACGACAATCCTTGAGTGTTTCATATGAAATTGTTTGTTCACAAAGTTGTTGGAATTTAGTCCAATTTGCTTTAGAAAGTTTCCATCTTCTGGGTTGACTATAAGCTGTTGGCTGATTTTCAGATATAAGGATGGGGAAGTGGTCGCTTCCGTGGAGATCATCATCGACTTTCCATGAGAAATCTGGAAATATGACTGGGCTACATAGTGTAAGATCTATTGCAGAATAGGATCCTGTTCCTGGGTGTAAATATGTTTTGGAAGATGGATCGTTCATGTAAGAAAGAGAATTATCGGAGATGAAATTCTCTATCTGGAGACCACTTTGATTTGTATTATTACAACCCCAGATGATGTTATGTGCATTGAAATCACCTATTAGAATATATGGAGTGGGTAATTGTATTATAAGATCATTCAGCCTATGTTCTTCAATTGGTTTACTTGGAGGAAGATATAGTGAACACAGTGTGATAGTGCTATGTAATGACAGTCTTACAGCAACAGCTTGTAAGTTTGTATTTAACAGTAATTCCGTATGTGGAACACTATTATTGACGATGATAGATACACCACCCTGGGCTTTATCACCTTCACTGTATATTTTATTGAAAATGGTGTGATGTTTTATAGAAATTGTATCATTTTGTTTCAAAAATGTTTCTTGAAGGCATAACGCAGCAGGTTTATGTTCTTTCACTAAAAGAGAAAGCTCTGCAAAATTAGATTTTAAACCTCGACAATTCCACTGGATAATTCCATTGGCCATTATTGAGAGATTAATTATTAAAAATACTATACCGATATTTACATAATTATTATTCATAGATAAAATTTACAGTTAAATATATATTAAGTAGCATCCTGCAACGACTGCTCCAGCCACCCTCGCCATCTTGCCAGGTCATAGACTCGGACTTGTCCGAGTCTGATGCCTCGCCCTCCAGATTGTCATCGTCCGTGTCCAAATCCGAGTATCTATTGCTTGTAGACACTGGACTGGACACTGTGTGTTTATCTGATTGTTTATCTGGTTGTATATGTTTATTTTTCTGCTGTCTGGAAGTGACAGCAGATTGCTTTTTTGTTGAAGTTGATGCTTGTTGAGCTGTAAATTCTTTTTTAGTAGGTATTGGTTTTGATGAAGTTGATGTTGTTTTTGGTTGAATGTGTTTTTCTTGTGTATTATTGTTTCGAGTGTTTGTTGTTGTTGGATTCTTGTGTATGTTTGTTTTTGCTTGTTTTTGTTTGTCTGCTATAGGTTTAGGTGTTTGTGGTGTATTTTGATTTGTAAGCGTAGGTTTAGGTGTTTGTGGTGTATTTTGATTTGTAAGCTGGTCAAGATGAGAAGAACTATCAGAACCAGGGAATAACTGCATTATTTCTGTTTTTAGTCTGGAAAGATTTGGCAAAGTTTGGTTAACAAGTTTTTGCAGGTTTTGCATTCAACAGAAGCTGTTTTAGCAACACTTGCATAGCTTGGTTGATTTTCGGATTTGTATCGAGATTCATAAATCTTTCTTGCATCCTGGAATGAAATGTTTTCCGAATATTTGATCTTAACAATTTCGTTTTCTTTTTTCCAGGAGACAGTCTTTAGAATTGGATATATGATCAGTGCCACAATTGGCGCATTTATTTGTGTTGGGGCAGTTGTTCTCTTGATGTTATGGAGCAGTCTCAGCACACTTGGAGCATACAGACTCGTTCCGACACCTATCCTCATGATGACCATACTTCTGGCATTTAAAGCATCTAAGTGGGTTAGGTACATATATGTCGACGGTGACAATCTGGTAGCTGACTTTGATACGTGACGGGATGACTTGTGTGTCACATGTAATTATATATGTGTTTGTGGGTTTTATTTCGTTGTTACGTTTTATAGATATTCTCTTCACGTCAATGATCCCTTGACTTGACAAACCTTCGTTGATCTCATCCAAAGAGCAGGAAGATAATTCCCTGCACATGATGACACCTTTGGATGAGTTCAAAGATTTGTGGGGACTGACCTTCACAGAATGTCCAAAGAAGGTGTTCGTTGATAATAAATTCTGAGATTGAGCTTTTGAAGTAATTTCAACCAAAAGACTTCCATTTCGAAGACTTTTAACAGATTTAGGTGTACCTAGGATAGTTTTCATTTGCTTTTCAATGACGAAAGGGGAAATTGTTGTGATAGGTTTTGAACTGTCTACAGCCTCAATGAGACTGAAGCGAGGGAAGTTCACTCTCTGTTGTTCAACAGAATCATCATCGGATTCACTTAGTGCACGCTTGGCTCTTTTTTGAGTGGAACTCATAATAATAATATATAGTTCATCGTCAATGCTCCCCACCCGTCTCAGAGCCCAACAAGGGGACATGATCTGGGGATATCCATCACAGATCATAACAGGGATACATCAATGATATACTCAGAATGAAAGGACTAGACTGGACAAGTGTATTCCCACAGAAGGTCCTACCAAGTTTAGACTATCCTTGGGAGGTAACAAAAGTCAATCAAACATCAAACTTTCACCCGATTAGCCCATGAGCCACCGCCTTCTGGGGCATCAAAAAGAAGACAATGAAAGAGTATAAATATTAATTTTTAGAGAATCAATATTTTTTTCAAGACAAATTTTGAAAATATGTGTTTAAGATTAACGATGCCCTAGTGCTCGGCATGACCAGCCGATTGATCAAGGACGGGCTTTCCTGACCTCCCGTTTAACCCAACTTAAGGCCGAAGTGGTGTGTTGTGGAAACAGGGTATTATTTGCCAACACTGATTCTACTCAACCACCAGGATCCTCTCATCAGGCGACACAGGTCTCCGCCCACGGCAAACAGGCAGGCACATTTGGGGGGTTGTACCCCTCTGTAGTGCGACAGCTGGGATATTCTAACCCCTGCCCAGCTGGGGGTGTATGTTAGTTTTCCTCGATATTTTATCCGGTTTGCCATCCCAAAGAGGTCGTACATTATGTTATTTATTTCTGTAATTATTTCCTCTGCTGGTGCTTCGAGCACTGTTAATGGATATACCAGCTTTGGGAGAACAAACGTTTTTAAGACTGTTATCGTAACAATTAGCGTTCGATTCCATTTATTCCCAGTTATTTCAGGAGTGCAGGAATGATTTAATTTTGGTAGTTTAATGGAAGTCGTTTTGATTTTGTATTTACAAATATTATAGTGCTGTAGCTTGATTGATTGACTATGTATGCATATTATTATTGCACCAATTACTTGTATTAAATTTCATTGTTCCTAGTTTGAGGACTGGACATATTGACTTATTTAGTTTTAGACCAGATATTGATGAGAACATTTTGTGTTAGTTCGGTGAACGATTTTTCAGATCCATCTAATGTGAAGCTTGCATCGTCAGCAAATAATGTTTGTTTTATTTCATTATCGCCAAGAACCAATTGATTAGTGTTTATTGATCTTGAAAGAATTTCTATGCATATTATGAATATATATGCGGATAAGGGATAACCTTGTCTTACCCCCTCATTGTTTTACAACGATTCAAAAAGCTATATTTCAAAACTAAAAAAACTCTGATAAATATCCATTATTTGAAATACAGCTTTTTGAATATTTGTAAAACTATTGATATCCATATCACAAGAGAATCGCCAATGTTGAACTATTTTTAACATTTAATCATAATGTATGATCATTACAATCAAATGCCTTCTGAAAGTCGGCAAAGAAGATTATTCCAGGTATGTTATTGTCATTTGTTTCTTCCATTAGTGTTCTAACAGTTTCGGCTATATATCTGCCTTTTATAAATCCAGTTTGATTAAGATTAATTAGCGAATCTAGTACATTTTTTATTCTATTGCCTATTACTTTTGTAGCTATCTTGTAGTCTACATTTAAAAGAGAGATAGGCCTCCAATTGTCAATCGTGTCCCTTTTTATATCAGTTGTTAATAGAAGCGACATACTATTGTTTAATATTATTCCAATACAGTTTATAAAACTTAGCTGTTAGTCCATCCAACCCAGGTGATTTCATATCTTTCATATCTTTAATAGCTATTTGACATTCATATTCACTGATGTGACTTTCGCATAATAAATTTTCATTTTCCTTCAACTCGATGCCGGGTTCATTAAAGAAACTGTTGTTTTCGTGGTCAATGTCGGGAATTTTGATATATATATGTTCGTAGAATGTCTGATTGTTGTCTAATGAATTATTTATTATTAATTGTTTGATTGTAATTATTTATTATTAATTGTTTGATTGTTTTTTCTTTTCTAAGTTAGAAAACTATTTAGTATTTCTTTCGGCACCCATTCTGCTTTTGAACGAATGATAAGTCCTTTGATTAGATGTTTCATTTTTAAGTTGTTCTGTTATGTCCAGACTATTTGGGTTTATTACAATATTTTCTTCTAATCTTTTATTTCCGGTATTATTTTTTCTTCCTATTTCCTTTGGGATTCATTTCTGACTTTTACCTTCTGACGTTACCTTTTATTATTTCCCACGTGATGTATGGGTTACATCCGTTGTTGTTTGTCGCGATCTCTTCAATACACTCTTTAATATTATGTTGAAATCTGCCTGAAGTCGAATACTGTTGCTAAGTTTAAAATAGCCCGAACCTCTTAATGTTTTCACTGAGGTTTAGATTTAAAGTAACTACGGAGTGGTCCGATAGAAATCCTGGAATAATGTTACAATTTCTCAGTGTATTCAATAAATTATTTGAGAAAGTAGTCTAATCGACAAAAGATTGCTGGTTTATGATTTGAGTGTTTTGTATTTGGATGTCGAAGTCATACCAATTAGGATTGCCACACCGCACTGTTTCCGACGCGGCTCCAGTCATACCAATTAGGATTGCCACACCACAATGTTTCCGACGCGGCTCCAGTCATACCAATTAGGATTGCCACACCGCAATGTTTCCGACGCGGCTCCAGTCATACCAATTAGGATTGCCACACCACAATGTTTCCGACGCGGCTCCAGTCATACCAATTAGGATTGCCACACCACAATGTTTCCGACGCGGCTCCAGTCATACCAATTAGGATTGCCACACCGCAATGTTTCCGACGCGGCTCCAGTCATACCAATTAGGATTGCCACACCACACTGTTTCCGACGTGGCTCCAGTCATACCAATTAGATCGCCACACCACAATGTTTCCGACGCGGCTCCAGTCATACCAATTAGGATTGCCACACCGCAATGTTTCCGACGCGGCTCCAGTCATACCAATTAGGATTGCCACACCACAATGTTTCCGACGCGGCTCCAGTCATACCAATTAGGATTGCCACACCACAATGTTTCCGACGCGGCTCCAGTCATACCAATTAGGATTGCCACACCACAATGTTTCCGACGCGGCTCCAGTCATACCAATTAGGATTGCCACACCACAATGTTTCCGACGCGGCTCCAGTCATACCAATTAGGATCGCCACACCACAATGTTTCCGACACGGCTCCAGTCATACCAATTAGGATTGCCACATCACAATGTTTCCGACGCGGCTCCAGTCATACCAATTAGGATTGCCACACCGCAATGTTTCCGACGCGGCTCCAGTCATACCAATTAGGATCGCCACACCACAATGTTTCCGACACGGCTCCAGTCATACCAATTAGGATTGCCACACCACAATGTTTCCGACGCGGCTCCAGTCATACCAATTAGGATTGCCACACCGCAATGTTTCCCACGCGGCTCCAGTCATACCAATTAGGATCGCCACACCACAATGTTTCCGACACGGCTCCAGTCATACCAATTAGGATTGCCACACCGCAATGTTTCCGACGCGGCTCCAGTCATACCAATTAGGATTGCCACACCACAATGTTTCCGACACGGCTCCAGTCATACCAATTAGGATCGCCACACCACAATGTTTCCGACACGGCTCCAGTCATACCAATTAGGATTGCCACACCGCAATGTTTCCGACGCGGCTCCAGTCATACCAATTAGGATTGCCACACCACACTGTTCCGACGCGGCTCCAGTCATACCAATTAGGATCGCCACACCACAATGTTTCCGACACGGCTCCAGTCATACCAATTAGGATTGCCACACCACAATGTTTCCGACGCGGCTCCAGTCATACCAATTAGGATCGCCACACCACAATGTTTCCGACACGGCTCCAGTCATACCAATTAGGATTGCCACACCACAATGTTTCCGACGCGGCCCCAATCATTCCAATTAGGATTGCCACACCACAATGTTTCCGACACGGCTCCAGTCATACCAATTAGGATTGCCACACCACAATGTTTCCGACGCGGCTCCAGTCATACCAATTAGGATTGCCACACAACACTGTTTCTGACGCGGCTTCATTCATACCAATTATATTTTTGAAAACTGTTTTACTAAGTAGACACCACATTAGAAGTAATCCGAACACGACCTCACGCATATTCCATCTTTGCAGGATTCAATTACAAACTTACTTGGGACTAAACTCATTTGCATTTGTTCTTATTTGTGTTGCCGTTATTGTGTACATGTATATACAGAAAGAAGACGAGTCATGTCGCATTGCAGACGGATCTGTAGTCTAGTGGTTAACACGCTGGAATGGTACTCCATGGATCGCAGGTTCGATTCCCCGTTGGACCGTAATAATATATATAGAGGTGGTCGGATAGCATCAGCAGACGGATATGTTCAGTGGTTAACACGTTGGACTGGTAACCCAGTGATCGCAGGTTCGATCCCCCGTCTGATCCTAATACAATTAACACGGTCTTTTAGATGGGACTTTAAGCCGAGGTATCATGTCGGTGCTTTACACTGTGCACGTAAAGGAACAAGGGGATACTCTTGAATGGGTAGCTGTCTGTATCATTACACTATCCTCCAAATATCCGATATATAACGTAAAACACACACAAACTCATATTTTACATTCAAGCACTGCACACCATTCATGGTTGTATATATAGCGAATATTTGTTTGTTCAGTGTAGTATAGAACCGAATAAACATTAAAAGGAATATTGGTGATACTAGCGACGACTGCTAATAATAGATTTCTATGTATATAAGGGAAATATACTTTGATCAAACAATCTTCTTTTTATACGGAAGTCGTGATAGCGCGTTCGTTTCAGGTGCGAAAGATCTGGAGGTCGAGTCCCGCTGGATCCGTACGAGTGCACCATTTGGGCAAGGCATTTAAATTCCAATGTATATTCTCTCTCAATTTCACTGCATGGATTGTGTCTCGACGCATGGATTGTGTCTCACTGCATGGATTGTGTCTCGATGCATGGATTGTGTCTCAATGCATGGCATGTGTCTCGATGCATGGATTGTGTCTCAATGCATGGATTGTGTCTCAATGCATGGATTGTGTCTCAATGCATGGATTGTGTCTCAATGCATGGCTTGTGTCTCGATGCATGGATTGTGTCTCAATGCATGGATTGTGTCAATGCATGGATTGTGTCGCCATGTATGGATTGTGTCACAATGCATGGATTGTCTCAATGCATGGCTTGTGTCTCAAAGCATGGATTGTCTCAATGTATGTATTGTCTCAATGTATGGACTGTGTCTCAATGCATGGCTTGTTTCTCAATGCATGGCTTGTGTCTCAATGCATGGCTTGTGTCTCAATGCATGGATTGTGTCTCAATGCATCGCTTGTGTCGCAATGCATGGCTTGTGTCTCAATGCATGCATAGTGTCAATGCATGGATTGTGTCAATGCATGTATTGTGTCTCAATGCAAGGATTGTGTCAATGCATGGATTGTGTCAATGCATGGATTATCTCAATGCATGGATTGTTTCGCCATGTATGGATTGTGTCTCAATGCATGGATTGTCTCAATGTATGTATTATCTCAATATATGGACTGTGTCTCAATGCATGGCTTATGTCTCGATGCATGGATGTTTTCTCAATGCATGGCTTGTGTCTCGATGCATGGATTGTGTCTCGATGCATGGATTGTGTCTCAATGCATGGCTTGTGTCTCGATGCATGGATTGCGTATCAATGCATGGATTGTGTCACAATGCATGGCTTGTGTCTCGATGCATGGATTGTGTCTCAATGCATGGATTGTGTCTCGATGCATGGTTTGTGTCTCAATGTATGGATTGTGTCTCGATGCAAGGCTTGTGCCTAGATGCATGGATTGTGTCTCAATGCATGGATTGTGTGTCAATGCATGGATTGTGACTCGATGCATGGATTGTGTCTCAATGTATGGATTGTGTCTCGATGCATGGCTTGTGACTCGATGCCTGGCTTGTGTCTCGATGCATGGATTGTGTCTCAATGTATGGATTGTGTCTCAATACATGGATTGTGTCTCAATGCATGGAGTGTGTCGCAATGCATGGATTGTATCTCAATGCATGGATTGTGTCACAATGCATGGCTTGTGTCTCGGTGCATGGATTGTGTCTCAATGCATGTATTGTGTCTCGATGCATGGATTGTGTATCGATGCATGGCTTGTGTCTCAATGTATGGATTGTGTCTCGATGCATGGATTGTGTCTCAATGTATGGATTGTGTCTCGATGCATGGAGTGTGTCTCAATGCATGGCTTGTGTCTCAATGCATGGATTGTGTCTCAATGTATGGATTGTGTCTCAATGCATGGCTTGTGTCTCGATGCATGGATTGTGTCTCAATGCATGGATTGTGTCTCAATGCATGGCTTGTGTCTCAATGCATGGATTGTGTCTCAATGTATGGATTGTGTCTCGATGCATGGATTGTGTCTCAATGTATGGAGTGTGTCCCAATGCATGGAATGCATGGATTGTGTCTCGATGCATGGATTGTGTCTCGATGCATGGCTTATGTCTCAATGTATGGATTGTGTCTCGATGCATGGATTGTGTCTCAATGTATGGATTGTGTCTCGATGCATGGATTGTGTCTCAATGCATGGCTTGTGTCTCAATGCATGGATTGTTTCTCAATGCATGGCATGTGTCTCGATGCATTGATTGTGTCTCAATGCATGGATTGTGTCTCAATGCATGGATTGTGTCTCAATGCATGGCTTGTGTCTCGATGCATGGATTGTGTCTCAATGTATGGATTGTGTCTCAATGCATGGATGATGTCTCAATGCATGGATTGTGTCTCGATGCATGGATTGTTTCTCAATGCATGGCTTGTGTCTCGATGCATGGATTGTGTCTCAATGTATGGATTGTGTATCAATGCATGGATTGTGTCTCAATGCATTTATTGTGTCTCAATGCATGGCTTGTGTCTCGATGCATATATTGTGTCTCAATGCATGGATTGTGTCTCAATGCATAGCTTGTGTCTCGATGCATGGATTGTGTCTTAATGCATGGATTGTCTCAGTGCATGGCGTGTGTCTCAATATATGGCTTGTGTCTAAATGCATGGATTGTCTCATTGTATGTATTGTTTCAATGTATGGATTGTGTCTCAATGCATGGCTTGTGTCTCGATGCATGGAATGTGTCTCAATGCATGGAATGTATCTCAATACATGGCTTGTGTCTCAATGCATGGCTTGTGTCTCGATGCATGGATTGTGTCTCAATGTATGGATTGTGTATCGATGCATGGGTTGTGTCTCAATGCATGGCTTGTGTATCAATGCATGGATTATGTCTCAATTCATGGATTGTGTCTCAATGCATGGCTTGTGTCTCAATGCATGGCTTGTGTCTCAATGTATGGCTTGTGTCTCAATGAATGGCTTGTGTCTCAATGCATGAATTGTGTCTCAATGCATGGATTGTGTCTCAATGCATGGCTTGTGTCTCAATGCATGGATTGTGTCAATGCATACATTGTGTCAATGCATGGATTGTTTCTCAATGCATGGATTGTGTCTCGATGCATGGTTTGTGTCTCGAGGCATGGATTGTTTCTCTATGCATGGATTGTGTCTCAATGTATGGATTGTTTCTCGATGCATGGATTGTGTCTCGATGCATGGATTGTGTCTCGATACATGGATTGTGTCTCGATGCATGGATTGTGTCTCAATGCATGGCTTGTGTCTCGATGTAAGGATTGTGTCTCAATGCATGGCTTGTGTCTCGATGCATGGATTGTGTCTCAATGTATGAATTGTGTCTCAATGCCTTGATTGTGTCTCAATGCATGGCTTGTGTCTCGATGCATGGATTGTGTCTCAATGCATGGATTGTGTCTCGATGCATGGCTTGTGTCTTAATGTATGGATTGTGTCTCGATGCATGGATTGTGTCTCAATGTATGGTTTGTGTCTCGATGTATGGATTGTGTCTCAATGCATGGCTTGTGTCTCAATGCATGGATTGTGTCTCAATGTATGGATTGTGTATCAATGCATGGATTGTATCTCAATGCATGGATTGTTTCTCGATGCATGGATTGTTTCTCAATGCATGGCTTGTGTCTCAATGCATGGATTGTGTCTCAATGCATGGATTGTGTCTCGATGCATGGATTGTGTCTCAATGTATGGATTGTGTCTCAATGCATGGAATGTGTCTCAATGCATGGCTTGTGTCTCAATGCATGGATTGTGTCAATGCATACATTGTGTCAATGCATGGATTGTGTCTCAATGCATGGATGGTGTCTCAATGCATGGATGGTGTCTCAATGCATGGATTGTGTCAATGCATGAATTGTGTCAATGCATGGATTATCTCAATGCATGGATTGTGTCGCCATGTATGGATTGTGTCTCAATGCATGGATTGTCTCAATGTATGTATTATCTCAATGTATGGACTGTGTCTCAATGCATGGCTTGTGTCTCGATGCATGGATTGTGTCTCGATGCATGGATTGTGTCTCAATGTATGGATTGTGTCTCGATGCATGGATTGTGTCTCGATGCATGGATTGTGTCTCAATGTATGGATTTTGTCTCAATGCATGGCTTGTGTCTCAATACATGGATTGTGTCTCAATGCATGGACTGTGTCTCAATGCCTGGCTTGTGTCTCAATGCATGTATTGTGTCAATGCATACATTGTCTCAATGCATGGATGGTGTCTCAATGCATACATTGTCTCAATGCATGGATTGTGTCTCAATGCATGGACTGTGTCTCAATGCCTGGCTTGTGTCTCAATGCATGTATTGTGTCAATGCATACATTGTCTCAATGCATGGATTGTGTCTCGATGCATGGATTGTGTCTCGATGCATGGATTGTGTCTCAATGCATGGATTGTGTCTCAATGTATGGATTGTGTCTCAATGCTTGGATTGTGTCTCGATGCATGGATTTTTTCTCAATGTATGGATTGTGTCTCGATGCATGGTTTGTGTCTGGATGCATGGATTGTTTCTCAATGCATGGATTGTGTCTCAATGTATGGATTGTTTCTCGATGCATGGATTGTGTCTCGATGCATGGCTTGTTTCTCAATGCATGGATTGTGTATCAATGCATGGCTTGTGTCTCGATGCATGGATTGTGTCTCAATGCATGGATTGTGTCTCAATGTATGGATTGTGTATCAATACATGGATTGTATCTCAATGCATGGATTGTGTCTCGATGCATGGATTGTTTCTCAATGCATGGCTTGTGTCTCGATGCATGGATTGTGTCTCAATGTATGGATTGTGTCTTAATGCATCGAGTGTGTCTCAATGCATGGATTGTGTCTCGATGCATGGATTGTGTCTCAATGTATGGATTGTGTCTCAATGCATGGAGTGTGTCTCAATGCATGGCTTGTGTCTCAATGCATGGATTGTGTCAATGCATACATTGTTTCAATGCATGGATTGTGTCTCAATGCATGGATGGTGTCTCAATGCATGGATTATGTCAATGCATGTATTGTGTCAATGCATCGATTATCTCCATGCATGGATTGTGTCGCCATGTATGAATTGTGTCTCAATGCATGGATTGTCTCAATGTATGTATTATCTCAATATATGGACTGTGTCTCAATGCATGGCTTGTGTCTCGATGCATGGATTGTGTCTCGATGCATGGATTGTGTCTCAATGTATGGATAGTGTCTCGATGCATGGATTGTGTCTCCATGCATGGATTGTGTCTTAGTGCATGGATTGTGTCTCAATGTATGGAGTGTGTCTCGATGCATGGATTGTGTCTCAATGTATGGATTGTGTCTCGATGCATGGATTGTGTCTCAATGCATGGCTTGTGTCTCGATGCAAGGGTTGTGTCTCAATGCATGGCTTGTGTCTCGATGCATCGATTGTGTCTCAATGTATGGATTGTGTCTCAATGCATGGATTGTGTCTCAATGCATGGCTTGTGTCTCGATGCATGGATTGTGTCTCGATGCATGGCTTGTGCCTCAATGTATGGATTGTGTCTCGATGCATGGATTGTGTCTCAATGCATGGCTTGTGTCTCAAGGCATGGATTGTGTCAATGCATGGATTGTGTCTCAATGTATGAATTGTGTCTCAATGCATGGATTGTGTCGCGATGCATGGATTGTGTCTCAATGTATGGATTGTGTCTCAATGCATGGATTGTGTCTCAATGCATGGATTGTGTCTCAATGCATGGCTTGTGTCTCGATGCATGGATTGAGTCTCAATGCATGGCTTGTTTCTCAATGCATGGCTTGTGTCTCAATGCATGGATTGTGTCTCAATGCATGGACTGTGTCTCAATGCATGGCTTGTGTCTCAATGCATGTATTGTGTCAATGCATACATTGTCTCAATGCATGGATGGTGTCTCAATGCATGGATTGTTTCAATGCATGGATTATCTCAATGCATGGATTGTGTCGCCATGTATGGATTGTGTGTCAATGCATGGATTGTCTCAATGTATGTATTATCTCAATGTATGGACTGTGTCTCAATGCATGGCTTGTGTCTCGATGCATGGATTGTGTCTCGTTGCATGGATTGTGTCTCGATGCATGGATTGTGTCTCGATGCATGGATTGTGTCTCAATGCATGGATTGTGTCTCAATGTATGGATTGTGTCTCAATGCATGGATTGTGTCTCGATGCATGGATTGTTTCTCAATGTATGGATTGTGTCTCGATGCATGGTTTGTGTCTGGATGCATGGATTGTTTCTCAATGCATGGATTATGTCTCAATGTATGGATTGTTTCTCGATGCATGGATTGTGTCTCGATGCATGGCTTGTGTCTCAATGCATGGATTGTGTATCAATGCATGGCTTGTGTCTCGATGCATGGATTGTGTCTCAATGCATGGATAGTGTCTCAATGTATGGATTGTGTATCAATACATGGATTGTTTCTCGATGCATGGATTGTTTCTCAATGCATGGATTGTGTCTCGATGCATGGATTGTGTCTCGATGCATGGCTTGTGTCTCAATGTATGGATTGTGTCTCGATGCATGGATTGTGTCTCAATGTATGGATTGTGTCTCAATGTATGGATTGTGTCTCAATGCATGGATTGTGTCTCAATGCATGGCTTGTGTCTCGATGCATGGATTGTGTCTCGATGCATGGCTTGTGTCTCAATGCATGTATTGTGTCAATGCATACATTGTCTCAATGCATGGATGGTGTCTCAATGCATGGATTGTTTCAATGCATGAATTGTGTCAATGCATGGATTATCTCAATGCATGGATTGTGTCGCCATGTATGGATTGTGTGTCAATGCATGGATTGTCTCAATGTATGTATTATCTCAATGTATGGACTGTGTCTCAATGCATGGCTTGTGTCTTGATGCATGGATTGTGTCTTGATGTTTGGATTGTGTCTCAATGTATGGATTGTGTCTCACTGCATGGATTGTGTCTCAATGTATTGATTGTGTCTCAATGCATGAATTGTGTCTCAATGCATGGATTGTGTATCAATGCATGGCTTGTGTTTCGATGCATGGATTGTATCTCAATGCATGGATTGTGTCTCGATGCATGGATTGTGTCTCGATGCATGGCTTGTGTCTCAATGTATGGATTGCATCTCGATGCATGGATTGTGTCTCAATGTATGGTTGTGTCTCGATGCATGGATTGTGTCTTGATGCATGGATTGTGTCTCAATGCATGGCTTGTGTCTCAATGCATGGATTGTGTTACAATGTATGGGTTGTGTCTTAATGCATGGATTGTGTCTCAATGCATGGATTGTGTCAATGCATACATTGTGTCAATGCATGGATTGTGTCTCAATGCATGGATTTTGTCTCAATGCATGGATTGTATCAATGCATGGATTGTGTCAATGCATGGATTATCTCAATGCATGGATTGTGTCGCCATGTATGGATTGTGTCTCAATGCATGGATTGTCTCAATGTATGTATTGTCTCAATGTATGGACTGTGTCTCAATGCATGGCATGTGTCTCGATGCATGGATTGTGTCTCAATGCATGGCTTGTGTCTCGATGCATGGATTGTGTCTCGATGCATGGATTTTGTCTCGATGCATGGATTGTGTCTCAATGCATGGATTGTGTCTCGATGCATGGATTGTGTTTCAATGTATGGATTGTGTCTCAATGCATGGATTGTCTCAATTTATGTATTGTCTCAATGTATGGACTGTGTCTCAATGCATGGCTTGTTTCTCGATGCATGGATTGTGTCTCAATGCATGGCGTGTGTCTCGATGCATGGATTTTTTTTTTCTTTTCTTTTTTTTTCCTCAATGTATGTATTGTCTCAATGTATGGATTGTCTCAATGTATGAAGTGTCTCAATGCATGGGTTGTGTCTCAATGTATGTATTGTCTCAATGTATGTATTATCGCATTGTATGTATTGTCCCAATGTATGTATTGTCTCAATGTATGTATTATCTCAATGTATATATTGTCCCAATGTATGTATTATCTCAATGTATGTCTTATCTCAATGTATGTATTGTCCCAATATATGTATTGTCCCAATGTATGTATTGTCTCAATGTATGTATTATCTCAATGTATGTATTGTCTCAATGTATGTATTGTTTCAATGTATGTATTGTCTCTATGTATGTATTGTCTCAATGTATGGATTATGTCTGAATGTATGTATTGTCTCAATGTATTTATTGTATCAATGTATGGATTGTCTCTCAATGTATGGATAATGTCTCAATGTATGGATTGTCTCAATGTATGGATTGTCTATCAATGTATGGATTATGTCTCAATGCATGGATTGTGTCTCAATGCATGGCTTGTGTCTCGATGCATGGATTGAGTCTCAATGCATGGCTTGTTTCTCAATGCATGGATTGTGTCTCAATGCATGGCTTGTGTCTCAATGCATGACTTGTGTCTCAATGTATGGCTTGTTTCTCAATGCATGGCTTGTGTCTCAATGCATGGATTGTGTCTCAATGCATGGACTGTGTCTCAATGCATGGCTTGTGTCTCAATGCATGGCTTGTGTCTCAATGTATGGCTTGTTTCTCAATGCATGGCTTGTGTCTCAATACATGGATTGTGTCTCAATGCATGGACTGTGTCTCAATGCATGGCTTGTGTCTCAATGCATGTATTGTGTCAATGCATACATTGTCTCAATGCACGGATGGTGTCTCAATGCATGGATTGTTTCAATGCATGAATTGTGTCAATGCATGGATTATCTCAATGCATGGATTGTGTCGCCATGTATGGATTGTGTGTCAATGCATGGATTGTCTCAATGTATGTATTATCTCAATGTATGGACTGTGTCTCAATGCATGGCTTGTGTCTCGATGCATGGATTGTGTCTCGTTGCATGGATTGTGTCTCGATGCATGGATTGTGTCTCGATGCATGGATTGTGTCTCAATGCATGGATTGTGTCTCAATGTATGGATTGTGTCTCAATGCATGGATTGTGTCTCGATGCATGGATTGTTTCTCAATGTATGGATTGTGTCTCGATGCATGGTTTGTGTCTGGATGCATGGATTGTTTCTCAATGCATGGATTGTGTCTCAATGTATGGATTGTTTCTCGATGCATGGATTGTGTCTCGATGCATGGCTTGTGTCTCAATGCATGGATTGTTTATCAATGCATGGCTTGTGTCTCGATGCATGGATTGTGTCTCAATGCATGGATTGTGTCTCAATGTATGGATTGTGTATCAATACATGGATTGTATCTCAATGCATGGATTGTGTCTCGATGCATGGATTGTTTCTCAATGCATGGCTTGTGTCTCGATGCATGGATTGTGTCTCAATGTATGGATTGTGTCTCAATGCATCGATTGTGTCTCAATGCATGGATTGTGTCTCGATGCATGGATTGTGTCTCAATGTATGGATTGTGTCTCAATGCATGGAGTGTGTCTCAATGCATGGCTTGTGTCTCGATGCAAGGGTTGTGTCTCAATGCATGACTTGTGTCTCGATGCATGGATTGTGTCTCAATTTATGGAGTGTGTCTCAATGCATGGATTGTGTCTCAATGCATGGCTTGTGTCTCGATGCATGGATTGTGTCTCAATGCATGGATTGTGTCTCGATGCATGGATTGTGTCTCGATGCATGGCTTGTGTCTCAATGCATGTATTGTGTCAATGCATACATTGTCTCAATGCATGGATGGTGTCTCAATGCATGGATTGTTTCAATGCATGAATTGTGTCAATGCATGGATTATCTCAATGCATGGATTGTGTCGCCATGTATGGATTGTGTGGCAATGCATGGATTGTCTCAATGTATGTATTATCTCAATGTATGGACTGTGTCTCAATGCATGGCTTGTGTCTTGATGCATGGATTGTGTCTTGATGCATGGATTGTGTCTCAATGTATGGATTGTGTCTCAATGCATGGATTGTGTCTCAATGTATTGATTGTGTCTCAATGCATGAATTGTGTCTCAATGCATGGATTGTGTATCAATGCATGGCTTGTGTCTCGATGCATGGATTGTGTCTCAATGCATGGATTGTGTCTCGATGCATGGATTGTGTCTCGATGCATGGCTTGTGTCTCAATGTATGGATTGCATCTCGATGCATGGATTGTGTCTCAATGTATGGTTGTGTCTCGATGCATGGATTGTGTCTTGATGCATGGATTGTGTCTCAATGCATGGCTTGTGTCTCAATGCATGGATTGTGTCACAATGTATGGGTTGTGTCTTAATGCATGGATTGTGTCTCAATGCATGGATTGTGTCAATGCATACATTGTGTCAATGCATGGATTGTGTCTCAATGCATGGATTTTGTCTCAATGCATGGATTGTATCAATGCATGGATTGTGTCTCAATGCATGGATTGTCTCAATGTATGTATTGTCTCAATGTATGGACTGTGTCTCAATGCATGGCATGTGTCTCGATGCATGGATTGTGTCTCAATGCATGGCTTGTGTCTCGATGCATGGATTGTGTCTCGATGCATGGATTGTGTCTCGATGCATGGATTGTGTCTCAATGCATGGATTGTGTCTCGATGCATGGATTGTGTTTCAATGTATGGATTGTGTCTCAATGCATGGATTGTCTCAATTTATGTATTGTCTCAATGTATGGACTGTGTCTCAATGCATGGCTTGTTTCTCGATGCATGGATTGTGTCTCAATGCATGGCGTGTGTCTCGATGCATGGATTTTTTTCTCTTTTCTTTTTTATTTCTCAATGTATGTATTGTCTCAATGTATGGATTGTCTCAATGTATGAAGTGTCTCAATGCATGGGTTGTGTCTCAATGTATGTATTGTCTCAATGTATGTATTATCGCATTGTATGTATTGTCCCAATGTATGTATTGTCTCAATGTATGTATTATCTCAATGTATATATTGTCCCAATGTATGTATTATCTCAATGTATGTCTTATCTCAATGTATGTATTGTCCCAATATATGTATTGTCCCAATGTATGTATTGTCTCAATGTATGTATTATCTCAATGTATGTATTGTCTCAATGTATGTATTGTTTCAATGTATGTATTGTCTCTATTTATGTATTGTCTCAATGTATGGATTATGTCTGAATGTATGTATTGTCTCAATGTATTTATTGTATCAATGTATGGATTGTCTCTCAATGTATGGATAATGTCTCAATGTATGTATTGTCTCAATGTATGGATTGTCTCAATGTATGGATTGTCTATCAATGTATGGATTATGTCTCAATGCATGGATTGTGTCTCAATGCATGGCTTGTGTCTCGATGCATGGATTGAGTCTCAATGCATGGCTTGTTTCTCAATGCATGGATTGTGTCTCAATGCATGGCTTGTGTCTCAATGCATGGCTTGTGTCTCAATGTATGGCTTGTTTCTCAATGCATGGCTTGTGTCTCAATGCATGGATTGTGTCTCAATGCATGGACTGTGTCTCAATGCATGGCTTGTGTCTCAATGCATGTATTGTGTCAATGCATACATTGTCTCAATGCATGGATGGTGTCTCAATGCATGGATTGTTTCAAGGCATGGATTATCTCAATGCATGGATTGTGTCGCCATGTATGGATTGTGTGTCAATGCATGGATTGTCTCAATGTATGTATTATCTCAATGTATGGACTGTGTCTCAATGCATGGCTTGTGTCTCGATGCATGGATTGTGTCTCGTTGCATGGATTGTGTCTCGATGCATGGATTGTGTCTCGATGCATGGATTGTGTCTCAATGCATGGATTGTGTCTCAATGTATGGTTTGTGTCTCAATGCATGGATTGTGTCTCGATGCATGGATTGTTTCTCAATGAATGGATTGTGTCTCGATGCATGGTTTGTGTCTGGATGCATGGATTGTTTCTCAATGCATGGATTGTGTCTGAATGTATGGATTGTTTCTCGATGCATGGATTGTGTCTCGATGCATGGCTTGTGTCTCAATGCATGGATTGTCTATCAATGCATGGCTTGTGTCTCGATGCATGGATTGTGTCTCAATGCATGGATTGTGTCTCAATGTATGGATTGTGTATCAATACATGGATTGTATCTCAATGCATGGATTGTGTCTCGATGCATGGATTGTTTCTCAATGGATGGCTTGTGTCTCGATGCATGGATTGTGTCTCAATGTATGGATTGTGTCTCAATGCATCGATTGTGTCTCAATGCATGGATTGTGTCTCGATGCATGGATTGTGTCTCAATGTATGGATTGTGTCTCAATGCATGGAGTGTGTCTCAATGCATGGCTTGTGTCTCAATGCATGGATTGTGTCAATGCATACATTGTGTCAATGCATGGATTGTGTCTCAATGCATGGATGGTGTCTCAATGCATGGATTATGTCAATGCATGAATTGTGTCAATGCATGGATTGTCTCCATGCATGGATTGTGTCGCCATGTATGGATTGTGTCTCAATGCATGGATTGTCTCAATGTATGTATTATCTCAATATATTGACTGTGTCTCAATGCATGGCTTGTGTCTCGATGCATGGATTGTGTCTCGATGCATGGATTGTGTCTCAATGTATGGATAGTGTCTCGATGCATGGATTATGTCTCCATGCATGGATTGTGTCTCAATGCATGGATTGTGTCTCAATGTATGGAGTGTGTCTCGATGCATGGATTGTGTCTCAATGTATGGATTGTGTCTCGATGCATGGTTTGTGTCTCGATGCATGGATTGTTTCTCAATGCATGGATTGTGTCTCAATGTATGGATAGTTTCTCGATGCATGGATTGTGTCCCGATGCATGGATTGTATCTGGATACATGGATTGTGTCTCGATGCATGGATTGTGTCTCAATGCATGGCTTGTGTCTCGATGCAAGGGTTGTGTCTCAATGCATGGCTTGTGTCTCGATGCATGGATTGTGTCTCAATTGATGGATTGTGTCTCAATGCATGGATTGTTTCTCAATGTATGGACTGTGTCTCAATGCATGACTTGTGTCTCGATGCATGGATTGTGTCTCGTTGCATGGATTGTGTCTCGATGCATGGATTGTGTCTCGATGCATGGATTGTGTCTCAATGCATGGATTTTGTCTCAATGTATGGATTGTGTCTCAATGCATGGATTGTGTCTCAATGCATGGATTGTGTCTCAATGTATGGATTGTGTCTCGATGCATGGTTTGTGTATGGATGAATGGATTGTTTCTCAATGCATGGATTGTGTCTCAATGTATGGATCGTTTCTCGATGCATGGATTGTGTCTCGATGCATGGCTTGTGTCTTGATGCATGGATTGTGTCTCAATGTATGGATTGTGTCTCAATGCATGGATTGTGTCTCAATGTATTGATTGTGTCTCAATGCATGAATTGTGTCTCAATGCATGGATTGTGTATCAATGCATGGCTTGTGTCTCGATGCATGGATTGTGTCTCAATGCATGGATTGTGTCTCGATGCATGGATTGTGTCTCGATGCATGGCTTGTGTCTCAATGTATGTATTGCATCTCGATGCATGGATTGTGTCTCAATGTATGGTTGTGTCTCGATGCATGGATTGTGTCTTGATGCATGGATTGTGTCTCAATGCATGGCTTGTGTCTCAATGCATGGATTGTGTCACAATGTATGGGTTGTGTCTTAATGCATGGATTGTGTCTCAATGCATGGATTGTGTCAATGCATACATTGTGTCAATGCATGGATTGTGTCTCAATGCATGGATTTTGTCTCAATGCATGGATTGTATCAATGCATGGATTGTGTCAATGCATGGATTATCTCAATGCATGGATTGTGTCGCCATGTATGGATTGTGTCTCAATGCATGGATTGTCTCAATGTATGTATTGTCTCAATGTATGGACTGTGTCTCAATGCATGGCATGTGTCTCGATGCATGGATTGTGTCTCAATGCATGGCTTGTGTCTCGATGCATGGATTGTGTCTCGATGCATGGATTGTGTCTCGATGCATGGATTGTGTCTCAATGTATGGATTGTGTCTCGATGCATGGATTGTGTCTCGATGCATGGATTGTGTCTCAATGTATGGATTGTGTCTCAATGCATGGATTGTCTCAATTTATGTATTGTCTCAATGTATGGACTGTGTCTCAATGCATGGCTTGTTTCTCGATGCATGGATTGTGTCTCAATGCATGGCGTGTGTCTCGATGCATGGATTTTTTTTCTCTTTTTTTTTTTTTTCTCAATGTATGTATTGTCTCAATGTATGGATTGTCTCATTGTATGAAGTGTCTCAATGCATGGGTTGTGTCTCAATGTATGTATTGTCTCAATGTATGTATTATCGCATTGTATGTATTGTCCCAATGTATGTATTGTCTCAATGTATGTATTATCTCAATGTATATATTGTCCCAATGTATGTATTATCTCAATGTATGTCTTATCTCAATGTATGTATTGTCCCAATATATATATTGTCCCGATGTATGTATTGTCTCAATGTATGTATTATCTCAATGTATGTATTGTCTCAATGTATGTATTGTTTCAATGTATGTATTGTCTCTATGTATGTATTGTCTCAATGTATGGATTATGTCTGAATGTATGTATTGTCTCAATGTATTTATTGTATCAATGTATGGATTGTCTCTCAATGTATGGATAATGTCTCAATGTATGTATTGTCTCAATGTATGGATTGTCTCAATGCATGGATTGTGTCTCAATGCATGGACTGTGTCTCAATGCATGGCTTGTGTCTCAATGTATGTATTGTGTCAATGCATACATTGTCTCAATGCATGGATGGTGTCTCAATGCATGGATTGTTTCAATGCATGAATTGTGTCAATGCATGGATTATCTCAATGCATGGATTGTGTCGCCATGTATGGATTGTGTGTCAATGCATGGATTGTCTCAATGTATGTATTATCTCAATGTATGGACTGTGTCTCAATGCATGGCTTGTGTCTTGATGCATGGATTGTGTCTTGATGCATGGATTGTGTCTCAATGTATGGATTGTGTCTCAATGCATGGATTGTGTCTCAATGTATTGATTGTGTCTCAATGCATGAATTGTGTCTCAATGCATGGATTGTGTATCAATGCATGGCTTGTGTCTCGATGCATGGATTGTGTCTCAATGCATGGATTGTGTCTCGATGCATGGATTGTGTCTCGATGCATGGCTTGTGTCTCAATGTATGGATTGCATCTCGATGCATGGATTGTGTCTCAATGTATGGTTGTGTCTCGATGCATGGATTGTGTCTTGATGCATGGATTGTGTCTCAATGCATGGCTTGTGTCTCAATGCATGGATTGTGTCACAATGTATGGGTTGTGTCTTAATGCATGGATTGTGTCTCAATGCATGGATTGTGTCAATGCATACATTGTGTCAATGCAAGGATTGTGTCTCAATGCATGGATTTTGTCTCAATGCATGGATTGTATCAATGCATGGATTGTGTCAATGCATGGATTATCTCAATGCATGGATTGTGTCGCCATGTATGGATTGTGTCTCAATGCATGGATTGTCTCAATGTATGTATTGTCTCAATGTATGGACTGTGTCTCAATGCATGGCATGTGTCTCGATGCATGGATTGTGTCTCAATGCATGGCTTGTGTCTCGATGCATGGATTGTGTCTCGATGCATGGATTGTGTCTCGATGCATGGATTGTGTCTCAATGCATGGATTGTGTCTCGATGCATGGATTGTGTTTCAATGTATGGATTGTGTCTCAATGCATGGATTGTCTCAATTTATGTATTGTCTCAATGTATGGACTGTGTCTCAATGCATGGCTTGTTTCTCGATGCATGGATTGTGTCTCAATGCATGGCGTGTGTCTCGATGCATGGATTTTTTTTCTCTTTTCTTTTTCTTTTCTCAATGTATATATTGTCTCAATGTATGGATTGTCTCAATGTATGAAGTGTCTCAATGCATGGGTTGTGTCTCAATGTATGTATTGTCTCAATGTATGTATTATCGCATTGTATGTATTGTCCCAATGTATGTATTGTCTCAATGTATGTATTATCTCAATGTATATATTGTCCCAATGTATGTATTATCTCAATGTATGTCTTATCTCAATGTATGTATTGTCCCAATATATGTATTGTCCCAATGTATGTATTGTCTCAATGTATGTATTATCTCAATGTATGTATTGTCTCAATGTATGTATTGTTTCAATGTATGTATTGTCTCTATGTATGTATTGTCTCAATGTATGGATTATGTCTGAATGTATGTATTGTCTCAATGTATTTATTGTATCAAAGTATGGATTGTCTCTCAATGTATGGATAATGTCTCAATGTATGTATTGTCTCAATGTATGGATTGTCTCAATGTATGGATTGTCTATCAATGTATGGATTATGTCTCAATGCATGGATTGTGTCTCAATGCATGGCTTGTGTCTCGATGCATGGATTGAGTCTCAATGCATGGCTTGTTTCTCAATGCATGGATTGTGTCTCAATGCATGGCTTGTGTCTCAATGCATGGCTTGTGTCTCAATGTATGGCTTGTTTCTCAATGCATGGCTTGTGTCTCAATGCATGGATTGTGTCTCAATGCATGGACTGTGTCTCAATGCATGGCTTGTGTCTCAATGCATGTATTTTGTCAATGCATACATTGTCTCAATGCATGGATGGTGTCTCAATGCATGGATTGTTTCAATGCATGGATTATCTCAATGCATGGATTGTGTCGCCATGTATGGATTGTGTGTCAATGCATGGATTGTCTCAATGTATGTATTATCTCAATGTATGGACTGTGTCTCAATGCATGGCTTGTGTCTCGATGCATGGATTGTGTCTCGTTGCATGGATTGTGTCTCGATGCATGGATTGTGTCTCGATGCATGGATTGTGTCTCAATGCATGGATTGTGTCTCAATGTATGGATTGTGTCTCAATGCATGGATTGTGTCTCGATGCATGGATTGTTTCTCAATGTATGGATTGTGTCTCGATGCATGGTTTGTGTCTGGATGCATGGATTGTTTCTCAATGCATGGATTGTGTCTGAATGTATGGATTGTTTCTCGATGCATGGATTGTGTCTCGATGCATGGCTTGTGTCTCAATGCATGGATTGTGTATCAATGCATGGCTTGTGTCTCGATGCATGGATTGTGTCTCAATGCATGGATTGTGTCTCAATGTATGGATTGCGTATCAATACCTGGATTGTATCTCAATGCATGGATTGTGTCTCGATGCATGGATTGTTTCTCAATGCATGGCTTGTGTCTCGATGCATGGATTGTGTCTCAATGTATGGATTGTGTCTCAATGCATCGATTGTGTCTCAATGCATGGATTGTGTCTCGATGCATGGATTGTGTCTCAATGTATGGATTGTGTCTCAATGCATGGAGTGTGTCTCAATGCATGGCTTGTGTCTCAATGCATGGATTGTGTCAATGCATACATTGTGTCAATGCATGGATTGTGTCTCAATGCATGGATGGTGTCTCAATGCATGGATTATGTCAATGCATGAATTGTGTCAATGCATGGATTATCTCCATGCATGGATTGTGTCGCCATGTATGGATTGTGTCTCAATGCATGGATTGTCTCAATGTATGTATTATCTCAATATATGGACTGTGTCTCAATGCATGGCTTGTGTCTCGATGCATGGATTGTGTCTCGATGCATGGATTGTGTCTCAATGTATGGATAGTGTCTCGATGCATGGATTATGTCTCCATGCATGGATTGTGTCTCAATGCATGGATTGTGTCTCAATGTATGGAGTGGGTCTCGATGCATGGATTGTGTCTCAATGTATGGATTGTGTCTCGATGCATGGTTTGTGTCTCGATGCATGGATTGTTTCTCAATGCATGGATTGTGTCTCAATGTATGGATAGTTTCTCGATGCATGGATTGTGTCCCGATGCATGGATTGTATCTCGATACATGGATTGTGTCTCGATGCATGGATTGTGTCTCAATGCATGGCTTGTGTCGCGATGCAAGGGTTGTGTCTCAATGCATGGCTTGTGTCTCGATGCATGGATTGTGTCTCAATTTATGGATTGTGTCTCAATGCATGGATTGTGTCTCAATGCATGGCTTGTGTCTCGATGCATGGATTGTGTCTCAATGCATGGATTGTGTCTCGATGCATGGATTGTGTCTCGATGCATGGCTTGTGTCTCAATTTATGGATTGTGTCTCGATGCATGGATTGTGTCTCAATGTATGGATTGTGTCTCGATGCATGGATTGTGTCTCAATGCATGGCTTGTGTCTCAATGCATGGATTGTGTCATTGCATGGATTGTGTCTCAATGTATGAATTGTGTCTCAATGCATGGATTGTGTCTCGATGCATGGATTGTTTCTCAATGCATGGCTTGTGTCTCAATGCATGGATTGTGTCTCAATGCATGGCTTGTGTCTCGATGCATGGATTGTGTCTCAATGCATGGCTTGTTTCTCAATGCATGGATTGTGTCTCAATGCATGGCTTGTGTCTCAATGCATGGATTGTGTCTCAATGTATGGCTTGTTTCTCAATGCATGGCTTGTGTCTCAATGCATGGATTGTGTCTCAATGCATGGACTGTGTCTCAATGCATGGCTTGTGTCTCAATGCATGTATTGTGTCAATGCATACATTGTCTCAATGCATGGATGGTGTCTCAATGCATGGATTGTTTCAATGCATGAATTGTGTCAATGCATGGATTATCTCAATGCATGGATTGTGTCGCCATGTATGGATTGTGTGTCAATGCATGGATTGTCTCAATGTATGTATTATCTCAATGTATGGACTGTGTCTCAATGCATGGCTTGTGTCTCGATGCATGGATTGTGTCTCGTTGCATGGATTGTGTCTCGATGCATGGATTGTGTCTCGATGCATGGATTGTGTCTCAATGCATGGATTGTGTCTCAATGTATGGATTGTGTCTCAATGCATGGATTGTGTCTCAATGTATGGATTGTGTCTCGATGCATGGTTTGTGTCTGGATGCATGGATTGTTTCTCAATGCATGGATTGTGTCTCAATGTATGGATTGTTTCTCGATGCATGGATTGTGTCTCGATGCATGGCTTGTGTCTTGATGCATGGATTGTGTCTCAATGTATGGATTGTGTCTCAATGCATGGATTGTGTCTCAATGTATTGATTGTGTCTCAATGCATGAATTGTGTCTCAATGCATGGATTGTGTTTCAATGCATGGCTTGTGTCTCGATGCATGGATTGTGTCTCAATGTATGTATTGCATCTCGATGCATGGATTGTGTCTCAATGTATGGTTGTGTCTCGATGCATGGATTGTGTCTTGATGCATGGATTGTGTCTCAATGCATGGCTTGTGTCTCAATGCATGGATTGTGTCACAATGTATGGGTTGTGTCTTAATGCATGGATTGTGTCTCAATGCATGGATTGTGTCAATGCATACATTGTGTCAATGCATGGATTGTGTCTCAATGCATGGATTTTGTCTCATTAAAATTAATTGCTCACCAATGGGACTCCAGGTGAAATGCCAGAATCCATTTCTACATCCATGATGTCCTCTACATCCCATATTTTATCGGCATTGGTGTTGGTTTGTGGTGCAATTTCTGGTTCCTTACTAACCTCAAAACCGCTCGATTCAGGTTTATCATAGCTGGCGTAAATAGTATTCTCCTTTTTCAATGTATATTTGTCAGGGCATGTAGTAGCATAATGCCCCTGTTTGTTACATTTATAACAAGTTATATTATTTAAAAACTTGGTCGGTTGTGTTTTGTTGATACATTCATTCGCATAGTGTCCTTTTTCTTACAAATATAACAATAAATGTTTTTCTGTCCCTGTTCATTTCCATATGCTTTATACCATAATTCATTTATCTTCAAACTCATTTCATTTAATTGTTGCTGCATACTCATGATTGTTACTGAATGATTGCCAAAGTAGTGAATAAATAATGTCTATGAAATAACCTATATTTATAGTAAACTGATGTAGCTATATTTAGATAATTGATATATAAATAGAGAATGTTTATTAATAGCTCAAAAGAGTGTATATAAGAATAAAAATCGAAATAGCAAATCAGTCGTATAATAATGGCTACAAAATTAGTAGAATATTCAGATTCTTCTAGTAGTGATGAATCTTCAAATGAAGATTCTTCAAATGAATCTTCAAATGATGATTCCTCAAATAAAATATTATACACTAATGATAAATATTATAAAATTAATGAATTGCAAAGTAGAAAATCGAGAAAATATAGATCTCAAAGTAAAGTATATGATTTGACCTTTAACCAATATGATAAACCATTTGACTTTACTAATGAATTATTTAACAATTTAGTAACCCAAATAAAAGAAAAATCAAACGTACAACCAAATGATAAAATTAGATTTTCCATTACACATCCTACATTAGAATTTGGTATTCATATACCATTTAATGATGCTGAAAATATATCAGGAACAACATTATTGAATGAAATCGAAAGAGTAGGTCAAAGTAATAAAGAATTTAAAATACATGATAATGGTTTGAGAATTGAATTTACTCATACATCAATGCCTATTGGAGGTAGTAGAAAAACAATGCATCATGGTAGTGAAAAAAGCATCGATAATATGATAAATATAAAACGTAGCATTATTAAAATTGAAAATAGTGAAGATAGTATGTGTTTAGCTAGATCTATTGTTGTATGTATGTGTACATTAAATACTGATGTAAAAAAGTGATGAATGGAAAAAAAAATGGAGGGAAATTAGAAGGACAGACAGACCTCTTCAAAAACAAGAAGCAGAAAAATTATTAAATAAAGTAGGTCTAAATATAGATCAGAAATGTGGTATTGAAGAATACAAATTAATTCAAAACGAATTATATCCGGATTATATTATTAAAATACATCAACAACATGGAAAAGGTGAACATTTATTTGAACCATATACAATGACTGATAATAGTAAAGTTATACATTTATATTATCATGATAATCATTATGATAGTATTATCTCAATTAGAGGTTTTTTTGGTTGTAGTTATTTTTGTGAATATTGTGATGTAGGTTATAGTAATAAAGAGTATCATAAATGTCGTAGCATATGTAAATGTTATTCGCATGAATTATGTGAAAAAAAAGAACCCGTTCATTGTAATACTTGTAGCCGGTGGTTTGTTAGTATATCATGTTATGAAAATCATAAAACAATTAAAGGAAAACATAAGAAAAATATATGTTCGTCTGTACAGTTATGTAAAAAATGTGATACTCTATTAATAGAAGGTAAAAAAAATCATATATGTCCAGGGTTTAAGAAATGTAAATATTGTAAATTAATAGTACCCTTGGACCATGATTGTTATATACCGATATATGTATCTGAACCATTAAAACAAGGACCTAAAATAGTACCCTATATATTTTATGACTTTGAATGTCAATTTGATGATGGGGAACATAAACCAAATTATTGTGTAGCTCAACGGGCATGTGATAACTGCATTTGTAAATCAGTTACCGAATATTGTGACCATTGTAATAATATTGAAGGTGAAAAAACAAATGATATTTGAAGGTGAAAATACATTACAAGAATTCTGTAAATGGTTATTTAGTCCTATTCATAATTATTCAACAGTAATAGCTCATAATGGAAGAGGGTATGATACACAATTTGTTTTAAGATATTTAATTACACATGGTACAATTAAACCTGATTTAATTATGAATGGGAATAATATTATGTTATTAAAATATAAAAATATAAGATTAATAGATTCCTTAAATTGTATAGGGATGCCTTTAGCATCATTCCCAAAAACATTTGGATTAAAAGAATTAGCTAAAGGTTGGTTTCCGTTTTGGGCTAATATTAGTCAATATCAAAACTATATTGGGCCATATTTATCATTAGACTATTATAAACCAGGGTCTATGAAACCTGAAAATCGTGAAATAGTTATGAAATGGTATGAAGATAAAATTAAAAATCAAGAATTTTTTGATTTTAGAAAAGAAATGAAACAATATTGTATATCAGATGTCGATATTTTAAGAAGAGGTTGCGGGGAGTTTATAATACAATTTCTAAATAGCGATCAAATTAACCCCTTTAGAGAGGCAATAACACTACCTCAAGCTTGTAATAAAGCGTGGAGGAAAAATTATATGCCTAAAAATAGTCTTGGGGTTATATCTGATAGTGGATATCCTAACAAAACTAAATATTCTATTAAAGGAATAAGATGGTTGCAGGCATATAGTACTGATTTAAATAAGAAAATGTGTCATGCATTAAATGGAGGTGAAAAAAAAAAAGGTAAATATCATGTAGATGGTTATTGTGACGGTATAATATATGAATTTCTGAGTTGCTTATATCATGGGTGTGAGAAATGTTATCCAAATAGAAAATATATCAATCCATATACTAAAAAAACAATGGTACAACTGCATGAAGAAACTATTAAACGATTTAACGAATTAAAAATATTAGGTTATAAAATTATTTATATATGGGAATGTGATTTTGATAATTATAAGGATATCAATATCCAATATAAGAATAATATAAATGTATTATATCCATATAGAGAACCTATTAAACCTAGAGATGCTCTATTTGGAGGTAGAACAAATGCTATAAAATTATATCATAAAATAAAAGATGATGAACAAATAAAATATGTTGATATATGTTCTTTATATCCATATGTTAATAAATATAAAAAATATCCATGTGGACATCCAAATATATTAAGTCCGGAACAAATTGATATAAAATATATTAGTGACTATCAGGGTTTGATAAAATGCAAAATACTACCACCTCAAACATTATGGATGCCTGTATTACCAATACATTGTAATAAAAAAATGATATTTACTCTATGTTATACATGTGCTAAGAATGAAGATGATTATTGCAATCATACAGAAAATCAAAGAGCATTGATTGGTACATGGACAACTGTAGAAATACAGAAAGCGTTAGATAAAGGTTATCAAATATTAGAAATATATCAAATATGGCATTGGAGTGAATGGAGTTCAGATGTATATAAACAATATATCGATAAGTATTTAAAAATGAAACAAGACCCAAATTGGGTTAAAAATGAAGATGATGAAAAAAGGTTTAAAACTGATTATTTTAATGCAGAAGGTATTGTACTTGAAAATATTAAATATAATCCTGGTAAACGAGCATTTGCAAAAACTATGCTTAATTGTATATGGGGTAAAAATGCTCAAAATAACAAATTACCCCATTGTGAATATATTAGTAAAGTTTCAAGATTTTTTGATATTATGAATGATAGTAATATTGAGGTCGATAGTATTGATATGTTTGATCATGATAATTTCATATTAGTGAATTATAAAGATTTAACTGATGAAATTGAACCTCATTCATCAGCTAATGTTGTGGTGGCATCATTTGTAACTGCATATGCAAGATTAGAATTGTATGCAGTTCTTGAACTATTAGATGATAGAGTATTATACTGTGATACAGACAGTTGTATGTATATATATAAACCAGGGGAATATAATATTCCTATTGTTGACAGTCGTTTAGGTAAATGGACGGATGAAGTACCTAATGGGAAAATTATAAGCTATGTTGGTTTAGGACCTAAAAATTATGGATATCAATATGATGTAGATGGTCATATATTGACTAAATGTAAAGTAAAAGGAATTACATTAGATTACAATACATCTCAAAAAGTAAACTTTGAATCTATGATTAAATGTATAAATGATAGAAAAAATTATTCTATACATATCACATATGAGTCTCGTATTAAAAAATCTAAAAATAGAAAGGTCACTAGTGAAACTCAGACAAA
>CM026389.1:26928796-27001759 GCA_014843695.1 Archivesica marissinica
TTTATCGTCGCTACCTTTTGTGTGTATTACGTTTATTTATCGTCGCTACCTTTTGTGTGTATTACGTTTATTTATCGTCGCTACCTTTTGTGTGTATTACGTTTATTTATCGTCGCTACCTTTTGTGTGTATTACGTTTATTTATCGTCGCTACCTTTTGTGTGTATTACGTTTATTTATCGTCGCTACCTTTTGTGTGTATTACGTTTATTTATCGTCGCTACCTTTTGTGTGTATTACGTTTATTTATCGTCGCTACCTTTTGTGTGTATTACGTTTATTTATCGTCGCTACATGTGTGTATTACGTTTATTTATCGTCGTACCTTTTGTGTGTATTACATTTATTTATCGTCGCTACCTTTTGTTTGTATTACGTTTATTTATCGTCGCTACCCGTTGTGTGTATTACGTTTATTTATCGTCGATACCTTTTGTGTGTATTACGTTTATTTATCGTCGCTACCTTTTGTGTGTATTACGTTTATTTATCGTCGCTACCTTTTGTGTGTATTACGTTTATTTATCGTCGCTACCTTTTGTGTGTATTACGTTTATTTATCGTCGCTACTTTTGTGTGTATTACGTTTATTTATCGTCGCTACCTTTTGTGTGTATTACGTTTATTTATCGTCGCTACCTTTTGTGTGTATTACGTTTATTTATCGTCGCTACCTTTTGTGTGTATTACGTTTATTTATCGTCGCTACCTTTTGTGTGTTTACGTTTATTTATCGTCGCTACTTTTGTGTGTATTACGTTTATTTATCGTCGCTACCTTTTGTGTGTATTACGTTTATTTATCGTCGCTACCTTTTGTGTGTATTACATTTATTTATCGTCGCTACCTTTTGTGTGTTTTACGTTTATTTATCGTCGCTACCTTTTGTGTGTATTACGTTTATTTATCGTCGCTACCTTTTGTGTGTATTACATTTATTTATCGTCGCTACCTTTTGTTTGTAATACGTTTATTTATCTTCGCTACCCGTTGTGTGTATTACGTTTATTTATCGTCGATACCTTTTGTGTGTATTACGTTTATTTATCGTCGCTACATGTTGTGTGTATTACGTTTATTTATCGTCGATACCTTTTGTGTGTATTACGTTTATTTATCGTCGCTACCTTTTGTGTGTATTACGTTTATTTATCGTCGCTATCTTTTGTGTGTATTACGTTTATTTATCGTCGCTACTTTTGTGTGTATTACGTTTATTTATCGTCGATAACTTTTGTGTGTATTACGTTTATTTATCGTCGCTACATGTGTATATTACGTTTATTTATCATCGATACCTTTTGTGTGTATTACATTTATTTATCGTCGCTATCTTTTTTTTTATTACGTTTATTTATCGTCGCTACCCGTTGTGTGTATTACGTTTATTTATCGTCGATACCTTTTGTGTGTATTACGTTTATTTATCGTCGCTACATGTTGTGTGTATTACGTTTATTTATCGTCGCTACCTTTTGTGTGTATTACGTTTATTTATCGTCGCTACCTTTTGTGTGTATTACGTTTATTTATCGTCGCTACCTTTTGTGTGTATTACGTTTATTTATCGTCGCTACTTTTGTGTGTATTACGTTTATTTATCGTCGCTACCTTTTGTGTGTATTACGTTTATTTATCGTCGCTACCTTTTGTGTGTATTACGTTTATTTATCGTCGCTACCTTTTGTGTGTATTAGATTTATTTATCGTCGCTACCTTTTGTGTGTATTACGTTTATTTATCGTCGCTACCTTTTGTTATTTTACGTTTATTTATCGTCGCTACATGTGTGTATTACGTTTATTTATCGTCGATACCTTTTGTGTGTATTACATTTATTTATCGTCGCTACCTTTTGTTTGTATTACGTTTATTTATCGTCGCTACCTTTGTGTGTATTACGTTTATTTATCGTCGCTACCTTTTGTGTGTATTACGTTTATTTATCGTCGCTACATTTGTGTGTATTACGTTTATTTATCGTCGATACCTTTTGTGTGTATTACGTTTATTTATCGTCGCTACCTTTTGTGTGTATTACGTTTATTTATCGTCGCTACCTTTGTGTATTACGTTTATTTATCGTCGCTACCTTTTGTGTGTATTACGTTTATTTATCGTCGCTACCTTTTGTGTGTATTACGTTTATTTATCGTCGCTACCTTTTGTGTGTATTACGTTTATTTATCGTCGCTACCTTTTGTGTGTATTACGTTTATTTATCGTCGCTACCTTTTGTGTGTATTACGTTTATTTATCGTCGCTACCTTTTGTGTGTATTACGTTTATTTATCGTCGCTACCTTTTGTGTGTATTACGTTTATTTATCTTCACTACCTTTTGTGTGTTTTACGTTTATTTATCGTCGCTACCTTTGTGTATTACGTTTATTTATCGTCGCTACCTTTTGTGTGTATTACGTTTATTTATCGTCGCTACCTTTTGTGTGTATTACGTTTATTTATCGTCGCTACCTTTTGTGTGTATTACATTTATTTATCGTCGCTACCTTTTGTGTGTATTACGTTTATTTATCGTCGCTACTCGTTGTGTGTATTACGTTTATTTATTGTCGATACCTTTTGTGTGTATTACGTTTATTTATCGTCGCTACATGTTGTGTGTATTACGTTTATTTATCGTCGATACCTTTTGTGTGTATTACGTTTATTTATCGTCGCTACCTTTTGTGTGTATTACGTTTATTTATCGTCGCTACCTTTTGTGTGTATTACGTTTATTTATCGTCGCTACCTTTTGTATTTATTACGTTTATTTAGCGTTTCTACCTTTTGTGTGTAATACATTTATTTATCGTCGCTACATTTTGTGTGTGTAATACATTACGTTTATTTATCGTCGCTACCTTTTGTGTGTATTACGTTCATTTATCGTCGCTCCCTTTTGTGTGTATTACGTTTATTTATCGTCTCTACCTTTTGTGTGTATTACGTTTATTTATCGTCGCTACCCGTTGTGTGTATTACGTTTATTTATCGTCGCTACCTTTTGTGTGTATTACGTTTATTTATCGTCGCTACCTTTTGTGTGTATTACGTTTATTTATCGTCGATACCTTTTGTGTATTTTACGTTTATTTATCGTCGCTACCGGTTGGCCATATGAGCGACGCCTCCTGAAGACATTAGTCATTTTAGATTTTGGAGGATAGTGCATGATACAGACAGAGACCCATTCCAGAATCTTCTCATGTTCTTTTACGTGCACGGTATAAAGCACCGACACGAGACCTCGGTTTAACGTCCCATCTGAAAGACTGTTAATTTTATTAGGGTCAGGCGGGGGATCGAACCTGCGATCCCTGGATTACCAGTCCAACGTGTTACCACCGGACTACAGATCGTCGCTACCGGTTGTCCAGAATAATATAAATACTATTTCGAAGTGTTATTATAACGGTTGGCGAGTATTTGGTTTAGCAGAGCATCAGCCCAGTTTAGATTATGTCGCGCCGAGTTATGTATATTGTATACATAATAGATAAAATTATATGTAGGACACATACGTTTGTAGTAAAATAGTAATAACTCACGAATAGAATGTACGAAGCTGTAAACATGTAATGAGAACAAGTCCTGTGTAAGACAGTAAAAATCTACAATTTCTGGAAAAATTGTGATTCTTTTAAAAATACAACATATGTACAGTCTACATCCGTTATGTCGAATTCCGTCGGACGGAACAAAATACTTCGACATAACCGAAGTTTGACATATCGGATATTGATCATATTTCCCAAGATGATGTTTCTCAAAGATCACATGCCTTATATTTGTTCCTTAATAAATTATCTTCCAAGTTGTCGTTGTCTGTTAAAAATTTAACGAAATTTGACATAATTATATAAATTGACAAAGTTATATGTAAAATGATAGTATTCGAAACGGGACTTTGACATAACCGACTTTGATATAACGGATGTAGACTGTATTTATATTCGACTGTGCTAAAAATCTCATTCCTTATCGTAACTGTATAATATTTATGTTTGGAGAATGAGTGCTAAATCTACACAGTGATTTAATATATGTTCAACATTACATTACATAGTGGAATGGCGTTGGCTATACAATGGTGGATCATCTTTTTTCAATAAAATTGAATGTATAAAACGGTTATGTCCAAGTCTCAGCCGTGACATTACCATTTTCTATCTACGTTTGGAGTGACAAATAACTGGGGTTTATTGAATTGTATGTTGCTCCAAGTAGTTTGTCATTTTTAAGCAATTATATTAAATGTAGGAATCGATTTTCTAGCATGAGTGTATGGTATCTTAGAAGTTAAATAGTCTAGTCTAAGTGCGTCTTTTGCAATTTTACCAGTCATTTCATTACCAATAATACAAAAATGATTTGATTAAGCTGTATGCTTAAGTAGTAATTTATGAATAACGTTTTTTTAATGTTTATGTTATCCATTGATTGCACTATAGATAAATAATTATGAAAAGATCATACATTTTCTACCACGTGATGCATCAGCAAAATTCAAAGCTAAATGTAAATTAATAACCGCTACTTCTTCTGATAACATAGCTGCGTGATCCGGTATTCGTAATTATTATGTAAGTTAATTTAGAATTATGTAAGTTACTGACGGCAGCACAGCCAACTTTGTATATAGTGGTGTAACATTTGAAAACATGGTTCTGATTTCATATACAACTGATTTAAATATGAGCGGGTTAGTACATATTCCATGTTATCTTGGTGATGTAAAATAACGTTTGGCTTAAACACTGTCATGTAAAACGGAGCTATATCTGATATATATGTTCCGTGTACATTGTCAGTGTTAAGATCTACTTATGAATAGCTTCCTCAATGCAAAGCGCAAGCGGATATGCCTTTGGCTTCCCATCAGAGGGCTATTTATTGATCAGATTAAAACTGTTCACATCGGAGATACTAGATGGACCATTTGCTTTGTCATAATAATTATGAACTAGCTATTAGTGATGTTCTGAACTCTCAACAGTCCGTATGAACTACTACATTGATGGCTTTCTTTGCTTTGAGGCATCTTGCTTTAAAGTGTTGTAAGCTTGGAATAAACGAATACAAAATTACTCCAAGAAATTCAGTTTCAGGAATGGGGACTCCATCGAGAGTTAATACTGGGTAATTGTTTATTTGACTGACACAAGTGATAATATTTGGTTTTGGCTTTCGTAAATCGAAAACAATTATTTAAAGCTATGCATGTGTGGTGAAGATGGCGTTTAATTAGTGGCCATAGACTTTGAATGATAACATATAACTCTACATATAATAAATAACACCCAGTGTATGTGCCAAGAACTTTCACAATAGTATTTATTTTAACAACGGTAATATTGTTGTATTGAATTCTGCACAGTCTATTACGTCTCTTGACACTATGCAAGAAATCAGCGTTTAAATTTCATGGCAGAGTTTCGCCATTCCAAATCGTCCATTTTGAATATTTGATTGTTGCGAAAAATAGAAATAATTAGACGAAAATGTTTACAAGATTTATTACGGTGAACCAAATAAGATTTTGTTTAATATTCAATTGTTCATACGCATGAAATGTACTAAAACTATTTCATTTGGATTTCTTTTGTGAAGACTGCCCAGAAAAAATGGGAGAATGTCACCTGTCGACTTCAAACAGCTAAATGATATGCACAACAGTTAGACAATATATTTTAAGCGTTCTTAATATCTATGTTTAGGAATATTCTTAACACCATTTATAACCGTTCATGTCCGAAAAGCTTCAAAATATTGGTCAATAATCCCGCCATCGGATCAGGGCGGAAATTGCTATGCAAATATGAGCTTTAACGATAAGACCTCGAACTAACAGAAGAAAAATATTTTATTGTATAATTATATATATCAGTTACATATATAGGACTAGCGTCCTTGGTTCATTGGTAGAGCGTCGGATTTGGTATGGAACTGTCACGGGTTGTATGATCGGTCAGGTCACATATGTAGTGTCATTGTTGCAAGGCAACTAACACACATTGCTTAGTATTTGTCGGCTAACCCTGCCCATGAATACATGGCTAGGTCCGTGCAAGGGGTTTGATATTAATGGAACATACATACATACAAAAAAGTAAAATGGTGCAGGGATTGAACCCACGACCACCCGCTTGCAAGTTGGCTCTCCTAAGTGGGCATGTGCAGTCTGATGTATAGACTGTGCCGAATCGCTACACTTCTCACTCCTGTTCTTTGTAAATGTACTGACAAGTATGAGGTGCTGAGAATTACTCGCAAAATAAAGCTACTCCTTGTCCTTTACACCATCAACAACACTAAAGATAACCGATGCCGCTACATTGTAAATACACCTGGCAAGGCAAACGTTTCTTTCCTATGGTTTTAAGCAGAACATGTCAGTCACATGCTATATCTGCAATGATTTCTAATTATACAACAACACCAATGTTTATTTAGCAAATCCACATAATATATGCCTTTGACTAACAACAAGGAGTGTAGCAAACATGTTTAACTCCCTGAAAACCTGTGTCCTGGGGGCTTGAACACATTGCTGCCGTCTTGCAAGCCATCCACACCTCCAACTGGATTAACCAATTAACTGGGCAGTCTGAAGAACCGACACCAACTAAAGTAATTGCAATATCATAATAATCACTGATAATATTAGACAGTTTAGCATTTCATAACTGTCGGTTTATATGCAAAACACACCTTTTATTCTACTAGGTTGACATCACAATGTCGAGGAAGTGGAAACACGGCGTGGTAGACTCGGTTCCAGACAACATGCTACATTGCCTCTGTCGCTAACACAATTATGATACAAAGATGATGATGCAGCGCATTTTTTTATCAATTTGTAATGGATGGGTTCCACCTTGGTTGTGTTGACTTAGACGAGGAAGCGGCTGGGAACCTGTCAAGCCGGAACTGTCCACCAGACTGTATAGATGTGATGACTGAAAACCCATCATTATCAAAAAATGGTAAATTACTGTGCAGACTAGTAATAATTATATCTACATTTAACTCTGCACGCTGGCTAAAGTAAAGACTACATGTATAAGTAGCTCAATAATTTTAGCAGTCAACATTTTATTAATGTGTTTTTCTTGTTTGTAGTTTTAGGGGGGTATTCAGGAAATAGTCAAGTGATTTTCATTAGTATTGTGTCATTATTAATCTACACTACTGAAGTACCTCGTCGAAAATTATATTTTTGGATGAACAAACCCGCGTCTTTTGAGTGAAATCTGGCTGGATGCGGTAAACGTTTTGTGAAATTATTATATAACATACATATATACATGCATGTTTTTTTTAAAATTGTGTTTTATATGAAGAACACTTATTATATATATATATATAAAGACTCTGGATAGGCGCTATTATTGGAACAGATTTCTTTACAATTGTTGCATATAGGGCCACTTTATTGATCAGTGCGAAATCTGACGTCCTACTGAATAGAATCCCTGAACAACCCTTTATATACTAGTACCTCCAAACACTTCATATCCCAGTGTTACTATCCCTGAATACTCCCAAAAAGTATATACATCTTAAGTTGTTTCCTCTGTTTTATCTGTGTTTTCTTTGCTCAACATGCTATCAGTTTCCAAATGGAAAATTCAATTTCTCAGCAAGACAAACTAATATTAATTTGTTTTTCAATGAGTAAATATTCAAAAAGGGTGACAGCACTTTCAACTGGGCGTGGTTTTCGTGGACATATGTATTACCCTGTTCCTGTTAAACAATCTCACTGGTGTACATGTACATGTTTTATTATTTTTAGGTCATTCCAACCTAGGATGTTAAGTTACAGATTCCAGCTCAATGGCATTCCTTGGATTTCATCATGGTGTACGTATTTGCCAAAACAATCCATCCACTTTTACTTTATACAAATTTAGTTTAACTTGATTGCGAAACAAGTTCCTACAACTTATATTAACCCTTTCCCCCATAGAAGCACCTCTTGATGCCATTACCAATACGACATACATTGACAATGTAGTAGCCAACCCAATGTTCATAATGCAGGCCAGAATCTCATGTTTTCCCAGTAATATATATGGAGTTGGGATAGATATGGTGACTACTTATCCACTGCACTATAATTAAATGACTGTCGTTTGTATGGAGATATAATAGTATACTAACCTAAATCTCTATGAAGTAAAGTGTTAATCCATCGCCACAAGGCAGATAAGACAATAATTATGTGAAATTTAAGTGCATTGCCATGCAATTGTAACTGCGAATTCCACTTCTACATTCTCTGTAATTTTATTTTCATTATTTAATACCCTTTGTTAGTAGCATCTCTGTATATTTAACACGCATAGCGGAATGGTCTCCGTCTGCCCATCACAAATGTGTGTCCTCAAATCTCTTGAACCGCTGGCGGAATCCTATAATCACTTGACATGTATGTTGCTCGAGATGATGTGCAGAGCATATGTTTCAGGCATGTCGGGTAATGTTGATACATGTATGTGTGAGAGATTTTTGTAAACGTGTACACGATCCTTTGATCCGTTGTACACGGCATGACATCATTTACACTTTGTATATTCTCCATGATTATTTCCCGCCCCGGTATTTTCCGGCCAACCCTGACATGTACTAGGTCTCACAAAATTCAGTGAAACGGTCGATGCTATGATTTTATTACGTCACTAAGCTTCATTATACGATGTCATCAATTAAGATAGTGTACACGGTTACTCAATTAGTACACTTGTATTGCTATTACACGACATGGCTCCGTTTACACGTGTAACCGCGGAAACCCTAGTGAGAAATACTCCTCATGTCAGACACATCATATTTTGTATGCATTTTAATCATTTGTCTGACCAGTGTCAAACTATTAACATCACAATATCATGGCCTGTAATTGGTGCCTATGGTTTCTAGGGTGCCAAAACAGTTTGTAGTGAAACTCAGATTACATATGTTGATGATAATATGAAGAAATTGTCATTAATATGCAACGGATCGACATAACATTTAGTTTCAGTCCTTGTATATACAACAAGCCTGCCACAATTGAATTGTGCCAATGTCTGAGATTTTTGAAATCACAAACGTTAGTATGCGAGGATGATAATTCGAATTCACAAATGGAGCAACAAACAATAAACCTTTAGTTCCTGCCGTTGTCACCACTTTCGAATAAGCACTGCTGCATAAAATGATGTACATTCAAACATAAAAATAGTACGTCCAGGTTTATAAAACTATTTTCAAATTCTGTACCATAGTGTTAGGTTGATACCCAGAATCAGCCAATCAAAAATGCTTGATATTCATCTTGAGAGTTGAGAATGTTTTATAATTTTGGAACATGTCGTAGCATTTACAATTGTATATGATGGGGAGGAGAGTTGGGGGGGGGGTTACAATTGACTGATCAGTGCTATGGTATGGTTCACAAGGTAATGATCATCCTGAAATGTAACGGCCCCACACTATGCCATGATGTGGGATAGGTCATGTTGATTGTAGCAATTACGAAATGGTCGTCTCCATGTTTGGCTGAAGTTTATCACAACTTTGTGATTTATTGACAACTTGTTCTCACAATTGATACCATGTTCTGTGCCTGTCTTGTCTGCCGTTTTTTCTTAATCGCTTTTCAAAACTTATACTTGATTCCACGAAACTGCCAATTGCCATTCAATATGTCTACCATTTTAAATTAATTTACTATTTCTATTATAATTCCCATAATATTTGATGATTTTAAGATTTCCAATATGGTGGATTATTTTTGCAAGTACCAGGAACATGTAGATAGGATCCTGGAAATACACAGGAAGTCTAGCATTCAACAAACTTGGAGATTGGTTCACATTATAGATTTGTCCGATCAGATCATGTTTCCAAGAACCCACGTTATTGTAGTGCACACATGTACTCGCAGTAAAGCCACTAAAAATTATAATACCAAAACTTAAATTTTTGTTCTTGCATTTATTTTTGAATTCCAGTGATTTTGACACTAATGGCGAGCAAGCCAATGTCAATTACAGCAATCTACAGCTGTTGGGCCTGTATATACAATAACAAGAATTTATATATTGTCTTTTACAGGAATACATATTTGCTGCAGATGGTCACAGATGTTCGGTTGTACTGTATCGTTCCGTATGTGAACAGTCAAATGTGTCATAGTGGTTGTATGTGATGAGACATAGCAAAATAATAAGATGATCATGGTACCATTTATTGTGATTTATGGAAAACACTCAATACAGTGTCTTGAATGTGTTGGAATATTAGTGAAATACATGTCACGATAGAGAGCAATAACATATTTATTTACTGTAGGCTATGCAGGTCAATTTGGTTTAACATTTAAACATACATTCTTGAGCACAGTAGTTGAAGTTATACTTCTCTGTAAATTTTCAAATTTCTAACTGTATGAATAGTGAGAAGAATTTAGGAATAAGTGACTTCTTCCCAAGATTTCAGCCAAGCTTAATCACTGACTGCCTGACCCAAATAACCATCCATTAATTACATATTTAAATTCTGGAGAAATATTTCCCAACCACTTGACCTGCTTACTCCTACAGATTGGCGGTAGTTTCTATGGAAAACAAGTGGGAATTACGCACAATGTTCAAAATAGCCGTTATCCATTTTCGATCATTAGTTTATTTCCGTTAATAACCTTTTTCGATGTTTAAAGCGGACATCACAATATAGCATCCCCTCATGTAGTTTATAGATGCGTAAATCCTGAAAAACTTTAGCAAGTGTTGAAGAAACTACATATATGGTTACCGCCCGTCCGACGTCGTCACAATGAACATGTTCAAGCGTCTTCTCCTCAGCAACCATAGGGTATATAATCACCATTTATGATTTAGTATTTACTTGTCATCATGGTACAAATTCTTTCATCTCAAAATATTACAAATTCTTCGGAAAATCTACCACCGACATTTAGTAAGATTGATAAATGTACAATATAATGATATTCATAGTTGTTGCATGACACCCTTGTGTGAACAATGTAGTCAGGTGAGCGATATAGGGCCATAGTGGTCCACTTTATTGTTAATAAGTTATCATAAATATTTGCTCAAGTTGTTAGAAATGTATAATTGCTTATGCAATTGCATGTATATATGTATTTAGACTATATAAATTATGTTCATCAATGTTTTATGATTTGTATCTTTTTGAATATCTGTGTAGAAACATTGCTGTCATGTACTATGATGATATTTGTAGTATCTTACTTGCATTAAGCATGTTTATTTCTTAATCTTGTTATTAAGTGATTCCCTGATGCAAATCCCCAACCCAGGTCACAGATGATAACACAACTGTTGACTATAGAAATTCCTTGTTTTTTTCCACCAGACTGTAGGCCTACATGTATTTATTAACAAGGACAAAATGACTTGGTAGCAACATTTTGTCAATATATATGTTTTTATTTCTTAATGTATTTTACCTAACCACTGCTTCCTAATTTTTAATTTCCATTAACTGCTACTTTCTTGTCTAACCTTTTCACCCCTGTTTACAGGTCGAATATACACATGTAAGTTTCCCCTACCACCCTTCACCACTTATGCAAGTTGAATATACTGCAATATTGAATATACATTAAGATTTAAAGGCATTCTTTAGCTAAATTGGTTTATATACATGTAGTCAGTGCAACAACCCTTTTCTAAAACACTGTCGACATGTTTGCTATATTGTCGTTTCTTGTGCTTAACAGTAATCCATGCATAGTTATTCTTAGTATAAATAGTGTGTGTTTTACGTTTATTTATCGTCGCTACCGGTTGCCCATATGAGCGACACCTCCTGAAGAGTCTCCTCTGGTTCTTTTGCGTGCACAGTGTAAAGCACCGACACTAGACCTCGGTTTAACGTCCCATCTGAAAGACTGTTAATTTTATTAGGGTCAGACGGGGGATCGAACCTGTGATCCCTGGATTACCAGTCCAGCGTGTTACCACTGAACTACAGATCCACCTAAATGGTGTCCACACGTTGGTTGTTTTATATGCCTGTTGTATAGCAACGAGGCGAGTCTCTCGTTTATAGTTCTATCTGAAAGATTTGATATTGAGAGGGTCAGGCTCATCATTTTTAGATGATGTTTATTTTAAAGTTTTAGAAAACTTAATCGCCCAAATGCGATGGCGATTTTTAAATATGGGATGTCAATATATATGAGATGTCTTACTAATATATACATACATTCTCTAACCCCTACATTGTTATTTATAGCAGATGAGTATTGCTATGGCAACAATTGTTGTCATAGCTTTTCTTGTTATAGGTAATTCTTTATTTCTGTCTCATCAATAAACATGTAATACACACATTTTTACATTTCACAATACATCAGTATACTGCCGCTCAGTTATTGAGCTATAAGAGACTATCAATTAACCTTTCATATATACAAAAGCACCGCCCTCGGATGTCATGTCTCGTCCACAGCTCCTTGAAATGTATAAGATTTTAAACTGAATTATTTACAATGTATATGAAAAAGGGTCTTAGCTCTGAGAACAGTGCTGCCCAATTTATGTATCTCCCACGGTTGTCACACTGTATATAAATCAGCCTGCAGTGAGTATCTTCAGCAGTCGTAGATACGTGTATGGTGCTAATATTAGAATTTTGCATGTGGACGCCACAACAGCCGAACACGCCGCATACGACAATCGAACAACCTTTGATATTAATCAATTATACAGTTAAGACTAGAACACCTTTGTTAATCTGTGGCTAAGAACTGCCTTAAAACAATGATAAAATACTGAGATTGTAAACAGGGGCTAATTCACACTTTAGAAAATGGTTATAAAATAAGGAGCCTACATTGATCAGATCACATGTAGTTTGATTAACAAATGTGTTTTAGAGAAGCTAAGAGATACGGGGAGGGCTGTAAATAATGTTGTTATAACTTGTAGCCCAACCCATTTGCTTTTTTCCCCTTGACAAAACAAATGTATCGTATACTGCAATCATATAATTACATATTAATCTCTGATTTATTCTTAGTATTGTATGTATATATGTAATGTATTGTATGAAAAAATGCAATAAAATATTATTTATTTATTTTAGATAAGTTGCATCCGTAAAGGATTCAGCTCATTATTAGAGCTAGTGTGACTATGTAGTCTATCTATATAATCCACTGCACATCTGTTTCAAAATAGCAGACAAAGATTTTACATTTTGCTGTTTACTATCCAAGCTAATTATTTTTGAATTTGACTAAGAGTTAACGTTATTATATAACACTATATATATTAAATTCATCCAAATTTAAGTCATATTTATCACTTATTTCTACATAGTATGATACAATTGCTTTGTTCTAATTTCCAGTATTAAGCAGCAGGATTTTGCGGTTTGTTTAACAATTCCAGAGTTTGCTAAAATGAAATTCACCATATTATCATCTGATAAATTTGGAAACTCAATATAAGTTTCAGTAGCTTTGCTGAACAACACATGTCTAGGCTCCTCATAAGCCGGACAATGCAGTAACACATGTTTCCCATTTTCAACTCCATTGTTACACACCGAACATATCCTATCGTTAACTGCTAACCTTTCATAGCAACCTGTTTCTAATCTTATTGGGGCTACCCCACAACGAAACTTCGCTAAGGCTGCTCTATGTTTATACGGCATCAAGGTTTTAACATATTCTTCAGTTTCATAACTAAATTTAAACTTTCTATTGGTTCTCAGATTATATGAACCTGTACCACTTACACTACACACAGTATGGAGTGATTCTATCCACTGGTCTAAGTATTCATTCATGACCTCTTCTTGAAATTTATTCAGCAATACTTATTTGCAAAAATCAGCATTTTCCATACCAATATACTCAGTACAGTTATATTTTCTTAACAGTTGTGTTACTCTAAAATTCCAGTTTTTACAATTTCTACCGGATATTCTCTGACAATAATCAAATACATGTTTATTAATTCTAGACTTATTCATACCAGAAAATCTACACCAGCCATTTAACACCCATTTTAGAATATACACTGTCCCAGCCCATGTCACCAGCAATTGCAGAGTTTGGCGTGTATCTGCCTGTTCCAAGAAAAAAGCGCATTGCCCTATTTTGTATTGCATCGATACATTTTTGTATCCCATATTGAGGCCCCATATGCAATAACCCGCCATACTAAGGAGTCATACAACTTGGTGTATACATTGTAAGGCATGCCACCTATGCTCTTAAACTTTGCAATAATGAGTCCCTACGCATTGCCTGCTGTCTGTGACACAAACTTAGCAGTTACATTATAATCTAGATGTTCGTTATGACTAAGCGAAGATATGTGTATTTATCTGTATAACTAAGAATTTGATCTTTGCACTTAAAAACAAACTGTTATCGAGGCATAGACTTTGTTCTAAAATGCATGACATTGCTTTTTGACATGTTAATAGACATATGGTTTAGATCATACCATTCACACATATTATTTAACATTGACTGTAAACTTTGCTCATCTTTATCAACAAGAACCACATCGTTAGCATAAAGTAGAACCGATAGCATTTTATCATTACCAATATCAACACTCAGGCATAGAGCATTCAATTTCAGGGCTAAATCATTAATAAAGCAATCAAACAAAACGGGTGATAATATACACCCCTGACGCAACCCTATTTTAACATCAACCCATTCTGATATGTATCCATTTAATTTAATACATGAGCTAACATTAGCATAAAGTGACGTAATCCCCTTTAGCATTTTCCTATTAACACCCATATCGGCAAGTCGGCTCCACAAACGAGATCGGTCGAGAGTATCTTAAGCTTTTCTGAAATCTATATATGCTACAAACTTAGACGTTTTCTTTTTAAGCCTTGATTCAACTAAGGACTGTAGACTTGAAACATGATCAATAGTACCTCTCTCACATCTGAAGCCATTTTGCCCGTCTACTAATAGGTTATTATTCTCTAACCATTTAGATAATCTATCATTTAATACTGAACAGTATAGCTTATACATTGTCGAGGCTAACGTAATTCCTCGGTACTACATTGGGTCTCTAGAATCTGTTGTACCAGATTTTGGTATGGACTTAATTATGCCCTTCCCCCAATCACTCGGATTCTTTCCAGTTTCAAAACACACATTAAAAAGTCTATGTAAGACAGTAATAGCTGTGTTATTATTAGAAATTTCATGTGGGGGTCCATCAAGGCCACATGCCATACTATTATTCTTATCAGTTTTCAAAAGTTTATCAATTTCATATATTGAATTATTTACATTTAGCTCTGACGTGTCAATATCCACACAGAATTTGCGTTTCTTGTACCAATGGAACCAGAAACATCTTCCGTAGAGGGAACAGGAGCAGAACTATGAAAGGACCCAACACTGGTTTTCCAGTGCTGCAGCACATGATCAGGGTTATTTTTGAACGACCCATCTGCATTTACAATTTCCATAGGAATAACTTTCGGTTTAGCCGATGAAACCCCAACCTTCCCTATGGATTTCCAAAATTTATTGTGAGCATGTTCTACATAACCCAGAAGTTCTTCCTGTAATGAATACCAATACCTCCGTTTAGCTCCCGCCCTACCGAATACCTTTCTACAAGAACAATATTGCAATTTGAGTTTTTTTCGCATGTGTATTCTTACACTTTAACCAATCTTTCTCTGCAGAGCATACGTTATTCCATAAAGTACTCAGCTCATCGGACCACCAGGGTTTTCCAACCTTTCTCTTTTTATTGGCGCTTACGCTATTCTGTACTATAGTCTTATGGGGTATGTTTTCGAACATATCAGATTTAATACAATTACACAGAGATATCTCATCAATACACTGCTGGGTTCGGAATCCCTGCGATAACCTATTTACAGCGCGTAGTAACTCCTCAACCACATTATCATCTTGTAAGAACCTTTCTGATATATTGTCAGTAGCATATTTAATCCTCTCAATCTGTTGTGCAACAGACCTGATTTCTTCCTGAATTTATGGAACATGTTCCATTGTAGCACAGAATGGTCAGGAACGCTTGTTGGTTGTTGAAACTTGGTCTGACAAACAAGATCATTTGCCCGTACAACCTTAAAATCTGTAAACAAATGTAGGTCATCATGACTCACTAAATAATAATCTACTACGGATGTACCCTGAGGTCTGATACTAGTAAAATCATTATTTAAAAAATAAAATACCACATTTCTTGTTGGAATAATATCAATAAAATCAGATTCATTTCCACAACGGCTATTAAAATCGCCACACAAGAAAATTGTGCCAGTATTTTGATATTGATATATTGAACTGAGGAGGGTATCAAAAATACAGAGGTTTCAACCTGTCTTGATGAGTACTTTGGGGGCAAATAATAAGCACAAACATAATAACATGTATCTGATACCTTATCTTGTAAAGATAACCATAATATTTCATTAGTACTGTTATCAATTACTGAAATATTGAAATAACTGAACAACCATTTTCTAACTAGAATACCCACTCCACCAGAGCCCGACCACGCATTTCTATGCAAATGTGTACGATTATTACCATACCAAACATAATCATTTACTGATAAAGTTTCATCATCTTTTAAATGTGTTTCAGCGATACAAATTACTTCCAGGTCCAGAGTTTCTAAACATTTTTCTCTGAGTTTAAAGTTAATGGAATATGGGTCCGGATTTCAACCATTCACGTTCCAAAATCCTGCTGACCATTAATTTCTATTGCCGAATTCCCTACGTCTTCCCCTTCCACGTCCTCTGTCGTTGTTCGTACCACCATTGTTGGCATAGTTACCATTGCCTCCAGTGCACGACCACTGTGCTGTATTGACTGCTCATTATTTCCATTAAAGAGAGAGAGTTAGATCTGTTATCACTATTTCCACTATTCGAGATAATTTGATGCCGATCAGTGTTATTGGAACCGTGTTGACTACTGCGGTGGTTACCATAGTTACTTGTAGAAATAACACTAGAGCCCCGCACTCTCAAATTTGTATTACCACCATTGGCTTTTATTGCATTGACGAGTTTTCGCAGGTTTGACGACACTTTCTGAATATACTGTTGATTGTCTTTTAGTTTTCTTTTATTCTTGAGAACATTGTTTTTTGATTAACACTGTTACACTTCACAATGACAACACCTGGTTTGACACACCGTACTCTGTAAATTCTCCCCGACATTGTATGGAAAGTTGCGAATAATAAAACTACTGTTACCTGTTTCTGCCTGCTCAGAGTTTGTAATAATGTTTATTTTCTAGTTTATAACATACAATGATATAAATAATGCAAAGGATCAAGTATGAAGTTAAAAGTAGCTTTTATAGAACGGTAATTGTTTGGATTTGTGTTATAATTTCATGGATTGGGATTACAGCGGCTTCTTTGCAGGAATTGAGTAATTTTCCAGATTCCTATATTTAATGAAAACTTCTAATAGTGCAACTAGTGAATACGCCGGGAAATGTTTTAATAATTGATAGTGTATTTCACCAGGATCAACTGCGGTATCGTGTGGTTTATTTATTGCATCAGTGAGTTTAGCCTGGGTTCCATTCTGTCGATTTTTCACTTTTTGGCATCTGGCAAGATGACAGCCTGGGGAAGCTTGATTTCCGATTGTAGTGCCATCTACTTACATCATAATGTTTCAGGGTGTAGATTTGAAAAACGACAACTATTCTCTACAAGATACTATCACTAAATATAGAAATGAAGGTCTATCGAAAAATACCGAACAGGCACGATTATACACGAATATACACGAATGATCCCGTAGCCCCATTTACATTGCACACATATAAATTCCCGTTTCTGTGTTATATCGAAGAGATGGCGGATTTTAACTATTACGTTTAGGTGGTAACGGGTCGATCCGTCGAGTTTCCCCAGGCATTTATTTATTCAGAAACTCAATACAGCCCAATTAATGATCTCAGTGTTAAAATATATTTATTTGACTGACCAGACAAAATATATAAACGCCTGTTCCCAGGATACAGTGAGTTCAGCACAGCAATAGAAAAGATCAGATTATAAGTTTCAGAACCTGTCGAAAACGTAGTGATGGTTTCTCCTCTTTGTGTTGAATCCTTTGAAATCGTTTATTATAATTTGTGGAAGAAATATGCCTGGAGAACAAATCTGCTTAAGTGTTTGTAATATCTTCCGTTGAATTTATGCTTTTATTCGATATGTTTAAATGTCCCAAAGAATTTGATTTCTTTCGATTTTCCACTAATTGTTCTCACAATATCCCAAACATAGCTTTTCCATGCAACCCTAAAGAGTATCAGAGTTCTGAGTTAGCTTTCACGTGACATGTTTAAAACAGGCCGAACATTATTGTGGCTAAAAGCTGAACGACATTTTCTACTGGCGGTGTTATAGCCATCATTAGTCCAAGGCATGCAAAGCTTTGTATAATTTGCCGATGATTTTGGCATACATTATTCGGCTATTTCATGATTAAGAGTCACTAGTTATTTGATCTTCACACATTTATTCAAATAAGCTTTATTTAATTCCAGTATTACATATTACCATGTGTCACTAGTTGTACATATTTGAGAAATATTGTAATGTGATCACTTCCACAAGTGCTGTCTTCCTGCTTTGCATTCCAAACCGACAATGGATGACATATAGTTAAATCAAGTGATGTTTCGGTATGAAGATGTTAGTTGTCATTCAAAATACAAAATAAAGATCGTGTATATCTATGAATTTCTCAATAAGTTTCCCTCGTGGGTGGTCTATATACCTACATCCAATAGGTTATAATGTTCATTAATATCACTTAAAATTATTAAATGTTTTGGAAGTTGTCGATCTAAGCAAGTAATCCAGCTCAGCCAGTGGTGGCTTATTGCTTGTTGGAATATAGAGTGAAGAGATGTGATTAATTGGTGCCAAAATAACTTGAACTTGAAGCAACAGCTTGACTGTTTGTATCAGAACAAAGGTCACACACGTTATCAGTTTTGCAATTAGTCTCATCGTGTCCACATGTGCAACATTTGTAACACTGAAGAGGATTGGCACATAAATATCCACCTTTGTAAGCAGGAAAAATATATTGAGTGAGCGTGGTAATATTGCAGTGCAGCATGTCAGTATTATTGTGTTTGTTAGGAGTTCACTGTTATGTCTTATAATTTTGATGTGCCTCACAGCAGTGACATTATGGTCCTGAATGTTCTCCACATCCCTAGTCTCGATAACCCCAGCAAGATCAAGACAATAGTATCCTTCTTGAGGAGTTTGATGCTGGTAACACTTATACGCAATGTTGACAAATGATATACGAGGAAGTAGATTTCGTGGGTGATGAGCATTGTCTACTGTAATAAGTAGATTTACATTTCTGAGTTTCTTAACTGATATCTGGACATCTACAATACTGTCCATTATTTTCACTACCACAAAAGGAGAGAGTTTAGATATTCAATGTTTAAGATTCAACAAGCTGGCGTATGTAGAGGTTTTTAATGGTTGATGAGATGAGCATTTAACCATGCAGACATCATCACAGTCCGAGTCGGTATGAGGTCAATTGTATTTGTGTGATCCATACTAAGTTGCTATTGATTCGTCAGTTGTAGCCACCACCCTCAGTGAAGTCTAGTTAGGGGGCACGTACACGAAACGGAATATTTTTTCACACGTACCAGGGATACTTAAGTAAAATACTCGGACGAGCAGTTTCCAATCTAGGAACCGACACGGATACGAATAACTATATCGTTAATGTACCCGCCCGATTAGCCCTGAATCGTTCTAGGGCAGAAATTGAAAATTATTTGTGTGTAGTTTGTTACATTAGCCTATTACACGTTTGCAGGCATACATAGCATCAATAGAAATGGTGTATATTTTGAACGGAACATATTATTAAGGTAGGCTGTTCAATGTTGCTATAGAAAATTTGGAAAAAGAAAAACAATAAACTAGTTTATACAAATTTATTTTAGCTCGATTGCGAAACAAGTTATTTCAACTTATATAAATCACTGTCGAGACCTCATTCCTGATAGAATCCATCGCCACGAGGGAGAGATAAGAGGCAACGTGGAATTTAATTGCCTTGCCTAAGGGCACAATCGTAACGGCTCCAGTGGGGCTCGAACTCCGGACCTTTCGCTATCACGACTTCCACAATAAACTAACTATACGAAACAGATACCATATATATTTCAAAGATATCCTAAAATGTTTTCTAGATATAGCACACAACACTTGAAGATTGTAAACGCTTACATGGATGGCCTGTGTAACGCTAAATCCAGGTCTAAGTAGGTCATCACACACCAACTGGCTTATCGTGCTATCAAATCCACATTTACTATAAGTATTCCTTTAACCCCAGAACCAGTGTTTATTGGAACTACCTTCCTCCCTTCTCTCTGATAATTCTTCTAAATATGATTTGTCAAAATACCTAGATTAACTGTTCATTAATGCTTACCATCTTTTGCTATTCCGTGAACATTAACTATGAGTTTTATTAACACCCGCATGGTGCAAGACCATTATAAATATAATCGACTCGTTGGACCTACTAAGTCTAGTAAAATAACCTACATGCATTAAAACACACTAATTGATATTATTGTAACAAACTCTCCAACTATCTTAAAACATCAGTATTTAACTGTAGTACACGCGATTGCCATATTAAACGTAATTTGATTATAACAGGGTCAACCCTACTGAAGTGGCCAGCCTTTATTTATTAATGATACATCATTTTAAATAAATAATATGATCTTTACTACTTCTAAGGCATATAAATGTTATTCTCTTTCGAAGCTATACAGATTTTGACGCATGTACATTTAATGCAGAACTAAGCAACATTCCCGTTCAAACAATTGACATTATGCTAGGCACCTGAGCAATATTTCACAGATGAGCATGCCCATTCTCGAACAGAAGCGACGCAAAAAGGATCCATCATCATACATGAACTCTGAACATCGTAAGATTATTTACAAAACTCGTCAGGGACATAAGAAGTTTAAAAACTAGAAAGGAATCAGACATTTAAAACTTACTTTCTACTAGTAGTAGAAAGATGTGGTTGTGGACCTAAATCTAAAGAATTGTGGCATAGTATTAAGCTATTGTTGACTAGTAACCGCTACTTTTCAAAAAGGGCAAACACTCACAATGATAACTTACAGAACAGTTAGTATACTATTATCAACATCGCATCGATTGCTAAAATCTTCATTGGCCAATTTCACGTCACTTTGAACAATTTTTTCACAACCTTTGAGCTAGATTCATATCAAAACACGCTTGTCAAACAACCCTTCTGTGTCTAGTTGAGTACTGGAAGAAGGCTTTGACAAGAATGATCATGTGGCAGCTAGTCTAATGGACCTATCAAAAGCCTTCTACTGTCAGCAACATGATCACATTGCACACATATGGGCGTTCTGACAATACAAGCACACTTATACATAATTATATATCTAATAGTTAAACTAGGACAGTCCGACAGGTCTTGGCTTAAAACTAGTATTGGCGTTCAAAAGGGGTCTATCGTATGTCCAATAATGTTCAACATCTTTATGAATGATAAATTTTATTTTATTGAAACATCCAAGCTCGATAGCTATGCGGACGATAATACACTATAATCACCAGCTATAAATATCCTAAAATCAACTCTGGAAACAGAAAGTAAGGTCGTGATATCTTTCGTAGTTGTAAGCAAATGCTGCCAAACCTTATGATTTCCAAGCCATAGCTGTAGGCAAGAAATCATATGAGCTGTCGGAAAGTTTCAATATCGTCGATGTAAGTGAGGAGTTTGTTATACTTCTGGATACTCATATGCACTTTTCGATGTGACCATTGAATGCCGGATGCATTTACACATTGACACAAGTAATCCACGCATCATCTCAAACTCATGTGGTATTGTATTTCATGCATATTATATGTATTGTTTAATCATTTAGTCTCTCACATGTGTCAACTTATTGATTGTCATATGATTCACATACATAGACAGGATGAGTGAACTGTCGTTTCTGGGTGCCATTGTTGAAACAGAGGTAGTATATCATAGTGTGGTTTATAATCGTAATCTTTAATACATCATCAATACATAATACAGAGAAATATTCAGGTGTATATCATAGTGTGGTTTATACTCGTAATCTTTAATACATCAACACTACACAATGCAGAGAAATATTCAGTTGTTTTATCCTTTTTACCCCAGTATAATATGTACGTTCTGACGTTCCATTCTTAAATTAAACAACTTAATAGAATGTATTTATGAATGATCATACAAACGATTTGCTTGTGACAAATACAACCTATCACTATTATAGTCGGTCACTTCCAGATCACTTTCAGATCAGCTTTGGAAAATAATGGAAACTCGCCATTTTGGGTATATTGGTTAAATAGCCAGGAAATAATATAGACGTCATCAAGCTCAAATAAATAATTTCGTCGAGTCTTCAATAGACCCACCTTCGATATACATGTATACCAGTTCAAGAGATGGTGTAATTTGATAAGAGACCGGTGTCACCAACAATACTCCCAGGTCTGGAACAGCCTTCCATGCAACATTAGAAATGTTCAGACCTGGAAGTGTTCAATGTGATCTTAAGTTGTTTATCCTTATACTATTTCTTTGAGTAGCTTATAAGGCTTAATTGGGATGTTTTGTTGCATGTGCTCAAATTCCATGCTTAGATTCCCCAGGGAATGTCTGCCCTGTTTTATTAGTCTAGCATTCCGTATATAGTTTGTTCTCTTCACTAACAGTTCTGTCGATGACAAGCACAATTCTAGGTCCCCAGCATGGGGCTTGACTATCAGGAAGATATGTGGATCGAATTAATTCCTTTCAATATCAAAACGCAGTATGAGCCAACAGCATTTTGTAGATTATTTCAGCAACTAATAATTCAGAGAAGTATGTTCATTGAAAAGTTGATGTAGCGAAATTTTTGTCTATTGACTAGTTAGTTAGAACATCTTTTCAATGCATGAAACTATAAAACAAAAACAAAACTGATAAATGTATACTCCACATCAGTGTGCGTTCTACGTGTATATTATTAAGCCAATCGCGTTAATGGAGCTTGCGCGACTATGACGTCACAAATACTTTATATGACGTCACAACAAGTACATATTTACGAACTCGGTCATAATGTGTTACATCGGAAGCTACTGTAGCTGGACATGGCTGTTCAATAATTCAGCGAGTGGGCGATATATGTAGAGTTAGTAGCCCGTCGTGCAGGATTTATAGTATTTATAGCTGGATGATGATTTTCAGTGCCACTGGATTTTCGACGCCATGTTGTTTGTTTATTTATTTGACATAGCGTATGAATACACACCATGCTAATTTGCATAGTTATTATACTAGTGAAATACGAAAACTGTGTAATGGCGATATTACCCATCTGCAGCGCACATTATGTTAGTTATAAATAACTGTATTATTTTATATGAATACTATATTAATCGCCTCTACGAAATGTAATATTCATACTATTGTTGAGATCATTAACTGATGCGTAACAGTAAATTTCTATAAACTCTAATGTTCATAATGGTGTGTGTTTTAAGTATAGGATATAAACCGAAAACGACCCAATATGTAAAATAGTGGACTGTATGGTGCGCATATCGCCGAAGACAGTACCAATAGTTTACATATTGTATCCATTATATCTCTCTCTCTCTCTTTAGTAGTATCTTACTTAAGACACACACACAGTTATATAACAATATCCTACTAATTAAAATTGTTAATTTATTGCATGTATGCTTAGGATTTAATATAATACTCTTTTGACAGCAGACCAATATTAATAATAATGGACTGCAAGTACAAAGGTATGACGTCACGACACTGTTTTAAGTGCATATAATTATGGCTTGTGCACTTAATGGTATTATAGGATTATGGACAACTATAAATGTATCTGAACTGAATGGAATACATTTACCCGACTCAACAGTTACCTATTCGCAACAATAAGCTATGTTTATGAATATTCTTTTGACCTCTGAACAAGACAGGTCTATTTGCACTAGCAATACCCCATTACACGTATACTCGTATCAACAATAAGGCACAGATGATTCAACATACATTATACGATAACATGGTACCTTGCAAGACACGTGGAGGTCGTGATAGCACAGTGGTAGCGCATTCGCTTCAGATGGAAAGGGCGCGGGGTTCGATGCCAGCTGCAGCCGTTGCACAAAGCACATACATTCCTTTCTCTCTCTCTCCTCTCTCTATATTTTGGATTACACAAGGAATGAGCTTTACTGTCGTAAGAATTTGCTTCGCAATCGATCTAAGATATACCTCTTGTTGCATACATTGTATAGATATTGTACGGGTACTATAGGAATAAGAACACTTGTGTATGTTCCCGAATCTGAGTGCAATAAAGTTACCTTTTCTCAACAGTAACTTATTTTAAACAACATACTGTGCCCGGATTATTGGAAAGTTCAGGAATCTACCTTTCCAACTCTCGCTAAATTAGCCAAGCATTATCTGGGGATCCAAGCCTCATCTGCACCCGTGGAGAGACTCTTTAGTATAGCTGGTAAAGTGTTTCGCCCAGAGAGATGTAGGTTGGCAGACTTTACATTTGAGGATCTGATGTTCATCAGGTGTAATTGTGCATAAACTGTTAAAATAAACAGAACTACATGTAGTTGGTTAAATAATTAATTAAAATACTGTGTGAAGTGCTACTTTTAATAGATAACATAGGATGATAGGATCATAGGAATCAGGATACTTTTGTTGTACATTATAACATAGATCATGTAGATGGTAGAGACATACAATCATTACAATGACCCTTATCATGCTTATTTTCTTCCTATCTTTTAATCTTTACATAAGACATTTGAGAATGGCTAAATTACCCGTTTAAAATATAAATTGTTGCTATTAATATGTTGAGTTGTAAATTGCATGATGATTTAAACAATAAATATATATTGGTTTTATACCAGTTTTGTGTTATATCTTAATGTTTTCAAATTTAAAGAAGTAATCATGATTGTAATCATGATTACTTTACAATGTAATCGCAATCGCAATTGATTACATTCAAAATATTGTGTAATTGTAATCGCAATCGTAATCGTAATAAGAGCAAGTAATCGCAATCGCAATTGATTACATTCAAAATATTGTGTAATTGTAATCGCAATCGTAATCGTAATAAGAGCAAGTAATCGCAATCGCAATTGATTACAGTAGGCCTGTAATCGCCCCATGTCTGCTGTGCCGTATGAATATTCATGTGACCTCTGAAAGAGACAGTTCAAACTGCACTAACAATAAATAACTCTAACTCTTACCGAGTTCTGTAATTGTTTCGATACTCTCTGTATTATTTATGAACTGTCAGGAATAGACACACGTTTTCATTACGCGATTATAATGTATCTGTCTAGTACATCCTACAGTCAGTTAAAGTACAAACCACATCCATTTTGTCAAACAACATCATTTTTAATCTGAATATGTCAGGAACAATTTAGGAAATGATAGCCTCAATTTCGGAATAGTAAGACATAATTATATTGAACTTAATGTTCATTTTTATGTCAGATTTAGAACATAATCGAGTTTCAGAAACATTATTTCCTTCGTATCTACTGGCAAAGATATGTTTCCAGCAAGTTCTGCCCATGCGGAATTTCGTTATCCTTAGCTCCACGTGACAGTTGCCATTAACTCCATGCGACAGTTGCCATTAACTCCATGCGACAGTTGTCCTTAACTCCATGTGCCAGTTGTCTTTAGCTCTCACATGATGTAGTGTTATTGGTCATTTTACAATAATAACATCTCGGAATCAGTCGCTTTTCTAAATGAAATATATTTAATGTGTAACACGGAACAACTATTGAATCTAGAACAAATTGTCTATACTAGTTTTAACATTTATACCATTTTCGCTAAGCATCAATTGTATGCGTGCGCACACTCCTAAATCGGTTGCAGTGTGTAATTGAATTGCTCCATTAATCACGTCATCCAACCAATTGTCGATTCAATGAAACAAAGATTGGTCCACCCGGAAGAAAGTTGAACTCAGATTCAATGATTCGTGGAGTTTGAAAAACACGTGGGTTCAGGCCAGTAGAAGTGCTAGAAAAAGTATCAGAACATTCCTCGTATCTTAGTTTATACACATTTATTTTAGCTCGATTGCGAAACAAGTTCCTATAACTTATATCAATCACTCTCGAGACCTCATTCCTGATGGAATCCATCGCCACGAGGGAGAGAGAAGAGGCAACGTGGAAATTAAATGCCTTGCATAAGGACACACTCGTAACGGCTCCAGTGGGGCTCGAACTCCGGACCTTTCGCACCTGAAGCGAACGCGCATCCACTGCGCTATCACGACTTCCATTTCGTATCTTAAGATATATTCTGACGTCTCGGTGGAATATCCTTGTCCCACACCAGTGCATATCAAGGACATTCCTAATCTGTATTATCCCATAGCTTCTGGACACAATCTACAAAGCCAGACATATGTGAGATGGTACTGTGGTCGCCAGATCGGACAGGTGGGTTTTCCCCGGGTACTCCGGTTTCCTCCCACACGAATGACGACACATACGCTTTCATCCGCTCCAACGAGAGTGATTAATATAAGTTGCTAGAACTTGCTTCGCAATCGTTGTATAATAAATGAAGTTTACGCTTTTAAACATGCATACAATGTATCGGTCAGAAAATGGAGTCATTATTCTTAGAATACACCAATAACAGCATGATTAATTCTTGTTTTTGAAACATTATTTATAATAGAAATAACGTCATTTTAGGTTTGTAAACCCATGTATAGTAGATCAATGAGACAATCTCACAGCACATTACTTCGGCCGCAATACATCGGTGCACGAAAATCGATTGAAACGATCAACATCCGCGCCCAATCGACCCCTACGGCTCCGTGTGACTCTACGATGATACTATAGTATACTGAAACCAAAAAGGAAACTGTGTACTTGCCTTAGAGGTTAAAATCTCTATGTCCTTTTAGAAAAATATATTGGACAATATTGGCAGGTGCACAGTTTCGTTTTGGTGTCACTATAGTATTACTACCGTTTATTAGCACTTGAACCACGATCATTTCGTTCACAATGACAACTTGCTAAGGCTTTTGAGAGAAAACATCTGATTTGAAATTGACAAAGTTACTGTTTCAAGCTTGGCTAATTCTAAACCTACTAGGGATTACATATATTTCAATCGGTCAGTAGTTGGGTTGTACAGCCTGTTAATCTTCATAAACTCCCCTAAGCGGCATAAGACAGTTAAACGTCATACAAAGTTCCGATATACGTCCTAAGACCGCAAAATAAACAATTTGCTAAACGCCATATACTCCCCTAAGCATCATAAGACAGATAAACGTCATACAAAATTCCGATATGCGTCCTAAGACCGCAAAATAAACAATTTGCTAAACGTCATAAACTCCCCTAAGCGTCATAAGACAGTTACACGTCATACCAAATTCCGATATGCCTCCTAAGACCGCTAAATAAGTAATCTGCTAAACGTCATAAACTCCCCTAAGCGGCATAAGACAGTTAAACGTCATACAACATTCCGATATACGTCATAAGACCGCTAAATAAGTAATCTGCTAAACGTCATAAACTCCCCTAAGCGTCATATGACAGTTAAGCGTCATACAAAATTCCGATATACGTCATAAGAACGCTAAACCTCATACACTCCTAATCGCTAAAAGTCATAAACATGTCCTGTACACGTCATAAATATTGTAAATACTTTTATGCAGGCAAAGTTTGCTAATTCTATTGGTCTTGATATGTGTTTCATTTATAAATCAGACGCTTGTCGTTCATGCAGGAACATGTACAGAAGCCTTGTTGAGCCTCAGAGAGCTTCTAGCTCATATAACTTAGTCAGGAGCTCTATATGTCGAGGAGCTCCTGTCCCATCGACCTTCCATTGACCTCAATGCGTCAATATGCCCGATCTTCCCGCATACAGCTCCCTTGTTGTCAAATACCAAAACATGACTATCTATTATTCTTTTCACCGTCATGACACTGGCATTTTAACAGCGTGATAGTACAGTAGTAGTTCGCTGCAGGTGAGAAATGCCTCGTGTTCGCGCCCAGATGCAGCCGTTACGAGTGTATCTCTTAGTCAAGGCATTTAAACTCCACAGTATCTCTTCCCAGTACCATCTTCTCAGTATATCTCATGTTGTGATGGATTCCACCAAGAAAGGAGTCTCGAGAGCGATTAATATAAGTTGTAGGAACTTGTTTCGCAATCAATTTAAGATATATGTTTATACACTATCTAACCAGCGACTACACATTGTACAGGGATTACTTCAGTCCAAAACTATTAACTATTTAGCTGGAGTGTGTGTTTTACGTTTATTTATCGTCGCTACCGGTTACCCATATGAGCGACGCCTCCTGAAGAGATTAGTCATTTTAGATTCTGGAGGATAGTAAAATGATACAGACAGATACCCATTCCAGAGTCTCCTCTGGTTCTTTTACGTGCTCGGTGCAAAGCACCGACACGAGACCTCGGTTTAACGTCACATCTGAAAGACTGTTAATTTTAGTAGGGTCAGACGGGGATCGAACCTGCGATCCCTGGATTACCAGTCCAGCGTGTTACCACTGGACTACATATCCGTCTGTTATTATATTTAGCTGGATTGTATTGAGATGTGTTTTATACCCACTCGAATTGCTTTACAATTATTACGCACTGCATATTGGACATCGCATTGCACATGAGTGCCTAGGGATTACCGGAGTATAGGTATAATAATAGAGCTATAACGTACGCGCATTTATCTTACTCGGTGCGTTCGACTTTCAACTGCAGCTACTCTTGTTACTAGACTGTACAAGAGGAACATGTTCAATTTTCAGTAGTATGTTCACATTTCCAATTAGATGTGGCTTAGATGGACACATTATCTGTAAACGTGTATATAAAAGTAAAGTAATTGTTTGTTTATTATAGTGTCACCCCTATTTAAAGGGCCAGCCATTTCTTATTTATGATACACCTCTTCGTATGAATATCAATACTTCCCGAATCCTATGCTTGCATGCCAGGCGCCAGGCTGGTAGACAATCCGTAACCATTATTTAACTAGCTGGCGGCTCACCAAACGGCCATATCAGAACGAGCGCATGACGAGGTTCGAAGCTTCGACCTCCCGCTCCGTAGGCGGTCGCCTTAGCCACTAGGCCACGGAGACGGTTGATATATTTATGACTTTTATTAGTTTTAGTTTCATGCAGTAGTATAAGTATGTATTATTATAGAGGATGAGCTATGCAATGCTTACGTGTAATAAACAATATGTTTTATTACCTAATGCTCTATATAACTTGTAATTCGTTATTTTTGCCTGTTTCATTGCATTTTTTATCCTTCGCTCAGGTCTGGGCAACAGTTCGAACTGTTGACCGGGCAATAGTTTGAACTGTTTCATACTAGACTTTTGAACCAATCATACTCTGAGTATGCTTTCACTGTGCGCAGTAGGATGCGCAATAGGGTGTTATGGAAGTCAAAGTAAAAAATTCGTCCCGAATACATTTTAGCTCTGACTGCGCTTGAAGTCATCGATATACATTATGTGAAGCCCTCCTTTCCGTTCATTAATTCCTTTCCGTATTTTATTGCATACTTACCGGCGTACCGGCTTTTAGACCAAAACTAAGCGTTTACAAATGATGATTGATTAGTCATCAGCCGACAAACTGGGAAAAACAGAAATTTATCTTGAATTATGGCCCAGGCTAGGTTTGAAGACATGACTGAGAATGAACTCAATGTTTTATTAGAAAATAGGGACTCTCTGAGTACAAAACACGTTATAAAGCATTAGGTAATAAAACAGTTATTTCATGGGTGTTTGGGGAACAGTCAAAACTAGTGTCCCTCGGTATCAGGGAAGACAGGTCTTCCCTGATACCGAGGTTAGGCCGAGGGCAACAGTTCGAAATGTCTTCCCTGATACCGAGGGACAATAGTTTTGACTGTTCCCCAAACACCCATGAAATAACTGTATACTGTTCCATATCTATAAGCAGATGTTGGACGGTGTTCATTGAATATCATGTGACAGTCTCCAGCAGATTTATACTACGCTAAGCGCAGTTATTGTATGTATAGATGCTCCCATTCTTGTTTGCTGAGGGGAATCCCTTGACGATCCTGCTGAGGGGAATTCCTTGACGATCCTACTGAGGGCAATCCCTTGACGATCCTGCTGAGGTGAATCCCTTGACGATCCTGCTGACGGGAATCCCTTGACAATCCTGCTGAGGGGAATCCATTGACGATCCTGCTGAGGGGAATCCCTTGACGATCCCGTTGAGGGGAATTCCTTGACGATCCTGCTGAGGGGAATCCTGGACGGCCCTGCTGAGGGGAATCCCTTGACGATCATGCTGACGGGAATCCCTTGACGATCCTGCTGAGGGGAATCCATTGACGATCCTGCTGAGGGGAATCCCTTGACGATCCTGCTGAGGGGAATCCATTGACGATCCTGCTGAGGGGAATCCCTTGACGATCCTGCTGAGGGGAATCCATTGACGATCCTGGTGAGCGGAATCCCTTGACGATCATGCTGAGGGGAATCCCTTGATGATCCCGCTGACGGGAATCCATTGACGATCCTGCTGAGGGGAATACCTTGACGATCCTGCTGAGGGGAATCCCTTGACGATCTTGCTGAGGGGAATACCTTGACGATCCTGTTGTGGGGAACCCCTTGACGATCCTGCTGAGGGGAATCCTTTGACGATCCTGTTGTGGGGAACCCCTTGACGATCCTGTTGTGGGGAACTTCATGACGATCCTGTTGTGGGGAATCCCTTGACGATCCTGCTGAGGGGAATCCACAGATTGTTATATATATATGATCATACAAGAGTGATGATTTCATACCATATTCTTTTGGAAACGAGCAAAATTCCAAAACGAGTTAATAAAATATGGTATGAAATCACAACGAGTATAAGATCAGTTTAACATCACCATAGCAACTGTTTGCCTGTATACAATGGGCTTTATTACAGCTCAAGGAGATCAGTAAGGTACATCCGTATGCTGTAGTAAATAATTGCCGATAATCAAACAAACAAATCCACTCAAAAATCGACACAATACAGTCTACATCCGTTATGTCAAAGTCGGGTATGTCGAATTTCCCGGTTATCTCGAAGTCGGATCAAAGTCCCGTTTCAGACACTATCAATTTACATATAGCTGGATCTGTTATATCGACTTTCGTTAAGTCAAACTTCGGTTATGTCGAAGTATTTTTGTTCGGTCCGACGGAATTCGACATAACGGATGTAGAATGTACTTTTAATCACTATACTGTACCGTGTGTGCATATGTAACATTGTATTGATTTATACGAGCTTAATCGAACAATTCCAAAACGTGCTTCATAAAACATGGTATGAAATCACCACGAGTGGATTATCCTTTTTACAAATTACCATATTGAGCTCGTTTTAATCATATCTGTGCACATTGCTTTGACGTAGGCTAACTCAATTGTCATGACGTCATTCTATTGTCATGACGTCACTAGAAAATCGTCGTTTGTCTTACCGTTAACATTACGTATCAATTAGCCTGGGTTCCAGTCTGTCGATTTTTCACTTTTTATCTTCTGGAAAAATCACAGCCTGGGGAAACTGGATTTCCGATCTAACTCTAACTCTTCTCTAAGATAATATCGCTAAACATAGAAACGGAATTCTATCGGAAATCGCTGAACAGGCACGATTATACACGATCATTTCCGACTATACACGAATGCTCCCGTAGACACATTTACATTGCAAACATATAATGTCCCATTTCTGTGTTATATCGACGAGATGGCGGATATTAAATATTATATTTAGATGGTAATGGATTGATTCAGCGTAATTGAACTAAGGGCGACTTAAATATTGAGTAAATATGTCAAATCAGACGCACATTGTACTTTGCAAAACCATTTATCGTTCCGTTGGCCCGTAAACAATGGCGGCCAATTATAAAGTTGTATCAACATTGGATTAATGCGTCAATAATTACAACCGGTAGCGACGATAAATAAGCGTAAAACACACACACACACACAAAATAAGTACACGGATAATCCCCCACTTTTCACCAGGCGTTGATATGATCAGAAACTCAATACGGCCCAATTAATAGTCTCGGTGTTAAAATATATGTATTTGACTGACGAGGCAAAATATATCGACGCCTGTTCCCAGGCTAGATTAACCCATTCAACCCCAAGTAACTGACATGACTGGTGCATGATATTTTTAGACCAATAAATTAATAAGAAAATTACATTTGGACCAGTTCATTTATCAAAATGTGTAATTTTTGTCTAAAAATAGTAATATTACTGGCAAAAAGTGCAGATCCTGATGGGACGGCTCGTTACCAATTAAAATAGAAGTAAGCATCATTTAAAGTTTAATTTACAAATTATCAAAAGGATTATTCTCTCAACCAATCAGAATCATTTCACGCTGTAGGTCTATTACATATGCGTATATATAAGAAATTATGTGATGGCTGTATGAAACAGACGGATCTGTAGTCCAGTGGTAACATGCTGGACTGGTAATCCAGGGATCGCAGGTTCGATCCCTCGCCTGACCCTAATAAAATTAACAGTCTTTTAGATGGGACGTTAAACCGAGGTCTCGTGTCGGTGCTTTACACCGTGCACGTAAAAGAACCAGAGGAGATTATGGAATTGGTCTCTGTCTGTATCATGCACTATCCTCCAAAAATCTAAAATGACTAATCTCTTCAGGAGGCGTTGCTCATATGGACAACCGGTAGCGACGATAATTAAAGTTAACGTAAATCACACACACTGTATGAAACTAAATACAAGTAAAGTCATGTGATAATATATAGATATTGCATTCCTGGGTGGGCACTATGAAAAATATTACCTGAGAACATACATATTAACCGAGGTGTCAGGCGATTTGTTTAAAAAAGCTAAGGACTAGAGAAATATATTTCCACATCTGATAAAAAAATATTCCAGTTATGTGGGTTTTTTAAAAATAAAGGCGTTTACTCATGTAATATAAATTGCAGAGAAACAGAACAACGACAACAAGCAGTGGCATCAACAAGCGAAGGAACTGTGTGTGTTTTACGTTTATTTATCGTCGCTACCGGTTGCCCATATGAGCGACGCCTCCTCAAGAGATTAGTCATTTTTAGATTTTTGGAAGATAGTGCAATGATTCAGACAGAGACCCATTCCAGAGTCTCCTCTGGTTCTTTGACGTGCACGGTGTACAGCACCGACATGAGCCCTCGGTTTAATGTCCCATCTGAAAGACTGTTAATTGTATTAGGGTCAGACGGGGGATCGAACCTGCGATCCCTGGATTACCAGTCCATCGTGTTACCACTATGCTACAGATCCATCAGCGAAGGAACTGATTCACAGACGAATGTGCATAAACAGGCAGACATAACGATGGACACGTGTCGAAGGCACATTCTCGTTATTGTAGGTGCCATAACTTGACCCAATTTCAGAAATAGTGGCCTCATAATTAGTGTATTGTTGAGATTGTTACTGTTTGACAACCAATTTCCATCTAATAATCAATGTTCTTTAATCATAACTTTAAAGGTTTCGGCTGCAATGAACACTTCTGTAATTATATCAATCGTCATATCTAAAAACACAAACATGGAAGTAGACGATAGTGAGGCCACACAATTTAAATGAGACAAGCGACAAGAAACATAAATACTGTAAATGCATACATACGTCAGTTTTCGCACACACTGCGGACTGCTACAGTGACGTTAAACCATGATATTAATTGCATGCGTTTCGATAAGAATAGCTGTCTTTCGCGGAACGGATTCAATACAGTGAATATTGGAAAATATTGATCAGCTTTGTGCACGGGTTTTCCGTGCTTTATGTAAATTAGTATTATTACTGGTGTGTTCTGGTATAGCGTGTATTTGTCATTCTATCATACGTTCTCACTCAGTTCACATCTCGTTTTTCAATGAATATGATGCATTTTTCATAATTCACAATTAATTGTGCATAATTATATGGTATAATTATGTAAATTATTTTAAATTGCAGAACACTGAACACGTTTTCATAAAAATTCATATTTGTAGACCGACATAGATGTTTAAATAGTTCCATACGTCTAGAATGTAGTCCGACATTCAGCGATGCGACAGGTGACAAATAGACACAGGTTTTCCAGAATAATTTCTTAGTAACTCCAAGTTTTAACCTCTGGTTGTTTCCTGGGAGAGTCGAATCGCCGGTTGTTTGTGTCACAGACTAATGCTGTTTGGTTTATAATTAAAATAAATATTATGATTTTGATGTATATAATTGTCAACGTTTGCAAAAGTTTTCAAAAACATGTAGATATACACTTTGTGTATTAACATCAATCAGTACTGTGACTTAGAGATCTGATGATACTATCGTTAAGATGTTTAAAAGCGTGACCAAAAAATATAGGCCCACTTCGGTATTATAATTTGGAATTGTACGTAAACTATATTGAAATGTGATTGTAAATGTACAACCCGGATGCTCACTATCTCATTACAAATAAACAATCTCCGTCTGGTCATGCAATATCGTGTTTGTCTATTTTTATAGTGTAGAAAAGACAACTGTTTATGTGTTGATTTTGTTGGAGTTGAACAAACAACTGAGGTCATATGCAAGCCCGTAGCCACACTGAGGCACACAGAGACATTTGCCTCTAACTCCCGTACTGATATGGCGACTTTCAAGCCATTGGAAGATGATGGACATGGGTGCATCTACTATTGCAGTATTTCAGGTAGGGACGGGCACCAGCTAGTACACTCGACCATCCGCAAGCCAGCTGGATAACATCCCCACTTGACAGAATTGAACACCCAAGTGAGATACGACCGTACAGGCGAGGGAGAAGGGAGGCAAGCGACTTGATGTCAATGACCTCGACTACACGTCACGGAGACACCATGTCGTCTAACAACAATACACAAGTACCATTATATCGTTCCGTCATTGCAACATGAAAACAACAACCAAAAGGAAACAGCACGGAACGCAATGATGACATCAGCATGATGTTCGACAAGATTATTAACATCATCTCTCAATATACAGATTACCAGGGTTCTGTAATCTCTAATCACACACAGCTAACTATCATACCGCCATCTACTGGCAATATGGCTCCATTGATCATGGAGGATTTGTCGCTCAATAAGAACACAGTGGCGTTGACAACGTCTTCTTCTTCTGAAAATATTTTTTTTAAAAATACTTGGAATTATTATTATAATGAGTAGCGTTAGTTATTATACAAATGTAATTATAGCTTTCTATGCACAGGCACAATACACACATGTTTTGCCCTAGGCTCATATAGTAAGTAATGTGAAATCGACAACATTGCATTTCCTGCTGTTCACGATGAAACAATGTGCCATTCTGGTGTTATTTGACCGATCTCCATCAAATAAAGTGATCAGTGATTTGGTCGTTTTTACCTAGTTTGACGTCGATGTTTCTGCATGCTTGTTTTATTTCCTGCTGTTCACGATGAAACAATGTGCCATTCTGGTGTTATTTGACCGATTTCCATCAAATAAAGTGATCAGTGATTTGGTCGTTTTTACCTAGTTTTGACGTCGATGTTTCTGCATGCTTGTTTTATTTCCGTATGTTGCCTTCAGTAAACATTACTTACTATATGACCATAGGGTAGCCTGGGAACAGGCGTCGATATATTTTGCCTGGTCAGTCAAATAAATATATTTTAACACAGAGACTATTAATTGGGCCGTATTGAGTTTTTGATCATATCAACGTCATTTTGCTAGAAGACAAGTACTATATGCAACACAAACTGAAAAATAAATCTGATACTAGTGTATTTTAAAATGGACAACATATTGAATAAACTATCTGTATCTTTTAGTCGATTGTTCAGATCAATCAAGTCATATACAGAGCAGTATGCAATGCATATTCCATACTAGGATACAGCGTTAGGTGGAACACACCAAACTAAAATCTACTTCCATTTTAAACATAGATCATACATTGACATCATTTTCAATAAATAAATATGTAAACAACGCCAATTTAAGTTTGTGCTATATGTGGACAAAAAGTTGTGATATTAACCCTTTCAGCCCCAAGTAACTGGCATGGACTAGTCCATGATATTTTTAGACCAATACATTAATAACAAAATTACATTTGGATCAGTTCATTTATCAAAATGGGTAATTTTATCTAAAAATAGTAATAATTATTACTGGCAAAAAAGTGCAGATCCTGATGAGACGGCTCGTTACGAGCCGGCTCATCTGGATCTACACTTTTCATAAGCCTATTTAGAGGCCTGTGGGGTTGAAAGGGTTAATGAGCAAATAGTTTTGGATGTTAAAAAGAATATTATTACAATATCAAATTGAAGCACGAAACGATGAAGAAGATATTATTGAACAACAACGTCATAAACATTTCTGGTAAACGTCATAAATATTTCTGATAAACGTCATAAATATTGTAAATACTTTCATGTAGGCACATTTTGCTAATTTTATTGTTGATCTTGGTTTAATTGAGAAACCAGACGCATGCAGTTCAGACCGGAACACGTTCGAAACATGACGTATACCTGACATATTTATATGACGTAGCGTAATTCTAAAAAACATTTAGCGGTTAGTATTTTAAGACTGTTACTGGACGCTATGGCGTTTAGCGGTTTAAGACGTATATCGGCAGTTTTTATGACGTTTAACGGTCTTAAGACGTTTAATGAGTTTCTGGCCGTTTAGTGATGCTGCATCCGAATCTGGTATTTGAACAGATATATGCCAATATATATAGGAAATTACTTGCCCAAGAATTCGTCATATATATTCGAAACTGTTTCCTCTTTTCCGAAGAACCTTCACACATATATGCATACACTATGGTCGGAAGCGAACAGTCCGTTGTTACAGCGCCCAAACTCGATATGATCTCAAATTTACATTTGTTTCCCACTTATTTACTTTTACTTTCTTTGCTTACATGAGTATGACAGGGTGCAGAACCGACGTTGTTAAAATATCAGCGTTAAGCACGTATATTTATATACACATGGGCGTATACCCTTGCCACCGTTAGTATGACAGGGTGCAGAACCGACGCTGTTAAAATATCAGCGTTAAGCACGTATATTTATATACACATAGGCGTATACCCTTGCCACCGTTAGCAAGCCCAACAACGCAACTGTCGTGATAGCGCAGTGGATGCGCGTTCGCTTCAGGTGCGAAAGGTCCGGAGTTCGAGCCCCACTGGAGCCGTTACGATTGTGTCCTTAGGCAAGGCATTTAATTTCCATGTTGCCTCTTCTCTCTCCCTCGTGGCGATGGATTCCATCAGGAATGAGGTCTCGAGAGTGATTAATATAAATTATAAGAACTTGTTTCGCAATCGAGCTAAAATAAATTTGTATATACTAACGCAACTTTTACAGCAACTAAATGACCTCTTAAGTATTTTTAAACTATTTATTTTCTAATAATTGTGAAACAAGCTATGACAGCTTATAACTGATCACTTTCGTTGTCGCTTATGAATCATCATGTATGTGGTAACTCATTAAATTCATATTGGACGAGTACGCTCTTTAGAAATCGTTTACGTAATAGTCACATGCGACTCTGGTTTGAACTCTCAGCACAGAAGACGCTGAACATTACCGTTTAAATTGTTGTTTATTTCATGCTCAAAGACATATCACCCCCTGGGTCCGATTACTTTACTTTGGATGACTTTCAAAGACTGAAAACTGTCTACTATAGTCAGACGTTCAATCATTCATAAGGATGCAAACAAATTCACATATTCCAGCAGAAAATGTTTGTGTCTATCTATTCCACCACCATGCCCGTAGCCCGGGAGCACGGAGTACGTCTGCACCCAATTTTTTCGGACAAGAGTTTAAATGTTGTTGCTTTTGTTCACAATGACGTATCAGTTGGACATCATAGTGTCTCCGTATTAGCAATACTGAATTTTGACACTGTCCATAGAGTGCCATACTAAGGCGGTAAGTCCTAACGTGTCATAATAGTTCAAATGATTGTGTACCCCTAATCATAGATTATGAAAAGAGTCCCTATGGGATTCGTCCCTATGGTACCGCCCTACACAACTCACACATGCAAGTCCGGTGCCTGAATGAATCAGCCATTATTAAAATCTACTAGCCTCGGGCTAGCGTGAGCTTTAAGCCGTGCTACTACTGTGCACATTGGGTTGGGACGTAGAACTCCAGATAAGCTGCGTACCCATACGAATCATTGTCTATTGGTCAGAATTACAACAATTGCTTGAAGACATGAACGGGAATTGAATTTGATAAACTTCCCAATTAGACAGGGTGCAGACGGATCTGTAGTCCAGTGGTAGCACGCTGGACTGGTAATCCAGGGATCGCAGGTTTGATCCCCGTCCGACCCTAATAACATTAACAGTCTTTTAGAGGTCTCGTGTCGGTGCTGTACACCGTGCACGTAAAAGAACCAGTGTAGACTCTGGAATGGATATCTGTCTGTATCATTGCACTATCCTCCAAAAATCTAAAATGACTAATCTCTTCAGGAGGCGTCACTCATATGGGCAACCGGTAGCGACGATAAATAAGCATAAAACATACAAACATCCCAATTAGAATGGCAATATATAATTGAATTGGAAAGTATATTGTAGCAGTACCCACTTTCAAATCCTTAACTGGAGCTGATGGTTGGTGTGTGTGTGGGGGGGGGGGGTCTATAATATAAATCCCAGCATGGTATTAAACTTGAAGAGCAGGATTTGAAACTGAAGATGGATATGTGACATTTAATTTGGAAAATATCGTGTGGACACAGAAGTTGTCTTTCAAACTAGTCCCTCGTTTTCTATACTTATTCTCAAGAGTAGTCTTAAATTGAATATAAATATAAAATAGGCTTTGGAATTTATATATTTGACATGTATGTCTGTACACAGTAATTTAGAATACTTTGTATCACATTGAAAATGTAATTAGAATAGTATCTGGTACCACAGATTTGTTTTTCTGAAACAACAATTCCACAAGGACCTCCTAGAAGCGTCGGGACATTTGAGCGCTCCAAACGTCTGTCGCATTTTAACAATTCTGACTACTGCTCTCATATCGAATCAAACTTTCTCAAACCTGGATACGGCCGCCTCCCTCCAAATCCCTCCCTCTTTCCTGACTTACCTGCTAAACGTCCAATGGGTATTTTAGCAATTGCGTTAGCTTTCTTCACTGGGTCGCTCCAACCCCTCTTGCCCAGTTCCGTTAAGACAATGGTTGGGTCCACACTGTTCACGCGGATCTAGGAATAAAGGTATAATCTGATAACATATTAAATAATCATGACATAGCAGACCAAAGTGTCCCAAAGGTGAACATTATTTACTATATGAATCATTAACTTAGCTCGATTGCGAGTGTGTGTGTTTTACGTTTATCGTCGCTACCGGTTGCCCATATGAGCGACGCCTCCTGAAGAGATTAGTCATTTTAGATTGTTGGAGGATAGTGCAATGATACAGACAGAGACCCATTCCAGAGTCTGCTCTTGTTCTTTTACATGCAAGATGAAAAGCACCGACACGATGTAAGTTCGTACAACAACATAATATTCGCGATCGAGACCACATTCATGGTGGAAGCCATCGCCATGGCAGAGAGAAGAGCCAATGTGGAATCTAAGGGCCTTGCTTGCCAAAGGACACACCCGTAAACGGCTACAGCCGGACGCTAACTTCAGCTTTTAGGCATGAAGCGAACACGCTACCACGGCGTTATCAATACTTCCACATTTCAAAATCAATTTCATGTTTTAACTGACTTTGATATGTTCTATAATTATATAGACAAGCTACGAGTAAATTCATTTTACGCCGGATATGACGAACAATAAACAATTGTTAGCATGTGTATTTATTCTGAGAAGTTATTATGTAATTGTAGCTATCACAATACGAATATTACCAAAGTACAGTTGTATTTCAGTAAAGAAATCCGGACCAATACATGATTAATGGACTTCTGGGGTATATTATCTTGGTTTGAGTAGGATAGGGTGTGTATCATTGGGCTTTCTCTGTAGCTCGGTTTCTCCGTAGCATACCACAGGCGCGTAACTGCCTTTACGCCACAATGCCCGGGTGTGCACATTATATCCAGGAAGTGTTTTTTTGCTGGATATACAGTAGTAGATGAACAACTGAACATTTCTTATGTGTTTGTTAGTGTATAAACTTCTCTTAAAAGAGGCCAGAGTGCACTATTTGATGTCTAGGTTTCAAAGAATTAATGGGGAGGATGCCACACCCCAGATCCCCTAACGGGTTCGCACCTTTGGTGGTCAAATTCCCACCTACGGTGCTCAATAGTTCCAATGGGCTTGTACATCATTTTCAGCTAGCTACGCCTCTGTACCATAATCAATATTGTCAGGTTTTATTAATATTGCTGGCATTAATAACGGACAATTGCATAGTGTTCCATGTCGTCTTATGGAACAGGACTATAGATTTACAAACATACCATGAATATAGCTTTAAATATAGACACTAATTCATTTTACGGTTGTCATCAGCTTGGAACACTATATGGTAAAGAGGTATTCAGTTTATACATTTTCATACGAATAACAATTCTGTATAACTATTCTTTTGTATTATTGGAATTGGGGTAAAAATGGATTTACCCAGCAATTAGGGATGTAATAAAATATAACAATGTTGTATACATGTCAAACATGTCATTTCTTGTCATATTATTAACTTACTAAGTCGTTCTTCTAGTATTAATATGTTGTTAAAATGATATAACTCTATTTATGTATAATATCAGTGTCTGTAAATGCAGATAAAAACCCATCTCCCCCATTATGTAATAGAATCGACCGACCTCACAGACGAACCCAACAATATTAAACTATTTTAAAATAGTTCCATATACTTTTGTTATATTTGTTTATTTATAATAGTCCGTTAAGTTTAGGAACATCAATCCATGGGGTGAAATGTTAGTGAGTTGTTATTGGGAACATATGTTTGGTGTTGGGCGTTGTTGGCAAAAAAAATCACTACACAGTAATTGTATACATACATGTACAATTTAATAAAAAATAGCACCATTTTACGGCGAACAGAATAGACCAGGATTTCATGTTTTGCAGCCTGTGATATAATGTTAGCAACGTTATATGTCTAATAATAATAACAACAAGTAAGTAATATCGTTTTGATTTAGAAATATTTCTTTATGATACTGGAAGATAGATGTAGTCTGTTTGGTGTAATTATTAATATTAGAACCTGTTTTTCAATGTTGACCTACTTTCCAGAAATCATAGCATTCACATTGAACTGCTTTGTACGTAACATCCTTTTCTCGACCAGTCAATCAGATCACGATATATATTTGTCATTTATCAGAGATAAACCCATTTATCTTGAAGGTCGCAACATATAAATATTGCAACACGTGCGACTATATTAGTTTCCACCAGGTCCTGTTACATAACGGCATTAACAATTTAATGCGTATTATTTATCACAGACTTGAACTGTGGTGGGTGGGGTATTTTGTTAAAACATATTAAAATTGTGTTCCCGTGATACATCATTACATTCTGGTATCAGTATGTTAATATACTATTATTATATTGTGTTTGTGTATTTATATGTATGTGTTTTTGCATTGTTTAATGCATTTAATGAGTTTGGGTATGTTGGGATCTTTTAAAAACTTTACAATTATATACAACACCTGTGTCCTGGATTTCCCATGGAATTGTTGAAGAAAAATGGGTGGCGTCCTTGTAGTAATATTTAGACTTGAAAAATGTGACCTTTTACTATCCAGGCACAGGCACAAGACACACTTTTTTTGCCCTATGGTCATATAGTAAGTAACATTAATATATGACCATAGGCCAAACAATGTTTTTTGTGTCTTGTGCCTGTGTATCACTAATCCAGGCATTTTTCAAATTCTAAATGCTAAACCTCAATTATATATTTTATGTAGAGATCTTATATATATATTGTATAATTATATATCAGTTACATATATAGGACTAGCGTCCTTGGTCCATTGGTAGAGCGTCGGATTTGGTATGGAACTGTCCCGGGTTGTATGATCGGTCAAGTCACATATGTAGTGTCATTGTTGCAAGGCACCTAACACACATTGCTTAGTATTTGTCGGCTAACCCTGCCCATGAAAACATGGCTAGGTCCGTGCAAGGGGTTTGATATTAATGGAACATACATACATACAAAAAAGTAAAATGGTGCAGGGATTGAACCCACGACCACCCGCTTGCAAGTTGGCTCTCCTAAGTGGGCATGTGTAGTCTGATGTATAGACTGTGCCGAATCGCTACACTTCTCCCTCCTGTTCTTTGTAAATGTACAGACAAGTATGAGGTGCTGAGAATTACTCGCAAAATAAAGCTACTCATTGTCCTTTACACCATCAACAACACTAAAGATAACCGATGCCGCTACATTGTAAATACCCCTGGCAAGGCAAACGTTTCTTTCCTATGCTTTAAGCAGAAAATGTCATTCACACGCTATATCTGCAATGACTTCTAATTATACAACAACAACACCAATGTTTATTTAGCAAATCCACATAATATATGCCTTTGACTAACGACAAGGAGTGTAGCAAACATGTTTAACTCCCTGAAAACCTGTGTCCTGGGGGCTTGAACACATGGCTGCCGTCTTATAAGCCTTCCACATTTCCAACTGGATTAACCAATTAACTGGGCAGTCTGAAGAACCGACACCATCTAAAGTAATTGCAATGTCATAATAATCACTGATAAGATTAGACAGTTTAGCATTTCATAACTGTCGATTTATATGCAAAACACACCTTTTATTCTACTAGGTTGACATCACAATGTCCAGGAAGTGGAAACACAGCGTGGTAGACTCGGTTCCAGACAACATGCTACATTGCCTCTGTCGCTAACACAATTATGATACAAAGATGATGATGCAGCGCAATTTATCAATTTGTAATGGATGGGTTCCACCTTGGTTGTGTTGACTTAGACGAGGGAGTGGCTGGGATCCTGTCAAGCCGGAACTGTCCACCAGACTGTATAGATGTGATGACTGAAACCCATCATTATCAAAAAAGGGTAAATTACTGTGCAGACTAGTAATAATTATATCTACATTTAACTCTGCACGCTGGCTAAAGTAAAGACTACATGTATAAGTAACTCAATAATTTTAGCAGTCAACATTTTATTAATGTGTTTTTCTTGTTTGTAGTTTTAGGGGGGTATTCAGGAAATAGTCAAGTGATTTTCATTAGTATTGTGTCATTATTAATCTACACTACTGAAGCACCTCGTTGAAAATTATATTTTTTGATGAATAAACCTGCGTCTTTTGAGTGAAATCTGGCTGGATGCGGTAAACGTTTTGTGAAATTATTATATAACATACATATATACATTTTTAAATTGTGATTTATTTGAGGAACACTTATTATATATATAAAGACTCTGGATAGGAGCTATAATTGGAATATATTTCTTTACAATTGTTGCATATAGGGCCACTTTATTGATCAGTGCGAAATCTGACGTCCTACTGAATAGAATCCCTGAACTACCATTTATATATTAGTACCTCCAAACACTTCATATCCCAGTGTTACTATTCCTGAATACTCCCAAAAAGTATATACAGCTTAAGTTGTTTCTTCTGTTTTATCTGTGTTTTCTTTGCTCAACATGCTATCAGTTTCCAAATGGAAAATTCAATTTCTCAGCAAGACAAACTAATATTAATTTGTTTTTCAATGAGTAAATACTCAAAAAGGGTGACAGCACTTTAACTGGGCATGGTTTTCGTGGACATATGTATTACCCTGCTCCTGTTAAAACAACTCACTGGTGTACATGTTTTATTATTTTTAGGACATTCCAACCTAGGATGTTAAGTTACAGATTCAAGCTCAATGGCATTCCTTGGATTTCATCATGGTGTAAGTATTTGCCAAAACAATCCACATTTAGTTTATACAAATTTAGTTTAACTTGATTGCGAAACAAGTTCCTACAACTTATATTAACCCTTTCCCCCATAGAAGCACCTCTTGCTGCCATTACCAATACGACATACATTGACAATGTAGTAGCCAAACCAATGTTCATAATGCAAGCCAGAATCTCATGTTTTCCCAGTAATATCTATAGAGTTGGGATATATATGGTGACTACTTATCCACTGCACTATAATTAAATGGCTGTCGTTTGTATGGAGATATAATAGTATACTAACCTAAATCTCTATGAAGGAAAGGGTTAATCCATCGCCACAAGGCAGATAAGACAATAATTATGTGAAATTTAAGTGCATTGCCTTGCAATTGTAACTGCGAATTCCACTTCTACATTCTCTGTAATTTTATTTTCATTATTTAATACCCTTTGTTAGTAGCATCTCTGTATATTTAACACGCATTACTTAATGGTCTCCGTCTGCCCGTCACAAATGTGTGTCCTCTCAAATCTCTTGAACCGCTGGAGGAATCCTATAATCACTTGACATGTATGTTGCTCGAGATGATGTGCAGAGCATATGTTTCAGGCATGTCGGGTAATGTTGATACATGTAATTGTGAAAAATAGGGCTGCCACCTGTACAGATTTTTGTAAACGTGTACACGATCCTTTGTACACGGCATGACATCATTTACACTTTGTTTATTCTCCATGATTATTTCCCGCCCCCGGTATTTCCCGGCCAAGCTTGACATGTACTAGGTCTCCCAAAATTCAGTGAAACGGTCGATGCTATGATTTTATTACGTCACTAAGCTTCATTATACGATGTCATCAATTAAGATAGTGTAAACGGTTACTCAATTAGTACACTTGTATTGCTATTACACGACACGGCCCCGTTTACACGTGTAACCGTGAAAACCCTAGTGAGAAATACTCCTCATGTCAGACACATCAGATTTTGTATGCATTTTAATCATTTGTCTGACCAGTGTCAAACTATTAATATCACAATATCATGGCCTGTAATTGGTGCCTATGGTGCCAAAACAGTTTGTAGTGAAACTCAGATTACATATGTTGATGATAATATGAAGAAATTGTCATTAATATGCAACGGATCGACATAACATTTAGTTTCAGTCCTTGTATATACAAGCCTGCCATAATTGAATTGTGCCAATGTCTGAGATTTTTAAAATCACAAAAGTTGTATGCGAGGAAGATAATTCGAATTCACAAATGGAGCGACAAACAATAAACCTGAAGATCCTGCCGTTGTCACCACTTTCGAATAAGCACTGCTGCATAAAATTATGTAGATTCAAACATAAAAATAGTACGTCCAGGATTATAAAACTATTTTCAAATTCTGTACCATAGTGTTAGGTTGATACCCAGAATCAGCCAATCAAAAATGCTTGATATTCATCTTGAGAGTTGAGAATGTTTTATAATTTTGGAACATGTCGTAGCATTTACAATTGTATATGATGGGGAGGAGAGTTGGGGGGGTTACAATTGACTGGTCAGTGCTATGGTATGGTTCACAAGGTAATGATCATCCTGAAAGGTAACGGCCATGATGTGGGATAGGTCATGTTGATTGTAGCAATCACGAAATAGTCATCTCCATGTTTGGCTGAAGTTTATCACAACTTTGTGATTTATTGACAATTTGTTCTCACAATTGATACCATGTTCTTTGCCAGTATTGTCTGCCGTTTTTTCTTAATCGCTTCTCAAAACTGATACTTGATTCCACGAAACTGCCAATTGCCATTCAATATGTCTACCATTTTAAATTCATTTACTATTTCTATTATAATTCCCATAATTTTTGATGATTTTAAGATTTCCAATATGGTGGATTATTTTTGCAAGTACCAGGAACATGTAGATAGGATCCTGGAAATACACATGAAGTCTAGCATTCAACAAACTCAGAGATTGGTCCACATTATAGATTTGTCCGATCAGATCATGTTTCCAAGAACCCACGTTATTGTAGTGCACACATGTACTCACAGTAAAGCCACTAAAAAGTATAATACCAACCAACATTTTTGTTCCTGTATTTTGACACTAATGCCAGAAAGCCAATGTCAATTACAGTAATATACAGCTATTGGGCCTGTATATACAATAACAAGAATTTATATATTGTCTTTTACAGGAATACATATTTGCTGCAGATGGTCACAGATGTTCTGTTGTACTGTATCGTTCCGTATGTGAACAGTCAAAGGTGTCATAGTGGTTGTCTGTGATGAGACATAGCAAAATAATAAGATGATCATTGTACCATTTATTGTGATTTATGGAAAACACTCAATACAGTGTCTTGAATGTGTTGGAATATTAGTGAAATACATGTCACGATAGAGAGCAATAACATATTTATTTACTGTAGGCTATGCAGGTCAATTTGGTTTAACATTTAAACATACATTCTTGAACACAGTAGTTGAAGTTATACTTCTCTGTAAATTTTCAAATTTCTAACTGTATGAATAGTGAGAAGAAGTTAGGAATAAGTGACTTCTTCCCAAGATTTCAGCCAAACTTAATCACTGACTGCCTGACCCAAACAGCCATCAATTAATTACATATTTAAATTATGGAGAAATATTTCCTAACCACTTGACCTGTTTACTCCTACGGATTGGCGGTAGTTTCTATGGAAAACAAGTGGAAATTACGCACAATGTTCAAAATAGCCGTTGTCCATTTTCGATCATTGGTTTATTTCCGTCAATAACCTTTTACGATGTTTAAAGCGGACATCACAATATAGCATCCCCTCATGTAGTTTATAGATGCGTAAATCTTGAAAAACTTTAGCAAGTGTTGAAGAAACTACATACAATGTATATGGTTACCGCTCGTCCGACGTCGTCACAATGAACATGTTCAAGCGTCTTCTCCTCAGCAACCATAGGGTCTATAGTCACCATTTATGATTTAGTATTTACTTGTCATCATGGTACAAATTCTTCAATCTCAAAATATTACAAATTCTTCGGAAAATCTACCACCGACATTTAGTAAGATTGATCAATGTATGATATTCATAGTTGTTGCATGACACCCTTGTGTGAACAATGGAGTCAGGTGAGCGATATAGGGCCATCGTGGTCCACTTTATTTTTAATAAACTAAAACATCATAAATATTTGCTCAAGTTGTTAGAAATGTATAATTTCTTATGCAATTGCATATGTATTTAGACTACATGTATATAAATAATGTTCATCAATGTTTTATGATTTGCATCTTTTTGAATATCTGTGTAGAAACATTGCTGTCATATACTATGATGATATTTGTAGTATCTTACTTGCATTAAACATGTTTATTTCTTAATATTGTTATTAAGTGATTCCCTGACGCAAATCCCCAACCCAGGTCACAGATGATAACACAACTGTTGACTATAGAAATTCCTTGTTTTTTTTCCACCAGACTGTTGGCCTACATGTATTTATAAACATGGACAAAATGACTTGGTAGCAACATTTTGTCAATATATATATACCGAGTCAAAAAAGAAACGATACCTGGTGTTTATGTGTCTATAATTTCAACATTTATTAAGAAAATTCATAAGATGATAGTCCAACATGTTTGAAAGAGGAGCACATAAAGCATAATGAGCCTCCGAAACTGTCTGCTGCGTGATGACGTAATTCGTCGGACAAGGGTCTAATGGAGTTGTCACACAGACGTCAATACCGAGTATGGGCACCATTTGCGTCTCTCACTGCAATGCACCGCCGTCGCATCAAACGGAAGAGTGTCTGAATCTCTTGTTGGTCAATATTTGTCCACTCCTGACGCAAAACATCCCTCAGTTGGTTTAACGTTATCGTCTGACGTGGCGGTCTAACGTATCCCACAAATGTTCTATGGGTGACAAAGCAGGCCACGGCAGGGTTTCAATATTGTTCTGCTCCAATAATGTGGTGGAAATCCGAGCAGTATGACACCTGGCGTTGTCCTGTTCGAACAGTGTGACGTTTCTGTTGGCGTTAAAGATCGGCACAACAACTGGCGCAAGGATCTTATCACAGTACCGCTGGGCCTTTTGGGTTCCCGTCCACCACTAACAGTTCAGTGCGACTGCCGAAGGTGATACCGCCCCACGTCATAACGCTTCCGCCCCCGAACAGATCGACCTGACGTACACATGCGTCGGCGTAACGTTCACCGCGTCTGTGATATACCCGCTCTCTGCCATCCGCTCCGTGTCAGGATGGGTCCAACGTATGGCCGATAGGCACGAATGCCACGTTCACCGAGCCGGTTCCTGACTGTTTGTGCACTGATGTGATTGTTGGTCATCCCAGGAGTAACGGCAGCTGTGTGCGTAGCAGGTAGGAACCGGTCACGTAAATGTGACGGTCCTGTTCACGCGTCGTCACACGTGGTCGACCAGATATTGGACGGTCGTGCACCGATCCATGTGTTCGATAAAGTCGAAGTAGACGTGTTATCGTGATCCGCGTAACCCCCGAGTCGATTTGCGACGTCACGCTGACGTAAACCGCCGTCAATCATGCCAATGGCACGCATTCTCTGATTGCGGTTTAGCCTAGGCATTTTGTTAGAGGTAACAATCGGTATGTAAGGTGTTTTTCCTCGATGATAATGCAATACCAGTACAATAAACCGGTTTTTCGATTTGTACATGTGTAGGAAGTTGTCTTTGTTGAGGAGCACATGCAAATCGGCAATTCGGCGTTCCATGATTATCGGGTGTTTATTTACCTGTGTTTATGGTTGGCTGACGTTGCAATAAGATACCCGGTACTGATACGTAATAATATATTAAACCTTTCTATGGTTTTATCCGTTTTACGTCATTTTTAGTTTGGTATCGTTTCTTTTTTGACTCAATATATATGTTTTTATGTCTTAATGTATTTTACCTAACCACTGCTTCCTAATTTTTAATTTCCATTAACTGCTACTTTCTTGTCTAACCTTTCACCCCTATTTACAGGTCGAATATACAAATGTAGGTTTCCCCTACCACCCATCACCACTTATGCAAGTGACCTAGCATATTGAATATACATTAAGATTTAATGGCATTCTTTAGCTAAATTGGTTTATATACATGTAGTCAGTGCAACAACCCTTTTCTAAAACACTGTCGACATGTTTGCTATATTGTCGTTTCTTGTGCATAACAGTAATCCATGCATAGATATTCTTAGTATAAATAGTGTGTGTTTTACGTTTATTTATCGTCGTTACCGGTTGCCCATATGAGCGACGCCTCCTGAAGAGATTAGTCATTTTAGATTTTGGAGGATAGTGCAATGATACAGACATAGACCCATTCCAGAGTATCTTCTGGTTCTTTTACGTGTACAGTGTAAAGCACCGACACGAGACCTCGGTTTAACGTCCCATCTGAAAGACTGTTAATTTTATTATGGTCAGACGGGGGATCGAACCTGTGATCCCTGGATTACCAGTCGAGCGTGTTACCACTGGACTACAGATCCACCTAAATGGTGTCCACACGTTGGTTGTTTTATATGTCTGTTGTATAGCAACGAGGCGAGTCTCTCGTTTATAGTCCCATCTGAAAGATTTGATATTGAGAGGGTCAGGCTCATCACTTTTAGATGATGTTTATTTTAAACGTTTTAGAAAACTTAGTCGCCCAAATGCGATGGCGATTTTTAAATATGGGGGGTTGAGATGTCTTGCTAATATATACATCCATTCTCTAACCCCTATATTGTTATTTATAGCAGATGAGTATTGCTATGGCAACAATTGTTGTCATAGCTTTTCTTGTTTAGCATTAAGATCGATTATCAAACAAGTTTCTACGACGATAGATTGATCGCTCTCGATACTGCATTCCTGATGGAATCCATCACCTTGAGGGAGAGACAAGAGGCAATGTGGAATATAAGTGCCTTGTCTAGGGGCAGGAACTTCGGGCCTTCACACCTGAAGCAAACGCGCTACCACTACGCTTATACGGCTTCCATGAGGTATTTAGTTTACTCTAAGCACATTTATTTTAGCTCGATTGCGAAACAAGTTCGTACATCTAATATTAATCACTCTCGATTCATCATTCCTGTTGTAATCAATCGCCACGAGGGATAGAGAAGAGGCAACGTGGAATTTAAAGTGCTTGCCTAAGGGCACAATCGTAACGGCTCCAGTAGGGCTTCGAACTCCTCGTATTTCACATGAGTACATGACACACGGCTATCCAGTCTTGTTGCTGTACAAGTACCACGTGATGTGCTTAGGGTGAACATGGAGGCCGAAAACTGACCCTAAGGCATGCATACCCTAAATTGAACCTACAAAACCGCGGCCCATACTCATGAAACCCCTAATTCATGTGAAACTCCGAATTTGAAATTTATTTTGATATGTCGAAATGTAGCATAGTGTTATTACGAGAATGTGACATGTTGTTTCAATTTACCGCTTTAATATTTCAATATTTTGAAATGCAATGAATATATAATGACACCATAAAAAAACTGTGCACTTTTATATTGAGAGTTACTTTTTCATTGCACATTTTAGAATGTATTTTACTATCATGAGTGAAGAAAATAACACGTCACATATTGCACTAACAAAATAGTTAAGCACGTAAACGTCCAAGGTAGCTATATATTTTTCTAAAACTGTAGTATTACAGTAAAATACTTCGAATAAGCGAAGTTTGAATTAACGAAATTCGATATAAACAGAGCCAGTGTATGTAGAATTATAGTGTATGAAACGTGACTTTGATCCGACTTCGAGATAACCGGAGAATTCGACATAACCGACTTTGACATAGTGGATGTAGACTGTAATATTACCTCGTTGTGGTGTCAGTATGCGTTGATCATTGTAGATGTGCTTATAACGTCAGACGGCTGTACTTCAACGTTGATTAGTGGACATGATTTGCAGGCACGGGCGAGTATCCGGGTACAAGCACCGCGCTAGCCTGACCGCCATGACAACATACCTTGGCAGATTGCACCCAACCGTGACCGACTTATTCCAAATCGAATCACTTCCCCCTGTCTATATATCCACATAGGTTCATCAAAATTCATCGACAGCATTTTGAATGATCCTACTAATATACGGACACACGCAACCAAACACAATGACCCCTGTTTCTTTGTTTACATTTATTTATCGTCGCTACATGTTGCTCATATGAGCGACGCTTCCTGAAGAGATTAGTCATTTTAGATTTGTGGAGCATATTGCAATGATACAAACAGACATCCAATACCACAGAGTATCCTCTGGTTCTTTTACGTGCACGGTGTACAGCACCGACACGAGACCTCGGTTTAACGTACCATCTGAAAGACTGTTAATTTTATTATGGTCAGACGGGGGATCGAACCTGCGACCCCTGGATTACCAGTCAACCGTGTTAACCACTGGACTACGGTTCCGTCTGTACACACCCCCGTTTCTATCGGCGGGGGTTAAATATGTGCATACATTAGTAAGTTATAGAATGACATGCAAACCTTGCTTGGTCCCAGCTCGTATGCTAATGTCATAGATAACATGTCCAATGCCGCCTTTGCTGTACAATAACACGTGTGATTGGGAATTGCACGCATAGCGGCAATACTGGAAATATTTACAATGGCGCCACCTGTACCACGTGATACCATTCCCCTAGCAACTACCTGAAATCACATCATTGACATGGATGAAAGCGTGAATGTTGTCATTCGTGTGAGAGGAAACCTGAGTACCCGAAAAAAACCCATCTCACATACTATCGGTTGGAGGATCGAATCCGGCTTGCATTGGTGAGAAACGAGCGTACTAACCACTACTCTAATCGAACAACACTTTAAATTATAATTTTCATTACACCACATAATTAATGGAAATCAAACGGTTTCCATGGATACTATTGTAACGTTGTAACTGATCGAAAGCGGCTGATATTGTGCTTCACTGCTTAGACTGGTTCATTTACTGGATGGTACTTTACACGTATGCCGGTACCGTGAAGCTGAGTACACGGTCGTATGCCGGTACCGTGTAGCTGAGTACACGGACGTATGCCTATACCGTGAAGCTGAGTACACGAACGTATTCCGATACCGTGAAGCTGAGTATACGGACGTATGCCGATACCGTGAAGCTGAGTACACGAACGTATGCCGGTACCATGAAGCTGAGTATACGGACGTATGCCGGTACCGTGAAGCTGAGTATACGGACGTATGCCGGTACCGTGAAGCTGAGTATACGGACGTATGCCGATACCGTGAAGCTGAGTATACGGACGTATGCCGATATAGCCCGTATCTGAATATTCGGGAGTGTACGAAATCCATATATCCGAGTATTCAAGAGTGTATTGAGCCCGTGTATCAGACTATAGGATGACGTCACGGAATGGAAAAATGGACATACTTATTTTGTTTAAAGTATCTGTTAATAAGACGGGAGACATTGCATATCACAAACTGCATGAGGTAAATTTTAGTTGCCCATTCGTTTGGTTGTTACACGGTGTTAGCTAGCATTTGGGGTGATGTGTGAGATGTGGTAGATGTGGTAGACATAGAGGATCTTACATGAGTGGCTTTCCATATTGAATTTATTAAACGAGTTGAATAAAATGATAAAATGCGAGGCTCTGCCGAGCATTTTATCATTTTTATTCAACGAGTTTAATAAATTCAATATGGAAAGACACGAATGTAAGATTCTTTTTATCACATAAACCAAATACGCAGTAAAAGTGTGTCACGATTGAACACACTTCCCTTTTAGCAAATGAAAGCCAGAGTAGTAATGCGGTTTCTACTTAATGGGCGAAGAAAATAATGCGACACTAGAAACTCCAATTTTTTTATTTTCTTCCTTTGTAAACAGTTTTTAAACTATCACAACATATCATGTGCAACAATTCAATATTAAACACTTTTAAATTATTTTCAAACAGTCTTTTTTAAGAAATACAAATGCAAAATGTACACGATGTTTTGGCAAATGACGTCACAATCAAAGTTACACAGCGCGTGCTAGTTGATGTAAAAATGTATGTCACTGCGAATCGCTACGTGATTCGCCCACGCATTTGCCTCATTTGCATATTTAATACACTAATGTATTACCGAATGTATGACATGGCTTTATTAAACTCCCGCGCCGTAGTTTATGTGATAAATTACTTTCCCGTAGATTATATATAGAGAGTAGGTATCCTAGGATAGAGGTGCATGGTTGTTAGTGCCTAAACATGGTTGTTGGTGCGTTGTCGGTGAACTCGCACGTTCCTGTGATATATCTCACAAACCAGTGCCCTAGCGTTGTCATGACAACTTAGGAGAAGCGTTACCTGAGTGATATTGAAGGCTGCTCGGAAGTTGATATCATGAAGGCTGCAAAGAAAGTACAGCAACAAGGTAGGTATTTGTTATTTTAAATCTGAGGATAAGTATAATTTACAACAATATCGTGGATCTCCGTCGTTGTTTAAGAAGAGAGCTTGCTAACCACTGTGCTAATCGGACAGCATTTATTTAGTGCATTCGCCGCAGTTTATTTTTAGACAAGGTCACACATTATTCCTATATATTCTATCTAAATATGCATAGGTTATTCATGATATATAAGTGCAAGTGTTAGCGAATATAAGCTAGCTTATATGTGATCAATGAGAATCTTACTATTTACCCCACCCATACTTACATCTCTACATCTGACAGCAGCCATGGAGCATGCGCAGTGAGTAGTAGAGTAGTAATACGCACATGTTCGCTTATTGACATATCAACTACTAGTTTGCTACACACAATTTTACCTATTGGCTGCACATATCTACATGTATAGTACATTTAGTACATCTAGGCTGAGTTGCAAACATTTTAAGTTCCAGATTAGCTTGCTGAAGACAAATTCTACATGAAAACATGTCTTTCTTAAATTGTTGGAAGAAATAATTTCACATTAACACAGTTGTAATACATACGCAGGATTTCTATGTTCAATATATTACCTTAGTACATGTATTATTGTCATGTGTTGCGCATTTCACACAATGTACTCGAAGACCAACTGCTAGTGCTGCGCATGCGTAATCTGTCTGAATCTCGGCAGACGGAGCAGCGTCCAATAAATCAATAAACAACATATTGGGTTCATAAAACAAAACCATGCAATATGGAAATAATTTCGCCGTTTTTAAACGAACCAGAAGCGTTTGATTGGCTTAGAAGCTAGGGCAAACTGTAAATATATATGTGTGTGTATGTGTCGAAATAAACACTGCAATAAATGTGTATATAGTAAATAATAAACAATACTGTAATAATGTACTTGTCTAATTCCTCTTTTGTGACATCCAGAAAGCTTGTCCAGTTTGTAATACCGGCATTGTTGACTAGCAGATCTATAGGTCCAATATCTTCAACAACCTTCTTCGTATTATCCCAATCAACTATATCTACGAACCATGTCTCTATCGATGGAACCTAATCGCATACAAGAGGGTATGTATGAGTTAACAGTAGATAACAGCCGAAATAATCCAAAACCTCAAAAACAAAATCTAACATTTCCATCTTCAACCATTAACTTGCGATGGCAAAGAGACGCACTTGAACATGCGCAGTTAGTTAGATGTGGAGGCGACAAGGCGATACATAAAGATAAGAATAAATATACTACTCAATAGTACTCGGAGAGATGCAAAACCCCTCGCCGGTATTATACTCAAAAACAAGTGCTTGATTTTACAAGACATTGATTTGTCTCTGGAGGTCACGGGGTATATGTATGTATGTTCCATTAATGTCTAATCCCTTGCGGGGACCTAGTCATGTTTTCCTGGGCATGCTGAGCCGACCATAGCGGTTACCCAGTACTAAGCAATGTGTGTGAGGTGCCTTGCTCAATGACACTACATACGTGGTCTGACTGAGTATAGAACCCAGACCGTTCGATTCCAAATCCGACGCTCTACCATTGGACCACGGACGCCACATCGTATATAGCGTATTTTAAAGGTATGGTTTCCCATATATGTTCCAATTAAACTATATGTCTCTCTTGCTTCGTATTCGAGCTACACCCACGACATAGTTTACTATGCACGTCAATGGGAGTGGATTCTTCGTTGTCCGCCCTGATCACACGTCTTGACCGATTTCTCTTAACATCCTACCACGTCCTCCTAGACAATACCTCTTTTTAGACTCACAGTTTCAGGAATGAACATCCATCAACAACATTTTGAGCTAAGACGTCAGACGCACGCACGCACGCACGCAAGCATACACACACATTTACAGATACTGTCGCTACATGTTAATTTCACATGTTGATATATACCTACATTATATCATTATTATTACAGGAAAAAAGAAATACGAAGGATTCCATTAAAGATATATCACATCTTTATTACAAAACACAAACTGAACAACTAAAAATATTCCAAAATGTTTAAAACTATATATTTATATAGTTATTGTTTTTCATGTAAAAACACACTTATCCGAAGTGTGCGTTTTCTATGTCCTCTAATATACTTATCCGAAGTGCGTTTTCTATGTCGTCGAGTGTATTTAGAGGTTATTACTTGTCGGTTTCAGGCTGATATCAACTTACCTCTGGTCGATAACTAGGCTGCTATGAATCTAGCCACGTAATAAATAACCTCTTTATTTCTTTGATTTGAATTTCAACATTTAATAATAGAAAGCATGGTCATTACACATTTATCAGGAATAAATCACAATTACTGAATTAGATACACGAAAACGATTGCAATATTACCACGAAACTACAGACATCTGTTATATGTCACAGTTGATAAGCTGACAGGCAAGCTTGTATCGAGTGCACATTCGTTTTGCTCTCAGGAACTAGTTATTCGGCTTGTCTGGACGAATGGGAATTAATGCTATGTATTCATACTCTAGCTATTAAACGTGTCCATTTGTTTTCAGGGAACTAGTTCCAAGCTTACACTACTGTGCGCATAGAAATACAGACTCGATCTGGAATCCAGAAATGGACATGTCAATCTATTTACGTAGTTGAAGCAATATTTGGTTCCCATATGATTCCCGGATGTTCCAGCAGGGGTGTGGTATATACTGTGGTATATACTATTTTGTTGGATAGGGTTTCATGTTATTCTCAACATATTTGCATTTGTTTACTAAATTATGCACTTTATAATTTATAAACATTCACTCAATACATTATCCGAGTAGGTATTATGCAGAGTGAGTTTTCAATCGTCCTACTATTACATTTATATGTAATAGTGTTGCTTGTTATAGTTTGATACAGGCTCGTGACCGTATCAAACCAGCAAACGTAATATCAGACTGGAAAACACAGCGTATCAACCTGGGTGGTAAGCCGTATTGTGGTTGGCAAATAACCTGGGTGGTAAGCCGTATTGTGGTTGGCAAATAACCTGGGTGGTAAGCTATATTGTGGTTGGCAAATAACCTGGGTGGTAAGCCGTATTGTGGTTGGCAAATAACCTGGGTGGTAAGCCGTATTGTGGTTGGCAAATAACCTGGGTGGTAAGCCGTATTGTGGTTGGCAAATAACCTGGGTGGTAAGCCGTATTGTGGTTGGCAAATAACCTGGGTGGTAAGCCGTATTGTGGTTGGCAAATAACCTGGGTGGTAAGCCGTATTGTGGTAGGCAAATTACCTGGGTGGTAAGCCGTATTGTGGTTGGCAAATAACCTGGGTGGTAAGCCGTATTGTGGTAGGCAAATAACCTGGGTGGTAAGCCGTATTGTGGTAGGCAAATAACCTGGGTGGTAAGCCGTATTGTGGTAGGCAAATAACCTGGGTGGTAAGCCGTATTGTGGTTGGCAAATAACGACTAAAAATATGCTAATATTCATATATAAGTAAGAATGAGTTGTAAAATACGCTATGACAGGATATAACAGCTATGACAGGATATAACTGCTATGACAGGATATAACAGCTATGACAGGATATAACAGCTATGACAGGATATAACAGTTGTTGAGTAGTGTATCTGGGAACTAGCGCAACATCTTGCAACATATTACCCCGGTACGATACTAGCTTTACATTTTCAATTTGTTTCATTTCTTGAATATTGGGATCAGTGGCCGAGTGGTTATGGTCGTTGACTTCAAATCATTACGCCCTCACAGCTGTATGTTCAAATCACACTGGGGTACCGGATAGTTCATGTGAGGAAGCTATCATGACTTGCGGAAGGTCGATGGTTCTACCCTGGTGTCCCTCTGTGACTGGAAAGCGACCACATGGTAGAGTCGCCATATGACCGCAGTGTTTGGTGCGATTTTAGGCTACCAAAACGAAAGACATTTCTTTAACATTAAGTGCCTGCCCACAATACAGTATTCAATATAGTCAGGCTGAATCCACATCTAATTATTTGCCCTTGGCTAAAGCTACAGCGTGTCTAATCTATAGATCGTGACAATACCTGTTTCTCGAGATTGTCTAAATCTGTTTGTGTTCTACTTATTCCAAACACTTTAGGGCCCATGCTCGCCAACTTAACTGTAATAGCTCGACCAATGCCTTAAATCATAAAATATGGGGCCTGTTTCATTTTAATTGGTTGATACAAATTTGTTTTAGCTTGGTTGTGAAACAAGTTTTTGCAACATTAGGCTGTCCGATTAGCGCAGTGGTTAGCGCGCTCGCTTCTCACCAATGCAACCCGGGTTCGATCCTTGGACCGGGAAGTATGTGAGATGGTACGGTGGTCGCTAGATCGGACAGGTGGGTTTCCTCCGGGTACTCTGGTTTCCTCCCACACGAATGACCACATATACGCTTTCATTCGCGCCAACGAGAGTTATTAATATAAGTTGCTAGAACTTGCTTCGCAATCGTTGTCAAATAAATAAAGCTTAAACATTAGATTATTCGTTCTCGAAACCTCATTACTTGATGGAATCCATCACCATGAAGAAGAGAGAAGAGGCACTGTCTGTGGAATGAGGTGCATTGATGTTGGTTACCACCGCCTTGGTTCTGGTGGGGCTCACAAACTCTCGGATACTAGGCGGACAATATACCACGGTAGCTCCATGACCATTTTAATTTCATTTAAATTGCAATTTTATCTGTACATAAATTCACGGATTAATGAAGCAACCAAAACTAGTAAGCACGTACGTAGTCAGTGCTGCATCCACGTCTGGGAGACTCGATTTATTGTATGTGAATGAGCTATCCAGTTGGCTTGTGGTAGAACATCTGAGTGTGTTGTTACGTTTATTTATCGTCACTACCGGTTGCCCACATATGTATTTAGTTCAGTTTCTATGCTATACTACTAAAACTAGTGTTGATTGATAATTTGATATTTGTAAACATATGCATTCGACCATATTAGTTAGTGGTGTTTTAAGTTTATTTATCGTCTCTACCAGTTGACCATATGAGCGACGCCTCCTGAAGAGATTTGTATTTTATATTTTTGAAGGATAGTGCAATGATACAGACATAGACCCATTCCAGAGTCCCCACTGGTTCTTTTACGTGCACAGTGTACAGCACCGACACGAGACCTCGGTTTAAAGTCCCATCTGAAACACTGTTAATTTTATTAGGGTCAGACTGGGGATGCTTGATTGTACAGTGTGTGTGTTTTACGTTTATTTATCGTCGCTACCTGTTGCCCATATGAGCGACGCCTCCTGAAGAGATTAGTCATTTTATATTTGGATACAGACAGAGACCCATTCCAGAGTCTCCTTTGGTTCTTTTACGTGCACGGTGGAATGCACCGACACGAGACCTCGGTTTAAAGTCCCATCTGAAAGACTGTTAATAATATCCAATACTATCAGTGTCCGCTCGTGCATTATATACTGCACGGAAGAAGAGCACCTTGTTTTTTTACGTTTATTTATCGTCGCTACCGGTTGCCCATGTGAGCGACGCTTCCTGAAGAGATTAGTTATTTTAGATTTTGGAGGATAGTGCATGATAAAGTCCCATCTGAAAGACTGTTAATTTTATTATGGTCAGACGGGGGATCGAACCTGCGATCCCTGGATTACCAGTCCAGCGTGTTACCACTGGACTACATATCCGCCAAGAGCACCTGGGATCTTCCTCCTCTAATATAGCTGGATAGTCGTCATATGACCCAAGTTGTTGGTGCGACAATGCCCCCACCCCAAAGAAGACAAGCACACAATTCATAGCACAGTATTGTGATGATGTGGCGTCTTAAAGCTGTGCATAGACAGCATAACGCAATGTAAGAGGAGTTCGTCGTACAGTCGTTAAGACGCTGTACTGCAACTCAAGGAATCGCATGTTCGATCACCCGTCTGACACAATAGTGAATGAACTATAAACCGAAGTATCGTGTATCGGTATACATAACCAAGGTATGTTTCTACAATTGGAAGGTCTTCTGTATCTTGCAATATCCTCCACTAATATCATTTGGGGGTGTCGCCCCGAACAACAAGGGGGTGATAAATAAAAGTATGTCACAAAAGTGTGTTACCTTTACCGGCACCGGTGACGAGAGCTCGCTTTCCTTCAAAACTTTTATCTTCCATCTTGTAATATATGTATAATATGTTAGGACTATCTCCTAAAATGAACACTCGTAAATGTGTAGTCCTTACAGGTTAAGATAAGATTGATTTAAGGATGTATGGCTTGTTCGATATGCTTGACATCAACACACACTATAAACATTGAAACAAAACTAAACAATATCACTCAGATATGTAAAGCACCGTGTTGGTATTTGCCACACGACACAATGCTTGATTGTACAGTGTGTGTGTTTTACGTTTATTTATCGTCGCTACCGGTTGCCCATATGAGCGACGCCTCCTGAATAGATTAGTTATTTTAGATGTTGGAGGATAGTGCATGATACAGACAGAGACCCATTCCAGAGTCTCCACTGGTTCTTTTACGTACACGGTGTAAAGCACCGACACGAGACCTCGGTTTAACGTCCCATCTGAAAGATTGTTAATTTTATTAGGGTCAGACGGGGGATCGAACCTGCGATCCCTGGATTACCAGTCCAGCGTGTTGCAACTCGACTACATATCCGTCTGTAGTATATAGTCAACGGGAGTGAACACGGTGATTGCCTTCCTGACTACATGCCTTGACCGATTTATCCGTAAATATCGTATTTGAACGAATAGCTACGTTATAGTTATTTGAACTACTAGGCTGTCCGTTTAGCGCAGTGGTTATCGCGCTCGCTTCTCAACAATGCAACATGGGCTTGATCCCCGAACAGAGCAGTATGTTAGATGGCACGATGGTCGCCAGATCGGACAGTTGGGTTTTCTCCGGGTACTCCAGTTTCCTCACACAATAATGACCACGCTTACGCTTTCATCCGCGCCAACGAGAGTGATTAATATATGTTGTTAAAACTAGCTTCGCAAGCATTGTAAAATAAATAACGTTTAAACTTAAACAAAATAAGAATAGTTACTTTAATAACAATACAAAAAAAGACTCGAAAAAGCGTAAATGTTTTTTTGTTTGTTTTTCATCTTCAGTTTCGCTTTACCCAGTTAAACGTGTAAAATACAGAAGGAATCATTTAAAAAAATACTGGATACAAATCTGGATCCGGTTCACCTTCAAAACCTAACGGTTCGTCCTTGACCTGAGATCCACCTTTATATGCCATTTCATGAACATCCATCTTTAGCATTTTGCTTAATAAAGATCGGCCAGTGGATTGCGTATCCGGGGATGGGATGATATGGTACGTTTAAGCCGAGGTCTTGAATTGGTGATTTACAATGTGCACGTAAAAGAACCAGAGGATACTTTGGAACGGGTCTCTGTATCAGTGCACTCTCCACAATCTAAGTTCACTAATAGCTTTAGGAAGCGCCGCTCATATTTGCAACCCGTATCGACAATAAATAAACGTAACATACAAGTATTTGTTTTGATTTCAATATCTAGAAGTAACTTCATCCTCTTAATTTTAAGAATGATAAACTCATGAACAGTAGTATAGGATGGCACTATGGCCCAAGTTTTATTGAATATGGCCCGGTTTTTATTGAATATGGCCCGGTTTTTATTGAATATGGCACTATGGCCCAAGTTTTATTGAATATGGCCCGGTTTTTATTGAATATGGCCCGGTTTTTATTGAATATGGCCCGGTTTTTATTGAATATGGACGGAGTTTTTATTGAATATGGACGGAGGTTTATGGCGCTATGGGCTTTTTTTGGGTTTACCATGGTTCATAGTGCCATCCCTAGTGACTACTAAATATAACAACACATAATAAATTTTCAATATAATAATTTTATTTTCCAATATTAACTATTAACTAATAACTAAAACATTAGTAACATACATGTTATATTAATTTGAATACATGTTAATTTAAAGTTTTTTCACATTTACAACCTTGGTTATAATTAACATAAACAGTGTCTAGTTCCTTCATCAATATACCATGTTTATATAATTTTCCATAATGTTTATCAAACCAAGTTTTAATAATAATGTCATTTTTATACAAATATTCATTATTTGTTAAATCAATTCCTCTAACTAACATATCAAGTGCAAATAAACAAAATACACCACACATAACACTATATGTGCTTTGAATTCTAATACAATTTTTTGTCCATTTTTTACAATTTTTGTTCATAAAGTTCACAATTTCTTCTTTTATATGTTGTGTATTTCCATAAGAATCGAAATAAAATCCAATGTCCTCCATGAAATATATTAACACCCAATGTTTTCCTGGTTGATTTGAATCATCTGTGTTCACAATATATGTTTTTTTTGTATATTGTTCCATAGCTAGTTCATCTTTTGCGCACACAATTCCATTTAAATGTTTTAATATAGTAGATTTGTCCAATAAATATTGTAGTGAATATGTATCCATTGTTAATAATCTGTAATCACTTCTCTGATACTGTTAATTTCTATTTGATTATCATATTCAGCATATATAATAACGTTTATAGGATTTGCTAGTGCTTCACTAAAACCCAATTCAATTCGTAGGTTGCCTGTTTTTATAGGGTGTAAGATGTCCTTCTTCACTTCCTTGATCGGCTGTTAAATCAAATCCCCACAATGTATGTCCATTTTCATATTCTTTTAGTGGAAATCCAAATGAATCATCATGCATATTAGCTCCCATAGCATTCAATAGTGTGAAATATGATTGTAAAGTTTTTTTATTTGTATCACTAGTAAAATCAGGTTCTAGTGTTTTATTATGAATACTTTTACCATCTAAACTAATATCTATTTTAGATATTTTAAAATGTTGAAAATTAAATGGGTTTGTGGTTGGATTTCCATTCATATCAGAATGTTTAACCATTCCTATAAAAATTCGTTTAGGCATTTGACCTAAAAAGGTATAATCATCAATTTTAGATTGTAAACCTGCTGTAATTGTAAATGTTTTTATTACAGCTCTTCTAATTGGTATTTTCATATTACTTTTGTGAATATTTTGATATAAATTATTAGCTACAGTAGGAGCTAGTGTAACAGTTCTAACATTATAAGCAGCTTCTAGGATATCTATTTTACCCTTAGCATCTGACCCCATCAAACAAAAATCGGTAGTAGCTCTATTTAGTTTAAGTCTTATATCTATTCCATTAGGTAGATATTTTTCTTGTAAAAATAAATCAAGATGTATTTTCCCACACATTTCTAAATTTTTCTTAGTAATTTTTAGTTTTCTATCTAACCAACCCCCACCTCCATTAACTTTTGTATTTTTTGTAACATCGCCTGCTCTGTCTAATCTAAACAATTCTAAATCATTTAGTATGCTAATTTTATTTTGAGCTGATGTCCCTAGTAAATTTTCAAAATAAGCTTTGTACCCATATTTATCTGTACATGGAATTAATTTATTATTCAAGTATAAATCAATACTGCTGAATAAACTATGAAAAAAATTGTTAATTGTAGATAAATTAGTATCATCCTCAATATCAGACCCATCCTCTTTTGTAATTTTTAATCTTAATCTTAATTATGACTGATTAACATCAGTCCATTTTTGTGTTTGTGCAGGAATCATAAATTCTATAGGACCGTCATTATTTCTAGGGTTAACAATTGGATAATGTTCTGTCCATTGTCCTTCTACCATAGAAGCCATGGTAGGAGGTACACTATTAACATCTAATTCACTCTTACTACAACCACATGAACCATGTTCCATCATATTTAATCAAATATATCTAATGCTCTTTTATTAACCTTACTTCTTCGTTTCTTTTTTTTCAAATGAAATTTTTTCTTACCTCCATTTGATTTTATAGTTTTTTTCTTAGATGATTTTTTGTTTGTTTTTCTTCCTTGAATAGAATTATCTAAACCAGATAATAGATTTCTACTTATTTTTTTAATTGTTTGTAACCCTCTATCCCCTACAACCTGCTTTACATTTTTTCCATGAATAATATCTGTAAATGCTCCAATACTTTCATCTACCCCATCATGTTTAAGTGTATTTAAAATATTTTTACCTATTGGTTCTAATAGAGGTATTGTTTTTTTGGTTATACCTTTTATTATACTTCCTACTCCATATCCATATTGTTTACCTCGACCTCTATATACAGGCAACATTATAATTTTTTAAAATGCAGCTTTACAATTGTAAGACCTTTCATAAAATGAACCTCTTCACCAGTGTCGCCTCTTATTAATATAGTAAGTTCATCAAAATTAGATTTACTTACAGGTAAATAATGGTAATTTTTAAATTCTAAATGATTATTATTATTAACAATAGATGTTTGATATTCAATAATTCTTAATAATTGTCTTTCTGTATGGCCTACTATTGTGTGTTCTACTATATCACTATAAATAAACAAATTATTAAAATTTATATTTAAGTCTACATTATATTTAAAAATATCCTCTCTATTATTTTTTAAAAAAATACCGTAGTTTTTTACATTAAGATTATCTAAACTTCCCCCAAATTTTGCAATGATGTCTTTATGAAAAATTAATCCAATATGATTATTATCATTCGATTTTAAAAATATTCTTTTTGTAGTATGATCATAAACTAATTTTATAATAACACCTGTTTTAGTAGTTTTATAAATATCATAATCTAAAGTTAATAAAGCCTTTGCGAAATATTTGTCTATTTGACTATTAATTACCTCTAATAAATGGTCGATATGTGTATAACCGCCATGGGGTATACTACAATTAAATGAAAAAATATTATTAGAATATTTACCAAAAGATGGTTCTCGATCCTTCAAATATATACGCATGCTTGTTTTATTTAGTGCTTTTTCCATTAAAGATACATATTGAAAATCAGGACGAATTGTATCCTCTAGCCAGACAGTTTCATGTTTATAATTAATTGATTTTGTTTTAATATTTCTTACTGCTAAATAAAAAGAATCATTTGTGGCATTTATGTTAATTACATGTGATGGTATAATTAGTTCAACTAATGCAACTTTCCATTCTTCTTTTTTAAAATTAATTGTTTTAGCTAATTTAGTTGTAAAATCACTTTTATTTGTTGAACGTTCGGCTTTATCACTTAATAATGTTACATAAAAAGAATTTGCAGTATTCATATTTGTTTCCTTTGTCTAAAATGTAATGTTAATATTGTCTTACCACTAACAAAGTTAATAGAGGCGCCTGATTCTCCTGTTATATATATTTTTATTTCATCAAAAATAGATTTTGATATTGATAAATAATGTTTGTGTACAAATTCTCTATGCACCTGAAATGATTTTCTTTTTATTTTCAAATGGTACTATTCTTAAAATAGGACTTTCTAGACCTCCTAATAAACTATAATCTATTATATCGGAATAAATAAATAATTGATTTGAACCTATATTTAAATCAGATGCAAAAGGAAAAGAATCTAGATCATTATTATCATAAATAATACGATTATTGTTTTTATCTCCACCTAATTTTTCAAATAAAGAATCTGAAAATAAAAGACCTACATTAGCTAGAGGTCTGTCCTTAACATTTACAATATAATTAATTTCAGGTCTTTTACTAGATTTTGATAATGATATAGATAAACTTATTTCATTATTAGGAATACTATATTTTAAACATTTTTGTAAAGAATTATTAATTTCATATACAACATGACCAATTCCTGAATATACACCTGGTTTTATACTACATTTCATTTTATGAAATCCATTTTCAAATGTATAATTAGAACTAGTAGCTACGAATAGAAAGTTTCCTAATATATCACTAGTAGTAACATAGTGAAAAACCGAATCATCTTTATTTATATTTATAATTTGTGATGGATGAATTAATTCAACTAAAGCTACTTCCCAATTTTCTTTTTTTATATTTATTGATTTAGGTAATTTTGTTGTAAAATTATGTAATGTATTATTTGGAAATGTTTCATATGAAGAATCACTAAGTAAAGTTACATAAAAAGAATTAATTTTTTCTTATCGAATTTTAAATTTGGAGATGGTAATATATATCCTAATGAACTACTTAATAATATTATCCATAAATCTTTGTTTGTATTTTGTAGACTTAATTGGATGATAGCTGCTATAATAATGAAATAAATCACAATGATTTGGGAAATAAATATTAATGTATTTTTTGGTTTTCTGTCACAAAATGGTATTGTAATATTTGATTCATCGGACGACATTATACTAAATTTGTTTCTGGAATCCAAGAATTAAATGTTTTTGGATACCCTTTCCAATGTACATTTATTTCTTTTATTTTCTTACCGTTTATTATCCGTGTACGTTTTCCAACAACTGAATCAATATCATAAATTTTATTGTCTTTTATAGTTTGAATTTCGTGTAAATAAAATGACCCTTTTATTATATCATTATTTAAATCCTTTATTTTCACTGATACAGGATTTGAATTATTAATTTTATAAACTTTAAATAATTCAGTTGTCCAATTAGGTAAATAACCTTTATCAAATGTTTTTTTAGTTTTATTAATTCTAACTAAATCGTTAATTTCTATTTTATTTGTTTTTATTTCTTTTTTAATATTATCACCAAATAAGATATCGGTTATTTCTGGTTCATTTTTTTCTGTAACAAGTACAGGAGATGTTTGAATACTTCTATGAAAGCTATGATTATAAGCATAAACTATATCATTTAATTTATTTATATATTTTCTAGTTTTATTATGTGTAAAAAACTTCCACATTCTATTCTTTAAAGTGCGTTGAAAACGTTCAACAATACTAGCCTTTGTTTCCGGGTTTTCAGTTGTAAAAAAATAAATGTTATTATTTTTTAAAAATGTTTGAAATATTTTATTTTTAAATTCCGAACCTTTATCTGTTTGTAATGATTTAGGAATTCTTTTAGATTTATTTAAAATAGGTTGAAATGCTTTAATCATTGTATCTCCACTTTTATTTTTAATAGGTATTACCCATGCATATTTAGAAAAAACATCTATAACACATAATCTAAAATTATTATTAAATTTGCTATATTTTTGTAAATCTGCTAAATCAGCTTGCCATTGATAATCAATACCTCCTGAAATGGTTTTTCTTCTTTTAAAGTTTCTTATTATAGGTTTATGTAATGTATAAGTATTTTGTTTTTGTAACGAATTCTTTACTATATTTAACGAAACATATTTACCTATAGTTTTATATTTTTTAACTGTTTGATATAATTTATTTATACCTGAAAAACTTGAGGGGTGCTTAGGATTATAATAGATACTTTTTAAAGTATATTCAATTTTATTTAATAACCCTGCTTTTAATAGTTTTCACATTTTTGTTTCCCTTTTTTATTTCTACCTTTTTTTAAATACCTGATGTTGAAGGTTTTATACCTGATGTTGAAGGTGTTGATGGTGTAGGTGGAAAAGAAAAACTTGAATCTACTATATTACTTGTGTCAAAAAATTCATCATCATCATCACTATCAAAACCTTTTTGCATTGATGCCCAGCGTTGTTTGTTGCCTATATATTCTTTTGGTATATTAATATCTTTTAAAATTTTAGAAAAATAATTCCAACCAGTAGGAGGTTTGTATGATTGTTTTCTTTGTCTAATTACATCATTAACTAAATCTATTATATTTGAACCTGCGATTGTTTTACCATTAATTTCTAAAACCCCTTTTTCATCCCATTTTATATTTGGATATTGTTTTAAACGTTCTAATAATAATGTACCTTTATGTTGCATAGTTTTAGGAATACTTTCAATAATATCATCATTAATTCCATGTACATGTTTTGGTTTAGTATTTTCAGAAATATTGGTCTGTGGTAATGATGATATAGCTTTAGAATGCGATAGTTTAAATTTATGTAATGTTTCACCAAATAATCTTGATTTATCTGATTCATTTAAATCATCTCGTTTTAAAATACTACCCATTTCAGATTGTAAATTTGATGTTTTACTAATCAGGATTAACTGGTAAAGTAGGTCTATGCTGAGTTTTCCATTGATTCATTTCTTCTAATGTTTTCATCGGAACCATAACCATTTTTTTCATATTTCTTTTAAAATAGGTTTAATAATAGTTCCTAATAATGAAAGTAAATCACTATTATTTTTATTATTTAATATTTTTTTCTTTTGTTTAATACTTATTTTATGGTCAGCTAATTTCCGTAGGTGTTTACTATGAGCTTTCAACTGAGATGTATGACCATTTGACATGGATACATTACCCTTTAAAACATTTTTACAACATTCACATATACTATTAATAAGTTCATTTGGTGCATGTACAATTATATTTCTTCTAAATTTCTGAGGTGAATTTGACAATGCTATTAACATTTCACCATTTTTTTTAATTAATGGTACTTTATTAGATTTAACCATTATAAAACTAAATTTTATTAATTAAACCTCCAAGTGATTTTTCTATAACTGGAGCTAACATTGAACCTAGAATCAACAATGGCATAGCAGCACCACCACCAATTTGATTTCGCCCTCTTCTACTACGTCCACGACCTCTACCACCACCTCTTTGTACTCTTTTGATGGTAATATTATTACGCCTTCTTCTTTTAACTCTTCTCGATTTTCTTCCAGCCATACCTTTCAGTAGTTTAAGTGTAACTGATTTGATATAACAAAAATCCAATATATTTATACCTTAATATATATATTTTTTAAGCCATTTTTTCTTTTTATTGTTTTCTTTTTCCGCTTTAGTTTTAAATTTTAATGTTTTTTCACTTATTTGTTTATTAGGTATTACAAATGATACTTTTTTCTTTTTTGGTGTTGTGTTTAAAGGTTGAAAACGTGATATTATAGGGCTAGGAGATCTAGGATCATCATATACAAACGACATATTACTAATTGGTGTAGAAGTTCTACTTGGATGCAAAAATGATAAATCATCCGATATTTCAGGACTTCCTAATAAAGCCTTTGGATCTACTTTTGTAGCTGTAAATGGAAATGTACTAGTATCATTATTATCCATATATAATCCAGATATATTTGAAAAATCAGTATTGTTTTGGAAGTTATTTATAGATGGGGTCTCTCCAACAAGTTGATAATGTGGTGCTAAAGGTAAATGTATTGGAGTACTATTAATACTATTATTAATACTGTTAATAAATGTGTCGCTATCAGGTATATTGTTTTTTTCTATGGATGTTAATAATTTTGATACATTATTTGGAGATAATGAAGGTAATATAGGTGATGGAGTTCTAGATTTTAAATTTTGATTATCTAAAATAAATGAATTTTCTGATATTAAATCTGATAAATTTTGGGTTTGATTTTGATGATTTATATTTATAACAGGAGTACCTAATATTTTTCTAAGTAATGGATAACTAGTAGGGTTTTGTTTATTTAATATTTTATTTTTTAATCTTAGTTTTAAATTTGCTTGACGTTCACTATTTAAAATGGTTTTTCGTATAAGATCCATATTTGCACCTATTGGTTTTTTTGTAGTTGGTGATTTTATTTTTTTAGTTTGTTTTCTAGGTTGTTTAGCTTGTTTTTGTTTACCCCCTGCTGGTTTTTTAACCTGTTTACGGCCATTATTTTTATTAGGAGGTTTTTTTAGGAGCCTTTAAACTTCTAATCATTTTATTACCATCCCATTTTATTAGTGTTTTTATTAAACCTCCCCCCAAAAAACCCATACCTCCAGGAGTTAAAATTAATTCTCTCTTTTTATCTAAACTTACATTATCATCAACAATTTGTTCAAGAATATGTTTATTTTTATCCATAAATTTTTGTGTAGGTTTAGGCAATTTAATTTTTTATCTAAAATATTTTTGGAAGCTAATATAAACCATTTCATCATTTGGGTTAAACCCTTATTTAATAAAATAATTCTAGTGTCATGATTTCTTTCAGCCCCCAAATTTGTTAGCGCTCTAATTAATGAAATTGGTGTAGTCTCCATGATTGCTAAAATGTAAATGAAAAAATAACATCTAATGTGTATATATTATAGCTCCTCTATCATCCCCTGTTTGCCAATGATGAAAAATGTCTGTCCTAATTCTAAATTGTTCTGGAGTTGATGGATGAAAATATAATAATAAATAACCATGAGGGTTAGTAGTTGCATCGTGGTAAGCATGTAATAGATGGGGTAATTGTGTTTGATTAGCCAACACTTTTATTTGACCTTTATCTCTACTATTTTGAAATAACACCATATAATGTGAATTTAAACTTATTGTTCTAGATGATTTAGATTGTTGGTACATATTTTGAGTTATATATATTATACTAGCATTACGATGATGCCCTTTACGTGTAAACCATAATTTGATTTTTTCTTCATCAACATCACCTAACATATCGTCAAAAACTATTAAACTTGGAGTTGATGTATCAGATGTAATATCTTCATCATTTTCAGGTATTCCATCAATAAACTTAATCGAAGTACCCTCACTTTCTTGTAAATCTCCATAAATAGATTGCCATTCTTTATAACACCATATTATTCTTTCTGGAACAATATCAAATATATCTTTTTTATATTTGATTAATTGTTTAACAAATTGTGTTTTACCAGAACCACTCGGACCACAAATAAAAATATTACATGGATGATGTAAAAACATACTACCCTCCATGGTGTACAAGTAATGACTAACATAAATAATGCTAAATATGATATTTAATAATATTCTCAATCAAAATCTAAAAATAGTTCAATATAGTTCATATATTGTATTGTCCATAGTTCATATATTGTCCAAAATGAATTACAATTCCATCATATATTGTAATTCATGCCATTATCCTCAAATAGTCTCCGTATAATATAGCTCTTCCAGGTCATCATCTGTAACATTGCACCATCCAGGTTTAATAACCATCTCCAAAAACGTCTTCCAACATTTAAATAACCATACTGGAACATTGTCGTTGTTTACTATCTCAGCGGTAAATTCATCATGACTCCAACGTACAACTTCACATAGAAATATAAGGCTCATGTACTCGACGCTGTCTAGAAAGTCACTGTAAAAGTGGGGTGACTTCAATTCTTGATCTATAATATCATAGCTCATATCGTCAAGTTCATCCGTGTTATACATAAATGCACGTATTAATGCAGCTCTGTATACTGTAGTATCTAATGTACGTGGTTGTTCAGCCATTGTTAAGTTCTAACTGATAAGTTTCTATAACACAATCTTATATAAGAGCTATCGCAAATCTATTATTAGTTATATAACCAACATTTAAATAACATTGTTGGAATATCCTTGTTGTTTACTATTCCAATTGTAAATTCCTCAAAGGTCCAATGTTCAATGTCACATATATATACAACACGCATGTGATCTATGCTCTCTAAAAAGTCATTGTAAAAATATGGAGCCTTTAATTCTCGTTCTATAATATCATAACTCATATCCTCAAAATCATCCGTGTTATTTATAAAAGCATGTATTAATGCTGATCTGTACACATCACTATCCAATGTATGTGTTGTGTCAACCATTGTAAAGTTCTAACTGATAAGTTTCTATAACACAATCTTATATAAGAGCTATTACAAATCTATTAATAGTAACAGGTCAATTTATAAAAGTCTAATATAGGTCATATACCATTTACATTTACATTTACATTTCTAAATAACTTTTTAAAGCTCTAACTGATAACGGTTATATATCCATGATCTTATAATGGTTATTACATCTCTATTATTAGCAACATATATTTTCCAATCATCAAAGTTTATTGCATCCATATTCAGAATAACATCGTAATAGTCCATTTGTAAAAGTTCCTCTATATTCTTTTGAAATATATCAAAGGTTCTTATTTGATATAATTTATCATATATTTCTTCATCTGTTTTCATATCGAAGTCAATAGTTTGGTGTAACGATTCTGTATATAAACTATATTCAAGAATATAATACAATGAAATATATGATTTCGACCATATCTTTGACATCTTCGTTAATTATTGTTGATTATAGCTACTAGTTCAGGCGCAATATTAGGACTACCCCCTTGTAATATTACATTGCAGTATATTTGTAAATCATCGTATAATGTATGTATAGGTATATTCATTGCAACCTGGCTCACATCACCTTTTCTAATGATTTGTCTAATTGTATATTTGCCTACACGATGATTTAATATTATAAACCCTCGTGCTGTAGGTATAGTATAGGGTTTTGACGAATATCCAAGAGTAAACCTTGTTTGTAAATATTGTGAAATACACATATAACAATCGGTTCTATTTCTGCATGAAATAATTATATTATTTATATCATCAAATGTTGCATTTCTTATTTCAAATTTCCATATTGTACTAGTAAGATCTTCCAAGTCTTCTATTCTTTGGTTGATTAGATCAAATAGTGTTTGTTTAACACAAAACGAAAAATCATCTCTTGATTCTATGTCTCTTTTTAAATAGGTTATTAGTTTAACACTCTCGGAATAATCATAATGTAGAGCTTCTCTTTGACACTATTGTTAATTGTATGCGAAACCATTGGTTCATTAATTCATGTTTTAATGTTTTATTCATTATAGAACTATTAACAAGTTCCTTATATATCATATGTCTAATTTCAACTGGTACAACATTTAGGTTTATATCTTCCATTTTTAGAATGGTAGTTTGTAGATGTAATAATTTCTTCTAATATCCTCACTTATTTCTTTAAACAATTCTCTATGAGTATCAATGAACATATATTCTTGCTCATCGTTTAATAATGTTCTACTGGTCTGTTTGTTATTTGTTATATAATAACCATAGGCTAACATTAAGTTTTGGGTTATACCATATAATGGTAGTATATTTATAGCTACACGATACCAACTATTAAATAATGCTGCTAACAAAATAATATTGTCATTCCTAAATCTTTTTTTAAGTATGGAAATATTAGTGTCAGGAATCCCAATAGCGTCACAAATACTATTAATATTTGGCGTATTTTTAACAAAAATTGTTCTTAACTCTATATATTCTTTTTCATAGACCCCCATGTTTTTTAATCATGATAAAAACCGTATGGTACAGTCGAATAGTTATCTACAACTAATCGTTTTGTATATACCGATCGAA
>CM026389.1:27002759-27060856 GCA_014843695.1 Archivesica marissinica
TCATATTACCGGAACACTGTCATATTATTATAACACTGTCATATTACCGGAACACTGTCATATTACCGGAACACTGTCATATTACCGGAACACTGTCATATTATTAGAACACTGTCATATTATCATAACACTGTCATATTACCGGAACACTGTCATATTACCGGAACACTGTCATATTACCGGAACACTGTCATATTATTGGAACACTGTCATATTATTGTTGTCATATTACCGGAACACTGTCATATTACCGGAACACTGTCATATTACCGGAACACTGTCATATTACCGGAACACTGTCATATTACCGGAACACTGTCATATTACCGGAACACTGTCATATTACCGGAACACTGTCATATTACCGGAACACTGTCATATTACGGAACACTGTAATATTATAACACTGTCATATTATAACACTGTCATATTAGAGAACACTGTCATATTAGAACACTGTCATATTATTATAACACTGTCATATTACCGGAACACTGTCATATTACCGGAACACTGTCATATTACCGGAACACTGTCATATTACCGGAACACTGTCATATTACCGGAACACTGTCATATTACCGGAACACTGTCATATTACCGGAACACTGTCATATTACCGGAACACTGTCATATTACCGGAACACTGTCATATTACCGGAACACTGTCATATTACCGGAACACTGTCATATTACCGGAACACTGTCATATTAACGGAACACTGTCATATTATTATAACACTGTCATATTACCGGAACACTGTCATATTACCGGAACACTGTCATATTACCGGAACACTGTCATATTAACGGAACACTGTCATATTACCGGAACACTGTCATAGAAAACACTGTCATATTACCGGAACACTGTCATATCACCGGAACAATGTCATATTACCGGAACACTGTCAGATTACCGGAACACTGTCATATTACCGGAACACTGTCATATTACCGGAACACTGCCATATTACCGGAATACTGTCATATTACCGGAATACTGTCATATTACCGGAACACTGTCATATTACCGGAACACTGTCATATTACCGGAACACTGTCATATTACCGGAACACTGTCGTATTACCGGAACACTGTCATATTACCGGAACAATGCCATATTAGCGGAACACTGTCATATTAACGGAACATTGTCATATTAGGGGAACACTGTCATATTAGCGGAACACTGTCATATTACCGGAACACTGTCATATTACCGGAACACTGTCATACTACCGGAACACTGTCATATTACCGGAACAATGTCACATTACCGGCCCATTGTCATATTAGCGGAAAACTTTCATATTAACGGAACACTGTCATATTAGCGGAACACTGCCATATTACCGGAACACTGTCATATTACCGGAACACTGTCATATTACCGGAACACTGTCATATTACCGGAACACTGTCATATTAACGGAACACTGTCATATTAGCGGAACACTGTCATATTACCGGAACATTGCCATATTAGCGGAACACTGTCATATTAACGGAACATTGTCATATTAGCGGAACACTGTCATATTAGCGGAACACTGTCATATTACCGGAACACTGCCATATTACCGGAACACTGTCATATTACCGGAACACTGTCATACTACCGGAACACTGTCATATTACCGGAACAATGTCACATTACCGGCACACTGTCATATTAGCGGAAAACTTTCATATTACCGGAAAACTGTCATATTAACGGAACACTGTCATATTAGCGGAATATTGCCATATTACCGGAACACTGTCATATTACCGGAACACTGTCATATTACCGGAACACTGTCATATTAACGGAACACTGTCATATTAACGGAACACTGTCATATTAGCGGAACACTGTCATATTACCGGCACACTGTCATATTACCGGAACACTGTCATATTGCCGGAACACTGTCCTACTACCGGAACACTGTCATATCACCGGCACACTGTCATATTACCGGAACACTGCCATATTACCGGAACACTGTCATATTACCGGAACACTGTCATACTACCGGAACACTGTCATATTACCGGAACAATGTCACATTACCGGCCCATTGTCATATTAGCGGAAAACTTTCATATTAACGGAACACTGTCATATTAGCGGAACACTGTCATATTACCGGAACACTGTCATATTACCGGAACACTGTCATATTACCGGAACACTGTCATATTACCGGAACACTGTCATATTAACGGAACACTGTCATATTACCGGAACACTGTCATATTACCGGCACACTGTCATATTACCGGAACACTGTCATATTACCGGAACACTGTCATATTGCCGAAACACTGTCATACTACCGGAACACTGTCATATTACCGGAACAATGTCATATTACCGGCACACTGTCATATTAGCGGAACACTGTCATATTATTATAACACTGTCATATTACCGGAACACTGTCATATTAGCGGAACACTGTCATATTAGCGGAACACTGTCATATTATTATAACACTTTCATATTATTATAACACTGTCATATTACCGGAACACTGTCATATTAGCGGAACACTGCCATATTACCGGAACACTGTCATATTATTATAACACTGTCATATTATTGTTGTCATATTACCGAAACACTGTCATATTACCGGAACACTGTCATATTACCGGAAAAATGTCATATTACCGGAACACTGTCATATTACCGGAACACTTTCATATTACCGGAACATTGTCATATTACCGGAACACTGTCATATTACCGGAACACTGTCATATTACCGGAACATTGTCATATTATTATAACACTGTCATATTATTATAACACTGTCATATTAGTAGAACACTGTCATATTATTAGAACACTGTCATATTATTATAACACTGTCATATTATTAGAACACTGTCATATTATTAGAACCCGGAACACTGTCATATTACCGGAACATTGTCATATTACCGGAACACTGTCATATTACCGGAACACTGTCATATTACCGGAACACTGTCATATTACCGGAACACTGTCATATTACCGGAACACTGTCATATTACCGGAACACTGTCATATTACCGGAACACTGTCATATTACCGGAACACTGTCATATTACCGGAACACTGTCATATAAAACACTGTCATATTACTGGAACACTGTCATATTACCGGAACACTGTCATATTATTATAACACTGTCATATTACCGGAACACTGTCATATTAACGGAACACTGTCATATTACCGGAACACTGTCATATTACCGGAACACTGTCATAGAAAACACTGTCATATTACCGGAACACTGTCATATCACCGGAACAATGTCATATTACCGGAACACTGTCAGATTACCGGAACACTGTCATATTACCGGAACACTGTCATATTACCGGAACACTGCCATATTACCGGAACACTGTCATATTACCGGAACACTGTCATATTACCGGAACACTGTCATATTACCGGAACACTGTCATATTACCGGAACACTTTCATATTAACGGAACACTGTCATATTACCGGAACACTGTCATATTACCGGAACACTGTCATATTACCGGAACACTGCCATATTACCGGAACACTGTCATATTACCGGAACACTGTCATATTACCGGAACACTGTCATATTACCGGAACACTGTCATATTACCGGAACACTGTCATATTACGGAAACTGTCATATACCGGAACACTGTCATATTACCGGAACACTGTCATATTACCGGAACACTGTCATATTACGGAACACTGTCATATTATTACCGGAACACTGTCATATTACCGGAACACTGTCATAAAACACTGTCATATTACCGGAACACTGTCATATTACCGGAACACTGTCATATTACCGGAACACTGTCATATTACCGGAACACTGTCATATTACCGGAACACTGTCATATTACCGGAACACTGTCATATTACCGGAACACTGTCATATTACCGGAACACTGTCATATTACCGGAACACTGTCATATTACCGGAACACTGTCATATTACCGGAACACTGTCATATTATTATAACACTGTCATATTACCGGAACACTGTCATATTACCGGAACACTGTCATAAAACACTGTCATATTACCGGAACACTGTCATATTACCGGAACACTGTCATATTACGGAACACGTTATAACACTGTCATATAACACTGTCATATTACCGGAACACGTCATATTACGGAACACTGTCATATTACCGGAACACTGTCATATTACCGGAACACTGTCATATTACCGGAACACTGTCATATTACGGAACACTGTCATATTACCGGAACACGTCATATTAACATGTCTATTAGGAACACTGTCATATTAAACACTGTCATATTACGAACACTTCATTTAGAATTAACATGTCATATAGGAACATGTCATATTACCGGAACACTGTCATATTACCGGAACACTGTCATATTAACGGAACACTATATGTCATATTACCGGAACACTGTCATATTAACGGAACACTGTCATATTACCGGAACACTGTCATATTACCGGAACACTGTCATATTACCGGAACACTGTCATATTACCGGAACACTGTCATATTACCGGAACACTGTCATATTACCGGAACACTGTCATATTATTAGAACACTGTCATATTAAAACACTGTCATATTAGAACACTGTCATATTAGAACACTGTATATTAAACACTGTCATATTACGAACACTGTCATATTAGAACACTGTCATATTACCGGAACACTGTCATATTACCGGAACACTGTCATATCACCGGAACACTGTCATATTACCGGAACACTGCCATATTACCGGAACACTGTCATATTACCGGAACACTGTCATACTACCGGAACACTGTCATATTACCGGAACAATGTCACATTACCGGCCCATTGTCATATTAGCGGAAAACTTTCATATTAACGGAACACTGTCATATTAGCGGAACACTGCCATATTACCGGAACACTGTCATATTACCGGAACACTGTCATATTACCGGAACACTGTCATATTACCGGAACACTGTCATATTAACGGAACACTGTCATATTAGCGGAACACTGTCATATTACCGGCACACTGTCATATTACCGGAACACTGTCATATTACCGGAACACTGTCATATTGCCGAAACACTGTCATACTACCGGAACACTGTCATATTACCGGAACAATGTCATATTACCGGCACACTGTCATATTAGCGGAACACTGTCATATTATTATAACACTGTCATATTACCGGAACACTGTCATATTAGCGGAACACTGTCATATTAGCGGAACACTGTCATATTATTATAACACTTTCATATTATTATAACACTGTCATATTACCGGAACACTGTCATATTAGCGGAACACTGCCATATTACCGGAACACTGTCATATTATTATAACACTGTCATATTATTGTTGTCATATTACCGAAACACTGTCATATTACCGGAACACTGTCATATTACCGGAAAAATGTCATATTACCGGAACACTGTCATATTACCGGAACACTTTCATATTACCGGAACATTGTCATATTACCGGAACACTGTCATATTACCGGAACACTGTCATATTACCGGAACATTGTCATATTATTATAACACTGTCATATTATTATAACACTGTCATATTAGTAGAACACTGTCATATTATTAGAACACTGTCATATTATTATAACACTGTCATATTATTAGAACACTGTCATATTATTAGAACCCGGAACACTGTCATATTACCGGAACATTGTCATATTACCGGAACACTGTCATATTACCGGAACACTGTCATATTACCGGAACACTGTCATATTACCGGAACACTGTCATATTACCGGAACAATGTCATACTACCGGAACACTGTCATATTACCGGAACACTGTCATATTACCGGAACACTGTCATATTGACGGAAAACTGTCATATTATTATAACACTGTCATATTACCGGAACACTGTCATATTACCGGAACACTGTCATAGAAAACACTGTCATATTACTGGAACACTGTCATATTACCGGAACACTGTCATATTATTATAACACTGTCATATTACCGGAACACTGTCATATTAACGGAACACTGTCATATTACCGGAACACTGTCATATTACCGGAACACTGTCATAGAAAACACTGTCATATTACCGGAACACTGTCATATCACCGGAACAATGTCATATTACCGGAACACTGTCATATTACCGGAACACTGTCATATTACCGGAACACTGTCATATTACCGGAACACTGTCATATTACCGGAACACTGTCATATTACCGGAACACTGTCATATTACCGGAACACTGTCATATTACCGGAACACTGTCATATTACCGGAACACTGTCATATTAACGGAACACTGTCATATTAAACACTGTCATATTACCGGAACACTGTCATATTACCGGAACACTGTCATATTACCGGAACACTGTCATATTACCGGAACACTGTCATATTACCGGAACACTGTCATATTACCGGAACACTGTCATATTACCGGAACACTGTCATATTACCGGAACACTGTCATATTACCGGAACACTGTCATATTACCGGAACACTGTCATATTACCGGAACACTGTCATATTACCGGAACACTGTCATATTACCGGAACACTGTCATATTACCGGAACACTGTCATATTACCGGAACACTGTCATATTACCGGAACACTGTCATATTACCGGAACACTGTCATATTACCGGAACACTGTCATATTACCGGAACACTGTCATATTACCGGAACACTGTCATATTAACGGAACACTGTCATATTATTATAACACTGTCATATTACCGGAACACTGTCATATTACCGGAACACTGTCATAAAACACTGTCATATTACCGGAACACTGTCATATTACCGGAACACTGTCATATTACCGGAACACTGTCATATTAACGGAACACTGTCATATTATTATAACACTGTCATATTACCGGAACACTGTCATATTACCGGAACACTGTCATAAAACACTGTCATATTACCGGAACACTGTCATATTACCGGAACACTGTCATATTACCGGAACACTGTCATATTACCGGAACACTGTCATATTAACGGAACACTGTCATATTACCGGAACACTGTCATATTACCGGAACACTGTCATATTAACGGAACACTGTCATATTATTATAACACTGTCATATTACCGGAACACTATCATATTACCGGAACACTGTCATAGAAAACACTGTCATATTACCGGAACACTGTCATATTACCGGAACACTGTCATATTACCGGAACACTGTCATATTAACGGAACACTGTCATATTATTATAACACTGTCATATTACCGGAACACTGTCATATTAACGGAACACTGTCATATTACCGGAACACTGTCATAGAAAACACTGTCATATTACCGGAACACTGTCATATTACCGGAACACTGTCATATTACCGGAACACTGTCATATTACCGGAACACTGTCATATTACCGGAACACTGTCATATTACCGGAACACTGCCATATTACCGGAACACTGTCATATTACCGGAACACTGTCATATTACCGGAACACTGTCATATTACCGGAACACTGTCATATTACCGGAACACTGTCATATTACCGGAACACTGTCATATTACCGGAACACTGTCATATTACCGGAACACTGTCATATTACCGGAACACTGTCATATTACCGGAACACTGTCATATTACCGGAACACTGTCATATTACCGGAACACTGTCATATTACCGGAACACTGTCATATTACCGGAACACTGTCATATTACCGGAACACTGTCATATTACCGGAACACTGTCATATTACCGGAACACTGTCATATTACCGGAACACTGTCATATTACCGGAACACTGTCATATTACCGGAACACTGTCATATTACCGGAACACTGTCATATTACCGGAACACTGTCATATTACCGGAACACTGTCATATTACCGGAACACTGTCATATTACCGGAACACTGTCATATTACCGGAACACTGTCATATTACCGGAACACTGTCATATTACCGGAACACTGTCATATTACCGGAACACTGTCATATTACCGGAACACTGTCATATTACCGGAACACTGTCATATTAACGGAACACTGTCATATTACCGGAACACTGTCATATTACCGGAACACTGTCATATTACCGGAACACTGTCATATTACCGGAACACTGTCATATTACCGGAACACTGTCATATTACCGGAACACTGTCATATTACCGGAACACTGTCATATTACCGGAACACTGTCATATTACCGGAACACTGTCATATTACCGGAACACTGTCATATTACCGGAACACTGTCATATTACCGGAACACTGTCATATTACCGGAACACTGTCATATTACCGGAACACTGTCATATTACCGGAACACTGTCATATTACCGGAACACTGTCATATTACCGGAACACTGTCATATTACCGGAACACTGTCATATTACCGGAACACTGTCATATTACCGGAACACTGTCATATTACCGGAACACTGTCATATTACCGGAACACTGTCATATTACCGGAACACTGTCATATTACCGGAACACTGTCATATTACCGGAACACTGTCATATTACCGGAACACTGTCATATTACCGGAACACTGTCATATTACCGACATTTAATGAGTGGCAGAACAATACAAACCATTCTGGATAGGAACTATAATGTCGTCTGCAAGAGTTTATATTCCGATCGATTGTAATTGTGAGAAATGCAACGCCATTATCAGAAATTCTCAGCAGATACTTGATGTCGCACTGACGTCATTTGGAAAAAATATATAATTATATATATACTGAATACAGGACAAATTGGAAAATGCTGAAAACGGAACCTGTCCGGAACGTAATAGAGTCGTGGAACCTATGCTCGGCGTATTCCTATGCTCGGCGTATTTGTCCATTTACATCAGTATTTAAACTATTTATATAGTTCTAGGCTAATTTCGCTGACAGAGCTGAAGCATGGTTCAATAGCATTCCGTTGCGTGTATCGGTAACCTGAAGCAACTGTCATGTGACTGGTCCAGCAGACTAATATAAACAAACACATCATTGGGAGAATATTTCCTCCGAAACTAGATAGATAGATTCTTTATTATCCTCCAGTATATGAGAGCTATCACATACATGTATATTATTACAACTATTATCGAATACGAACAAACATTGTGATATCATGTAATTAAACTATATACATGTAATTACATAAACAAAGAACACGAAAAACAATATAACAGATAGGTGACAGTGTGACAAGAATTTCCAGCCTCGCATAACAAAATCGAACATTGAAGTAACTATAATATCGGATCCCGAGAGTACACCTTACCGAAACGAAACATAAGGTGTAAACATGAACTCAAATATCAAAAACGTAAGTTGACGAACTGTTTCAGAACACAGCCCTACACTAGATTAGAATAATGTAGAGTATATGAGATGAACCCATGATAATTCCCATCACAACCACATATACATTATACAGTTACAAGCTAATTTTATTTGTAAACAAACTATTTATGCGAAGCAGACATTTATTATCTTCGAATAATGTTTGGGTTTTGCATTTGCGCTTTGCACAAAAGGCAAGCATATTTTAATTCGACAAATGATCTACATTATTGAACAGTTCTGTTCTATTCATGTTAATTCATGTACCACATCACACTACATGTATGGTTATACACGCGATAGAACATTATATGTAATATATTCACTGCTGTAATTTGGATATTGTCACGGCTTGCTTCATCAAGTTCATACGTAGACATACCTAACAGCAAATCACAGATTTGGGTAATAGGATCCTTTGGGATGAAGCGTAAATATGTGTTTATTCCTGCTTGATCAATAACAGTTGTCCATAGGGCAGTTCTGAGATGCTCAGTTTTCGGACATGAGTATAGTATGTGTATTTTGCTATCATTAACATTTAGGACAAGTTTCACTCTTGCTAAAACAAAATAATTTGTTTATAGTTGAAACAGCAGTATAACATTTAGGTTTTAATTTTGGGAATTGTCTGCCTAGTAACCACAGCTCACATGGTTTATTAACGTTGAATGTGTTTTCAGCATTTATTTCTGGAAAACGTATAGTTACCCTAGACATCCTTTCATTATGTTCAGCTTCGAAAATTTGCTTCCGAAGAATTGACCTCCATTGAAATGCTGTTGGAAACAGTGCATCACTGACATAAGTTGACAAATACGGTTTCAGATTATATTTGAGAAGAAGTCTGTAGATGTCTGGTATAAAATCATGTAGCTGCCTTTATCATTGCCATAGTGAAACAGGCGCATTATAAACATCCGTTTGGACAGATAATGACAAGGTAGTCGGCATAGCTGACCCAGGAATATAAGTTTCTTATAGTCAATCATCGTCTCTATTGGAGAGATTCCCAGACAACTAAGAGCTATATCTGTATTAGCAAATGGCGGTAAGTTTTGGACCAGTTTAAGACAGAATCGATGACTTCTTTCTAGTTGCATTAAACTGGATCTGGACATATAATTCCACAATTCGCTGCCAAAAAGTGCCTTTGTTACCACTACCGATTTGTATATAGTTGCCCAGGAGACGGGACTTATAGCATTCTGAGCGATTCCATTGTTCATTATACTAAGAAGACTTCCTCTTAGTTTTGTATTTGCATCGCGCATAGAGTCGCACACAGTCATATACTTATCGCAGATCACCCCTAGGTGTACATATTGTTCTACTTCCTCAATAATCTGAGGACCAAAGTGAAAAGTCCTTGAGTGTTTAAGGTAATCGAACTTGGATTCATTAAATACAATAATGGCACATTTCGATGGATTACACAGATACCGCCATTTCCTCGAGTAGTCATAACATATTGACAGCATATTGTCCAGTCCTTTTTTAGAAAATGACACTAACAACATGTCGTCTGCAACTGTAGGGCTATTTATATTCATATTATAAACACAAATACCTAAATCACTGTTCTCAAGTTTGCGAATTAAAGCATTTATGAATAACAGATAAAGTAATGGTGGACTTTTGCTTCCTTGACTCATACCCTATGTTACGTCAAACCAGTCAGACATAAAATTGCGGTTGTGCACACAACTTCGCATAGATTTGTACATTTTAAGGAATGAACCAAATGAGTGTCGATCAATTCCAGAATCTAACAACTTATATAAAAGGCCATCATGCCATACGATATCAAACGCTTGACGGGCGTCTAGATATCAGACATATACCTTACTTCTGTTTTCTGTTCCAAAGAGGATGCTCTCTTGTAGTACAAAGGACGTCATGGTACAACCTAGTTCTTTTGGAAACCGCCTTGTTGACAGCTTAAGGTCGATAATATATTTGATTCACACCTTTCTAAAATGATATATTCATACACTTTAAGCAAGCAAGATGTGAGAGAAATTGCCCGATAATTATTTGGTTCATCTTTTCTTTTTTCCCCACCTTTATGTATAGTAATTATGACACTTTTATTAATCTCATAAGGAATATATTTTAAGTTCAACATCGCATTATATAGTTGTGCTATGGTACGTAGGAGTAATTTGCCACCATACATTAGATGTTCGTAATAAATTTGGTCATGTCCACAACTCTTGCCTTTTTTACAACTTTAACAACGTTTTCTTCAGTGACTAGAGTTGAACATTCATCATCTATATGTAATTCAGGTGTGTATTGCAATACTCGCGATTCAACCTCGTTTTTCCATTGTGAATCAAAGCTCTCATCTTCTAACAGCGAGTTTAGATCCGGAACGAAATAGAGTCGTGGAACCTATGCTCGGCGTATTCCTATGCTCGGCGTATTTGTCCATTTACATCCGTATTTAAACTATTTATATAGTTCTAGGCTAATTTCGCTGGCAGAGCTGAAGCATGGTTCAATAGCATTCCGTTGCGTGTATCGGTAACCTGAAGCAACTGCCACGAGACTGGTCCAGCAGACGAATATAAACAAACACATCATTGGGAGAATATTTCCTCCGAAACTGATACGGTGTACGAGTAATTCGGGTAGCTATCCAAATTTAAATAATCTACACCTAACCAGAAAAATAGTTTCTATACTATTTCTGATTAAGACCAATAACTGTTTTTGTTCAATGATGTACAATATCAAAATAAGATATTCAACAAATTATGGTGGATAGATAAAAAATAACAAGTACGCCGTGCATAGGTGCCTTGAAGTATTGAGTTCCTCATATAAACGGATGCCGACCCGACGCTGTTGCGATAGCTGTATTGAGCAGTAAGGTCACGTGGTGAAGCTAAAACTGTTTCGCGACTTAAGAAAATAATAATATACGGCAAGTGCAATTAACATTTTATACTGTTCGTTATATATGGGATTTACGCCGAGCATAGGTTCCACCACTCAATGAGCAACACTTTAATAAACTTTCTTTGTTTTACAACGATTGCGAAGTTCTAATAACTTATATTAATCACTAATTAATCGTTACAACGTTTGTTTATTTATGCACTAGATTGATATTTTCCATAAAAAATAACGTCATCACCCCGTACGCGGGAGGACATTTCGAAAGCCAAATGCAGCGGAGTACCACTGCGTTTGAAGAAAATACTCCTTTGATTCTCGTCTAAAATTATTAGAAGTAAGTCGTGTTAGAATCGAAATAATAAGTATCAACAGTGGTATATCGCAGAATAACCCGAGTTTGAAGTTCTTAAGCGTAGAAATATATCACGAAGGCCTGAGTGATATATGTCTACGTATAAGAACGACAAACGATTTCTTAAATATACGAAGATTTGTATATAATCTACTGAACACAATAGTGGGTCTAGATATTATGAAATATCAATAATTCGTGTTCGTTGAATATGTTGTCGGAGATGGCGGTCCAGGAACAATGGTGAATGCGGGCTGATAGTTGAACTTACCAAGCTGTACCTGTAGAACGACCCATCGTATGTAATGGTGTGTTTGGGCATACTCATTATTGTCAAACATAACAGTTCTCTGTTGGACCATTTCTAGTTGGTTGGTATGACATTTGGAATGAGGAGATCAAACAAATGCATGTAAGGAAGATATAAAAGAATTCTTATGTTGGGGTGAATATGCATTTCCAAGAAATCTATTTTATTGGAATGACGCGATATTTTAACTTGACTATTTGACAAATCAATTGCAACTTTTAAGTGTTAAGGCTATTCTGTAAAAGTGGAAGTCGTGATAGCGCAGGTGCGAAAGGTCCAGAGTTCGAGCTCCGCTGGAGCCGTTTCGATTGTGCCTTTAGGCAAGGCATTTAAATTCCACATTGCCTCTTCTCTCTCCCTCGTGGCGATCGATTCCATCAGAAATGAGGTCTCGAGAGTGATTAATATAAGTTGAAATAACTTGTTTCGCAATCGAGCTAAATAAATTTGTCTAAACTAAACTATTCTGTAAATAACTTTATTTTAGAATTAAAGATTAGACAATAATATTGTAATTGTGTTTTAATATGTGCATAATACTATTGGTGTGCAATAGGCGGATTACGGCCGGATATTGATTTGTGTTATGCTTCTTAAACTATGACCTAAATGTATATATTGATAGATGACACTATGAAAACATAAACTGTCTGTCTGTCTGTCTGTCTGCCTGTCTGCCTGCCTGCCTGTCTGCCTGCCTGCCTGTCTGTCTGTCTGTCTGTCTGTCCGTCCGTCCGTCCGTCCGTCCGTCCGTCCGTCCGTCCGTCCGTCTGTCTGTCTGTCTGTCTGTCTGTCTGTCTGTCTGTCTGTCTGTCTGTCTGTCTGTCTGTCTGTCTGTCTGTCTGTCTGTCTGTCTGTCTGTCTGTCTGTGTCTGTCTGTCTCTGTCTGTCTGTCTGTCTGTCTGTCTGTCTGTCTGTCTGTCTGTCTGTCTGTCTGTCTGTCTGTTCTGTCTGGTCTGTCTGTCTGTCTGTCTGTCTGTCTGTCTGTCTGTCTGTCTGTCTGTCTGTCTGTCTGTCTGTCTGTCTGTCTGTCTGTCTGTCTGTCTGTCTGTCTGTCTGTCTGTCTGTCTGTCATGTCTCACACATGAACGACTGTCTCAATATATATACATAGTTCGTATAGTTTCAACGTAGACGTATGAAATCCAATAATAAGTAGTTTTAAACTTTACGTCTTGCTTAATTTTCTCCCGCAGCAAACTAAAGTCTAAATCATTCTACAGATAGATGAAGACATTTAGAGTTATTTACAGAAAACTATTGTAATACTGCTATATCTTCTTCTATATGTATACAACAGTTATCCCGTTTTATTCTGTAAAGCTGAGGTGTTAATGATGCATCCCCCGGTGACTTAATAAAGGAACACACTGACACATTTCTGACAACGATCACAAATAAGTAAATAATTCAGTTTGAAGACATATTCTGTGTCTCAAGACACTTGCGGCCAGCATAGGATATTGCTGTATGACCTCAGTATCAATATGTACTGTCTGCTACAGACGGATCTGTAGCCCAGTGGTAACACGCTGGACTGGTAATCCAAGGATCGCATGTTCGATTCCCCGTCTGATCCTAATAAAATTAACAGTCTTTCAGATGGGACGTTAAACCGAGGTCCCGTGTCGGTGCTTTACACCGTGCACGTAAAAGAACCAGATGAGATTCTGGAATGGGTCTCTGTCTGTATCATGCACTATCCTACAAAATCGAAAATGACTAATCTCTGGAGGCGTCGCTCATATGGGAAACCGGTAGCGACGATAAATAAACGTAAAAAAACACAGTACTGTCTACTGTTTATTTGGAGCTTCCTCTTGAAGCTATTGTTAGCCAAACTAGGGTTGTTCTCACATTTCAATCTCAAACTCAAGTGATATGATTGGTTGAGTTTTGAGATGTTCTCGTGGTTCAACTAGAGGCTTCGACCGAGGTTGAGATTAGTGTAATGTTTTATAACCTAGGGCCCATGTTTTTTCTTATCCCAAGCTTAATGTAGACAGTACAACATGCATGGTATGCATACGCACATTGTAAGTGTACTCTTACTTCAAATATTCATTTAGGTATTAACCATTTTCGTTTTAACAACCTCAAATATTTACACATTAATATTATCAATAGTGTATCGTAAACTTTAGAAATTGTTTAGCATATATCGTGATTAGGATTCACGTATTTTCAGTGTTAAATATATTATGCTCCAGTCTATTATATAACAACCAATTGTTAAGAAGAAGAACTATGTACGTTTTCTTTCGTTCTAATCCCGTTTAGTCTATTGCTGTTAATTTATATGTAACATGTTAATTCTCTTATGTACATGTGAAATAGTGAATTAAATCATGTTTAAACTAAGTATGCTTAAAATAGATCTGATGATGGTGATGATGATGGTGATGATGATGATGATGATATTGACGATGATGATGATGATGATGATGATGATGATGATGATGATGATGATGATGATGATGATGATGATGCTGATGATGATGATGATGATGAACAACCCTCAATTCAGTTCTGGACAATCAAAGCATCGCAAAAATTCTCCAACGCTTCGACATGTTTCTCAGTGGCCTAAGAGATGGCACCAGTGGAGATCTGGCTGCATTCTGGATGTCCTATGTAGACATGGTGGACATCATGCTGGGTCTGGGCATCTAGAGAAGGAGATTGGATGCTGCACTTGAATTCCATCCGTGCCATGATCCCCTGGGCCTTCGACTACGACAAGATTAATTATGCCCGTTACATGCCTGTCTACTATGCAGAGATGACACAACTAACCATCAGTCAACCAGCAGTTCATGCCCATTTCCTAAATGGGGGATTCTCTGTGCAAATTGGATCTCAGAATCCTTTTGGGAAAATTCCTGCAGATCAGACAATAGAAGAAACAGTGAACAAGGACACCCAGGTACCCTGGTGGTACAAAGGGTTTCAGTCTCAAACCAGCTGCCATCAGTCGGTACTACTTGACTGCTGAATATCGAAGCACATCAGTGCGTCAGTTGAGTTGCAAGATATGGTGCATCAGCCTACTTCTAAGTTCAGTCACACAGATCTCCACATGACCAGGATTCACAAGGATCATGCTAATGCCGAGGATCTGGTAGATCTCCTAGAGCAGGAGTGGATAAATCCCATGAGCGGGGATCAGCCTGATCTTGTCAGCATCTCAACTGGTCGACTAGTATAGCCCCACCAAATATTGCTAAAGACCTTCAAAAGGCACATGAAGTGGGAGAGAATGCATACCAGGATTTCATAATGAAACGACTTGCAACTGTTCCTCCCATTGCGAAATTTCATGATCGGCTTGCCAAGCAAGGGTTGAAAACTTTCTCAGATCTGACAAAGAAACGGGTTGGGAAAGCCACCAGCAAGGATATTATTCTTCAAGCAGACAGAAACCTGTTTGGTCACATGATACTTGCTGCTCAGAGCCGTAATCTGGACCCGCGAGAAGTCCTATCACACCCATTAGGCCCTGTTCCCTGGGCTTTGGCGACGCCAGATGGATCACTGTGAAAAAACCAACAAAGCTGCTTTAGGCAAAGGGCTTGTGCACAATGTGAGTGTGGCCGAAGCAATCCCTACACCCTCTGCCTGTATTATCGATGGGATGAGTCTGGTGCAGCGAATGAAGGGAGAAAACCAGACATGTGCACAGCTCGCAGAGCATGCAATGTCACTGGTATTACATGAAGGTGTCAACAGCCACATAATTGATGTTGTGTTTGATGTGTACCGAGACGTGTCCATCAAGAATGCTGAGAGATGCAACCGTGGAGCAAGCGAGAGCCTGCAATTCAAAAACATTGCAGCAGGACACACAATTCATCAATGGAGAAAATTCCTATGCAGTCCATTCAAAAAATCAAGCCTCATCAAATTTCTGGTTGAAGAGAGGAAGAAGCCAGAACACAGAGGCAGGTTGGGTGACAAGATTATTTATGCCACCTGCGAGGATCACTGCTTCAAGATCACAAAGGACAACTGGGAAGCAATTGCCGAGCTCAAATCAACACATGAGGAGGCAGACACACGCGTTCTGTTGCATGCAGCACATGTGGCAAAGGATGGGTACAAAGCAGCTGTCATCACTGCTGAAGATACAGACATACTTGTGCTCGCCCTTGGCTTCAGCCACACCATTCCATGCCAGCTATATCAGAAAGTGGGAACACAGAACCGCCACAAATACATTGACATCAACAAGGTAGCAAGAAACCTAGGTATTGATGTGTGCACATCCTTGGTTGGTCTACATGCATATACAGGGTGTGATACAGTGAGTGTCTTTGCTGGGAAAGGGAAGCTAGGAGCCCTGAAACTCATGAACAAGGAGCATACATACCAACAGTGCTTTGGTGAACTTGGAGAATCATGGGATATTTCACCAGAACTTATCCAGAAGCTTGAGGCCTTCACGTGCCATATGTACGTATCCAAGGGAAGTTCATGTGATGTCAATGAATGTAGATATCAACTCTTCTATGCCAAGAGGGGTGACGGTAACTCTGCACACCTTCCCCCATGCATGGACCGCTTACATCTGCATGTACAACGTGCAAACAATCAAGCTGGTATCTGGCGACGCTCCCTTCAGTGTGAACCTGATGTTCCCAGCCCCAAAGATTGTGGATGGATGATTGATTATGAAGGGCACCTAGACATCCAGTGGATGACTGGATTACCAGCTCCTGCAGCAGTCTTGGAACTCATGAAGTGCAACTGTAGCCGTTCATGTGATGCCAGAAGCTGCCCATGCATTGCCAATAACCTCAAATGTACCCCAATGTGTCGCTTGCCAACATGCTCCAACCAGATGGCAGATGAGGAGGATAACATCATCCAGCCTGATTTAGAGGATGAAGAAGATGCTGAAGATGATGATGAAGATAACTATATTCTGTGAATGAAACAACATGTTACAAAGCTTTGCATGACTGTCAGCTCTTAAAGAGTAAATAGTTTGGAGTGTCAATATTGCTTTATCATCCTACATAACAGCTAGATCTGAGATGCAATGTTTTATCAAGATGACATAGTATTAATTGCTAGATAACTCTGAGTCATCAGACTCATCACCCTAAATATTAGTTTAACTAGTGTCTACAGTTCATGTTGTTATATATATGTCAATTGCCGTGCTAAAATTGCAATATTAATACATTACCAGTATGTTAAACATCAGCAGTGTGTTGTTTATTTGTGTCAAAATACCATATTTCTGATCAGGGGGTCCCTTCAGAAAGTGCATTTTTAGTGACCTTAAGCTACTCATCTGCAAAGGTTATCACATATGAACAATATCTATAGACATGTACCTCTTCAAAAAAAAATACTAGAATTTGCCACCTCAGGTGGTACCGATGGGTGAAATTTTGGGTCCGGGCCCATGGACTATTATATGCATGCACTATAATTGCGCCAATTCATTATCGCTTGCCTCCCAACCAATTTGCTTTCATGTGTGTGCCAATCTTTGTATAAGTTTAATATTATTAAATTTGAGGCTATTGGCAGTTGTTATTCTTGGCAATTGATGCAGATAATAGTATATGAATATTCCGAGAATTGATGTGACAAAATGTGAATTCCAATCAACAAATGATTATTAATATCTTTTCATGATCAACTCTGCAAATAAACCCTAGAGATCCGGACATTTAAGCACCCAGATGTAAGAGATAGTCGACCCACTACTTCCGCAACATATTCCAATCGGGAAAGTGATGTTCAATATTAACATAAATGGGAAAGATATGTGTGACACGGCGAATCGACGTAATTCATTTCTAGGACAATACTGTCAGACTGGCATAGCCATATTGGCTGGTGAAATTTGATATACATTTTAGATTTAATCCTATTTTATTGATTTGTAAATTCAAAACGTGACAACTTAAAGAAAAGCCAACTGGACCGGCCACAATTCTAGCAACATTATTTGCGGCCATTCCCGACAAGATAGTAAATGAAAAGAAATAGCGACCAATGATTCCATGCATAACTAGCTTAAACATATTTGATTTTGTTTCGCTCAATTTTGACACAGAATCTCCATACAACATATGCAAAGAAAGTAAAAATGGGTCGAGCCACAAGTTCCTACTTTTGCACAAATCATATTTTTTTCTGAAAAAAGTACATGTTGTAGAATTATGATAACAAAATAACGAGGGAGGGAGAAATATATAGCAACGAAGAGGTCGTGATGGGGATAGAAAGAAAAGGGGGAATCTGCTAAATACAATGCCCCCAGAGCGCGAGTCCCGTTTCCTGCAGTCATCAGCCATCTTGGGACAGACATCCGTATACGTTTAGTAATAGTGAACAGCCCTCGGATAAAGTGGAATACTTTCTGCTTGTCTACATATATGTGAATCTGTTTGTGTGTTTTCTGAATTAATGAACTTCGGAAAATAGCAATATGTTTTCAGTTGTCGAGTCGAATAATGATCCTTATCATATAGCAAACTATATGTGTCCAAGGCTAATTCCGATAATTCCAAAAACAGTACCTTAGTGGTGAACGATCACATGCAGTATACCATGCTCGATTACGAAACCTTTGCAGCAACTTTAATGTTCGTCCCACATGCTACTGTAGTTTCTACACAGAGTACGTTGAATACGTTTTATTCGTTGTCTATTTCGTGCTCAACGACTACAAATATTTACAGCTACCACATCATATTTTACATATTGGATCCGTTTGAGCCTTATATCTTTTTTTATATTTTTTATTTTAAGTTTATTTAACGTCGCTACCGGTTTCCCATTTGAGCGACGGGCAGTTTACCGAATAACACCATTCCTGGGCAGGCTCCAGCGGTTAACCATTACTTGGTGCACCAACCTCCATAAGAAACTGCCAACTTTTTCATATAAATGAGACACGGTCATCAGAGATGATAGGTTACAGTGGTATACAAGTCAGCGACCTTAACCACTCGACAAAGGAGGCGGACAGCCTTATATCTTACTTCAGACACATACTTATACAAAAAGATCCTACCAATTAAAATTGTTAATTACTTACTACATTTACGCATAGGATTTAATATAATACTCTGTCCTTTTGACACCAGTCCAATATCAATAATACTGGATAGCACATAGAAAGATATGACGTCACGACAGTGTTCTTATAATTGGTTAACAGCTGAGCGACAAGGAAGACAACACGATTGTTTAGACAATATGAGATTGATAAAATACAAGTGGTTATAAAATTGCTTTAGAACACCTCTTTGCAAAACTTTACCAACATAGCTTATCAGCGATACAAGCCTGTAGTTGACAGTGGTTTTCCTATCCTTTCTGAAGAGATGCCTAACAGTAGCTTGTGTTTATACGTTTATTTATCGTCGCCACATGAGCGACGCCTCCTGAAGAGATTAGTAATTTTAGATTTTTGGAGGATAGTGCAATGATACAGAGAGAGACCCATTCCAGAGTCTCCTCTGGTTCTTTTACGTGCACGGTGTAAAGCACCGACACGAGACCTCGGTTTAACGTCCCATCTGAAAGACTGTTAATTTTATTAGGGTCAGACGGGGGATCGAACCTCCGATCCCTTGATTACCAGTCCGACGTGTTACCACTGGACTACATATCCGTCTATAACAGTAGCTGCTTTCCAATGATCAGGGTAATTACCGAAATATGTATGACATAGATTGCTGTGTTAAGTACCAACTGATCTAGTGTCGACACTCAAATATAGTTTCTGAACATGTGACGAGACAACTGACACTTAATGCCTGAATACTATTAAAGGTGGATAACTCTTTTTAATTGGTTTCCTCTGTTTTCATCATGTTTCCTTTGCACCACATGCTCTCAATTGTCATCCGTTTTCTCACCTCATCTTATGATTATTAAATAATGTGGTAGCGCGTTCGCTTCATGTTCGAAAGGCCCGAAGTTCGAGCCCCGCTGGAGCCGTTACGAGTGTGCCCTTAGCCAAGGCATTTAAATTCCACGTTGCATCTTCTCTCTCCCTCGTGGCGATGGATTCCACCAGGAATGAGGTCTCGAGAGTGATCAATATAAGTTGTAAGAACTTGTTTCGCATTCGAGCTAAAATAAATGTGTATAAAATAAAAAATAAATAATGAAATCTCCACATTTATCAAACAGTATAATTATATACTAGATGACATAGAAAACTCACACTTCGGATACGTGTGTTTTTACATGATAAACAATAACTGTATCAAAATATGAAAAATAATAACTATATAAATACATAGTTTTAAACATTTTGGAATATTTTTAGTTGTTCAGTTTGTGTTTTGTAATAAAGATGTGATATATCGTTGATGGAATCCGTCGTATTTTGTTTTCATGTAATAATAATCATATAATGTAGGTGTGCGTTTTCTATGTCCTCTAGTATATAATGTAGGTGTGCGTTTTCTATGTCCTCTAGTATATAATGTAGGTGTGCGTTTTCTATGTCCTCTAGTATATAATGTAGGTGTGTGTTTTCTGTGTCCTCTAGTATATAATGTAGGTGTGTGTTTTCTATGTCCTCTAGTATATAATGCAGGTGTGCGTTTTATGTGTCCTCTAGTATATAATGTAGGTGTGTGTTTTCTATGTCCTCTAGTATATAATGTAGGTGTGCATTTTCTATGTCCTCTAGTATATAATATAGGTGGGCGTTTTCTATGTCCTCTAGTATATAATGTAGGTGTGCGTTTTCTATGTTCTCTAGTATATAATGTAGGTGTATGTTTTCTATGTCCTCTAGTATATTATGTAGGTGTGCGATTTCTATGTCCTCTAGTATATAATGTAGGTGTGCGTTTTCTATGTCCTCTAGTATATTATGTAGGTGCGCGTTTTCTATGTCCTCTAGTATATAATGTAGGTGTGTGTTTTCTATGTCCTCTGGTATATAATGTAGGTGTGCGTTTTCTATGTCCTCTAGTATATAATGTAGGTGTACGTTTTCTATGTCCTCTAGTATATTATGTAGGTGTGCGTTTTCTATGTCCTCTAGTATATAATGTAGGTGTGCGTTTTCTATGTCCTCTAGTATATAATGTAGGTGTACGTTTTCTATGTCCTCTAGTATATTATGTAGGTGTGCGTTTTCTATGTCCTCTAGTATATAATGTAGGTGTGCGTTTTCTATGTCCTCTAGTATATAATGTAGGTGTGCGTTTTCTATGTCCTGTAGTATATAATGCAGGTGTGCATTTTCAATGTCCTCTAGTATATAATGTAGGTGTGCGTTTTCTATGTCCTCTAGTATATAATGTAGGTGTACGTTTTCTATGTCCTCTAGTATATTATGTAGGTGTGCGTTTTCTATGTCCTCTAGTATATAATGTAGGTGTGCGTTTTCTATGTCCTCTAGTATATAATGTAGGTGCGCGTTTTCTATGTCCTCTAGTATATAATGTAGGTGTGCGTTTTCTATGTCCTCTAGTATATACTGTAGATGTACGTTTTCTATGTCCTCTAGTATATAATGTAGGTGTACGTTTTCTATGTCCTCTAGTATATTATGTAGGTGTGCGTTTTCTATGTCCTCTAGTATATAATGTAGGTGTGCGTTTTCTATGTCCTCTAGTATATAATGTAGGTGTGCGTTTTCTATGTCCTCTAGTATATAATGTAGGTGTGCGTTTTCTTTGTCCTCTAGTATATAATGTAGGTGTGCGTTTTCTATGTCCTCTAGTATATAATGTAGGTGTGCGTTAACAATGTCCTCTAGTATATAATGTAAGTGTGCGATTTCTATGTCCTCTAGTATATAATGTAGGTGTGCGTTTTCTATGTCCTCTAGTATACAATGTAGGTGTGCGTTTTCTATGTCCTCTAGTATATAATGTAGGTGTGCGTTTTATATGTCCTCTAGTATACAATGTAGGTGTGCGTTTTCTATGTCCTCTAGTATATAATGTAGATGTGCGTTTTCTATGTCCTCTAGTATATAATGTAGGTGTGCGTTTTCTATGTCCTCTAGTATACAATGTAGGTGTGCGTTTTCTATGTCCTCTAGTATATTATGTAGGTGTGCGTTTTCTATGTCCTCTAGTATATAATGTAGGTGTGCGTTTTCTATGTCCTCTGGTATATACTGTAGATGTACGTTTTCTATGTCCTCTAGTATATAATGTAGGTGTACGTTTTCTATGTCCTCTAGTATATTATGTAGGTGTGCGTTTTCTATGTCCTCTAGTATATAATGTAGTTGTGCGTTTTCTATGTCCTCTAGTATACAACATAGGTGTACGTTTTCTATGTCCTCTAGTATACAATGTAGGTGTGCGTTTTCTAATGTCCTCTAGTATATTATGTAGGTGTGCGTTTTCTATGTCCTCTAGTATATTATGTAGGTGTGCGTTTTCTATGTCCTCTAGTATACAATGTAGGTGTGAGTTTTCTAATGTCCTCTAATATAGTATGTAGATGTGCGTGTTCTATGTCCTCTAGTATACAATGTAGGTGTGCGTTTTCTATGTCCTCTAGTATATAATGGGTACTTTGATTTATATTGTAAAATGTTGTAATCAATCATGCAACATGATTCGATCGACTCACATTTACCAATACAGCAACATATGGTTAGTGAACAACATCAGACAGAAATGATTCCAATTAAAGGACCATATACATTCGGGATAAAAGAGACGTTATTTGTAGTAATGTAATATAAAGTAATATAATATAAAGTAATATAATATAAAATAATATAATATAAAGTAATATAATATAAAGTAATATAATATAAAGTAATATAATATAAAGTAATATAATATAAAGTAATATAAGTAATATAATGTACTGTAATATAAAGTACTATAATATAAAGTACTATAATATAAAGTAATATAATATAAAGTAATATAAAGTATATAATAAAGTAATATAAAGTAATATATATAAAGTACTATAATATAAAGTAATATAATATAAAGTACTATAATATAAAGTAATATAAATAAAGTAATTAAGTAATATATAAAAGTATAATATAAAGTAATATATAAAGTAATATAATATAAGTAATATAAAATAAAGTAATATAAGTAATATATATAAGTAATATAATATAAAGTAATATAATATAAGTAATATAATATAAAGTAATATAATATAAAGTAATATAATATAAAGTAATATAAAATAAGTAATATAATATAAAGTAATATAATATAAAGTAATATAAAATAAAGTAATATAAAGTAAATATAAAATAATATAATATAAAGTAATATAAAAAACAAAAAAAAAAAAAAAAAAAAAAAAAAAAAAAAAAAAAAATATAAAGTAATATAATATAAAGTAATAAAATAATATAAAAAGTAATATAAAATAAAAAAAGTAATATAATATAAAGTAATATAATATAAAGTAATAAAAATAAAGTAATATAAAGTAATATAATATAAAGTAATATAATATAAAGTAATATAATATAAAGTATATAATATAAAGTAATATAATATAAATAATAAAAAATAAAGTAATATAAAGTAAATAATATAAAGTAATATAATATAAAGTAATATAATATAAGTATATAATATAAAGTAATATAAATTAAAGTAATATAAATAATAAATGTACTGTATATAATGTACTGTAATATAAAGTACTATAATATAAAGTACTATAATATAAAGTAATATAATATAAGTAATATAATATAAAGTAATATAAAATAAAGTTATAAAGTAATTAAATATAATGTACTGTAATATAAAGTAATATAATATAAAGTATTATAATATAAAGTAATATAATGTACTGTAATATAAAGTAATATAATATAAAGTATTATAATATAAAGTAATATAATGTACTGTAATATAAAGTAATATAATATAAAGTAATATAAAGTTCTATAATATAAAGTAATATAATATAAAGTAATATAATATAAAGCTCATATAAATGTTTTCATGTTTGCTAGTTAATGACTTAGCTGATGCTATTCTGATTAAAAGTCGCATCGTAGCTGACAGTTCTTGTTTTATTGGAATATTTAAGATTAGCAAGCACATGACGAAGTTTATCCTGTATATACACAGATGTTAATGGATTATTGCTTGAAATAGACTTCTATCTGAACCATATAATCACTGACCCTTACCGACAGCAAGTGGCCTTTATCACAAAATATACAGACAAATGAACCGTTCTTTAATGAGATTGTTCGACGGGACAATTGTGTTATCCTCTGGATGTAAATGCGATTGATAAATCAAATATTTCATATCAGATTCCATTCAAGCATTGTGCTCATAAGTTGGAGTAGTAGAGTAAATGCCATGTGATACGCTGTAGGTTTACTGGTTCAACGAGAGCCAGCACGGTTACTGTTGCTGGTCATACAGCACAGGTTGCTAAATATAACGTTGTAAAGCCAAACATTAGATTACTTGGTGCACGCAATTAAGTTCCTTTTCTAAATTAGAAAGTTATACTATATTTAAGACTGAATTCACGCAAGACAAATATTTAAGTTGTGTTGATAATATGAAACATCGAACTGCATTATCTAGACTTCGATGTTCAGCCCATAAATTGGCAATAGAAGAAGGAAGATTTCGAAACATTGAAAGAAATTCAAGAGTGTGCTCAAAATGTAATATGCAGAAGTAGAATCAGAATATCATTTGTTATTAGTTAGTCCTTATTGTAATGTTATAAGAAATATATATTTACCTAGATATTATTGTTCATGGCCAACCATTAATAAGTTTAGAACACTCATGAATTCAACACCAAAAAGCAAAGTTGTCAATTTAGCTAAATATATTTATTTAGCAACAATTAAAAGAAACGATATTAATTAACTAAATGAATGTTACTACTTGTAACATATTGATGTGTGAGAAACTGAATACCAACTATATTGTTAAACAAACAATATACATTGTATTTCGTAAATGTTAATACTATGCTTACTCAAACCTTATATAATATCATGCTTTTCTGTAACTGTGTATGTAACCGCCAAACATGTTTCTTGGCGATGGACATGTACATGTTTATGCCAATAAAAACTTTGACTTGACTTGACTTGTTACAAAATTAAAAAAAAATGTCTTTGACTATTTCTCTGTGTAAGGGATGTTTAGGGTACATGTGAATGAGACCAACATTTCATATTATCGAAATAAAAGGTGAATATTGTTCTGGTTTTGTTCATTTTCGTGTTTGGCAGTTTTGCCGTATAATCCAAGCACCTGATACTGACATCAATGACGTCATTTGCAAACAAATTCGAAGACAGGATATGTCCCGAAATAGTAATATTGACGATAATTATACTATACACATCATATGTAAATTTCAATTCATCCTGCAATTGATCACACACTCGACTGACTGACTTGCTGCAGCCTGGCATTTTCATATGATCAGCATATCGATAGCCATGTGCTATGCGTGCATCCATAATGGATACCCACCTCCTAAATACATTTAAAAGACAAGTCATGTATATTAAGTGCCAACTTCGTCGACACGAATATAGCCCTCTCAGTCATCGGCTGTAAATCCATATATACAGACTGAGTGAACGATACTATCTAACAATTGAAATCGCTGTATGTATTTTAAATTGTGTACCAATATTACAGTGTATTTGGATAGGTGATATATGTCCCGAACATACTTACTGGAGTAGGTTGATATATACAAATACCAGCAGCATTGTTATATGCTAGCATAATGCCCGTAGCCACACACTGAGGCACACCGAGGCAGCTTCCTCGCTTATAATTTCCAAAGCAAAAATAAAATGTTAAAAAATGAAATATTAAATAAGCAAAAAGCCACACCGAGGCCTCGGTTATAATTTCCAAAGCAAAAGTTATAAAACAAATGAAATATTAAATAAATAAAATGAAAAAAAGATCCCTTTGCAGTATAAAATGTTGACTGCTAGAGAGCTGAATGGTCATTACATAATTATACGTCTAAACTCATTAAATCAGAACACATAGGAAGTCGCTATCTATACCCCACCAAATGGTAGGGGGAACATGCCTCGGACCACCCCTCCTAGATTGCCTCGGTTGAAATTAGCCTCTGGCTACGGTACTGGGAGTATATACATTATGTTCCTTGTTCGTGGAATAATCTGTTCCCTTTATTTCTGTATACCTTCAGCAGTATAATGACGTAAACTAAGATTGTTCCGAGGCGGGCGGTACCACGGAGGGTATCGGGAGTGACGTAGGAATGGATTACCCAGCTGTTATGTTTCTGGTATAAACTATAGAACGACGAACGTCCTTAATGTGTTCTACCTAAATGTATTAACATACATATATACTGATAACGTAATATATGAGAGATGCTAACTGAACGGAAGCTGGTAGTTAAAAGCACTGGTATGAGAGAGGCAACGGTTTACATATAGTATACGCTGTAGGTATGTGTGTGTTTTAAGTTTATTTATCGTCGCTACCGGTTGCCCATATGAGCGACGCCTACTGAAGAGATTAGTCGTTTTATATTTTGGAGGATAGTGCAATGATACAGACAGAGACCCATTCCAGAGTCTCGTCTGGTTCTTTTACGTGCACAGTGTAAATCATCGACACTAGACCTCGGTTTAACTTCCCATCTTAAAAACTGTTAATTGTATTAGGGTCAGACGAGGGATCGAACCTGCGATCCCTGGATTACCAGTCCAGCGTGTTACCACTGGACTACAGATCCGTCCGTGCGCTGTAGGTATGACTGTTTAGATTGTATTTATACTAGCCCTGTAATCGAACAACCGCCACTGTACATGGCGCAGTAATTACTTACCGAGTGTGAGAGTTAACATGTAGTATCAAATTGATACAAACGATCGATCTATTAAATGATTGATTGATTAATTGATTGATTGATTGGTTGGTTTATTTATTGGTAGGTTGATTGATTGGTTGGTTGATTGATTGATTGGTTGGCTGATTTATTGATTGGTTGATTGGTTGTTTGGATGATTAATTGATTAGTTGATTGATTGATTGATTGATTGATTGGTTGGTTGATTGATTGATGAATGGCACGCACGCACGCACGCACGCACGCACGCACGCACGCACGCACTCACGCCTATTTATATATACATGTACATAAATACAACTCATGTTTGATAACATATATTCATGAAATATACAAGTATGTTGGCTTAAACATTATTTATTGCAAGACATGCAAATCACATATAACATACAACGATATAATACATAATGCAACTCACATATAACATACAACGATATAATACATAATGCATATCACATATAACATACAACGATATAATACATAATGCATATCACATATAACATACAACGATATAATACATAATGCATATCACATATAACATACAACGATATAATACATAATGCATATCACATATAACATACAACGATATAATACATGTATGTATGTATGTATGTATGTATGTATGTATGTATGTATGTATGTATGTATGTATGTATGTATGTATGTATGTATGTATGTATGTATGTATGTATGTATGTATGTATGTATGTATGTATGTATGTATGTATGTATGTATGTATGTATGTATGTATGTATGTATGTATGTATGTATGTATGTATGTATGTATGTATGTATGTATGTATGTATGTATGTATGTATGTATGTATGTATGTATGTATGTATGTATGTATGTATGTATGTATGTATGTATGTATGTATGTATGTATGTATGTATGTATGTATGTATGTATGTATGTATGTATGTATGTATGTATGTATGTATGTATGTATGTATGTATGTATGTATGTATGTATGTATGTATGTATGTATGTATGTATGTATGTATGTAGGTATGTATGTATGTATGTATGTATGTATGTATGTATGTATGTATGTATGTATGTATGTATGTATGTATGTATGTATGTATGTATGTATGTATGTATGTATGTATGTATGTATGTATGTATGTATGTATGTATGTATGTATGTATGTATGTATGTATGTATGTATGTTTGCTTGCACACCGTGTATTCACGAACCCACATAGATATGTAGGTATGTATGTATGTTTGCTTGCACGCGTATTCACGAACCCACATAGATATGTAGGTATGTATGTATGTTTGCTTGCACGGCGTGTATTCACGAACCCACATAGATATGTAGGTATGTATGTATGTTTGCTTGCACGCGTATTCACGAACACACATATATATGTACCTCACGTTACTTATATCTAGTTGTACAGTGCGGTGGCCTGATCTCGCGTTACTTATATCTAGTTGTACAGTGCGGTGGCCTGACCGCGCGTTATGTATGTCTAGATGTACAGTGCGGTGGCCTGACCTCGCGTTACTTATATCTAGTTGTACAGTGCGGTGGCCTGACCTCGGGTTATGTATGTCTAGATGTACAGTGCGGTGGCCTGACCTCGCGTTATGTATATCTAGTTGTACAGGGCGGTGGCCTGACCTCGCGTTATGTATATCTAGTTGTACAGTGCGGTGGCCTGACCTCGCGTTATGTATGTCTAGATGTACATTGCTGTGGCCTGACCTCGCGTTACTTATATCTAGTTGTACAGTGCGGTGGCCTGACCTCGCGTTATGTATGTCTAGTTGTACAGTGCGGTGGCCTGACCTCGCGTTATGTATGTCTAGTTGTACAGTGCGGTGGCCTGACCTCGCGTTATGTATGTCTAGATGTACAGTGCGGTGGCCTGACCTCACGTTATGTATGTCTAGATGTACAGTGCGGTGGCCTGACCTCGCGTTATGTATGTCTAGATGTACAGTGCGGTGGCCTGACCTCACGCTATGTATGTCTAGATGTACAGTGCGGTGGCCTGACCTCACGTTATGTATATCTAGATGTACAGTGCGGTGGCCTGACCTCGCATTATGTATGTCTAGATGTACATTGCGGTGGCCTGACCTAGCGTTATGTATGTCTAGATGTACAGTGCGGTGGCCTGACCTCGCGTTATGTATATCTAGTTGTACAGTGCGGTGGCCTGAACTCACGTTATGTATATCTAGATGTACAGTGCGGTGGCCTGATCTTGCGTTATGTATGTCTAGATGTACAGTGCGGTGGCCTGACCTCGCGTTATGTATGTCTAGATGTACAGTGCGGTGGCCTGACCTCACGTTATGTATATCTAGTTGTACAGTGCGGTGGCCTGACCTCGCGTTATGTATGTCTAGATGTACAGTGCGGTGGCCTGATCTCACGTTATGTATATCCAGTTATACCGTGCGGTGGCCTGACCTCGCATTATGTACGTCTAGATGCACAGTGCGGTGGCCTAACCGCACAGTATATCCCAGTATAGCATAGTGTACGGATACAGTATATCCCAGTATAGCATAGTGTACGGATACAGTACATCCAAGTATAGCATAGTGTACGGATACAGTATATCCAAGTATAGCATAGTGTACGGATACAGTATATCCCAGTATAGCATAGTGTACGGATACAGTACATCCAAGTATAGCATAGTGTACGGATACAGTACATCCAAGTATAGCATAGTGTACGGATACAGTACATCCCAGTATATCATAGTGTACAGATACAATACATCCCAATATAGCATAGTGTACACATACAGTATATTCCAGTATAGCATAGTGTACACATACAGTATATCCCAGTATAGCATAGTGTACAGATACAGTACATCCCAGTATAGCATAGTGTACAGATACAGTACATCCCAGTATAGCATAGTGTACATATACAGTATATCCCAGTATAGCATAGTGTACAGATACAGTACATCCCAGTATAGCATAGTGTACGGATACAGTACATCCCAGTATAGCATAGTGTACAGATACAGTACATCCCAGTATAGCATAGTGTACATATACAGTATATCCCAGTATAGCATAGTGTACGGATACAGTACATCCCAGTATAGCATAGTGTACGGATACAGTACATCCCAGTATATCATAGTGTACGGATACAGTACATCCCAGTATAGCATAGTGTACAAATACAGTACTACAGTATATCCCAGTATAGCATAGTGTACAAATACAGTACTACAGTATATCCCAGTATAGCATAGTGTACAAATACAGTACTACAGTATATCCCAGTATAGCATAGTGTACGGATACAGTACTACAGTATATCCCAGTATAGCATAGTGTACATATACAGTACTACAGTATATCCCAGTATAGCATAGTGTACAGATACATTACTACAGTATATCCCAGTATAGCATAGTGTACGGATACAGTACTACAGTATATCCCAGTATATCATAGTGTACAGATACAGTACTACAGTATATCCCAGTATAGCATAGTGTACGGATACAGTACTACAGTATATCCAAGTATAGCATAGTGTACAGATACAGTATATCCCAGTATAGCATAGTGTACAGATACAGTACTACAGTATATCCCAGTATAGCATAGTGTACGGATACAGTACATCCCAGTATAGCATAGTGTACGGATACAGTACATCCCAGTATAGCATAGTGTACGGATACAGTACATCCCAGTATAGCATAGTGTACGGATACAGTACTACAGTATATCCCAGTATAGCATAGTGTACGGATACAGTACATCCCAGTATAGCATAGTGTACGGATACAGTACATCCCAGTATAGCATAGTGTACAGATACAGTACATCCCAGTATAGCATAGTGTACAGATACAGTACTACAGTATATCCCAGTATAGCATAGTGTACAGATACAGTACTACAGTATATCCCATATAGCATAGTGTACAGATACAGTACTACAGTATATCCCAGTATAGCATATTGTACAGATACAGTACTACAGTATATCCCAGTATAGCATAGTGTACAGATACAGTACTACAGTACATCCCAGTATAGCATAGTGTACATATACAGTACTACAGTATATCCCAGTATAGCATAGTGTACATATACAGTACTACAGTATATCCCAGTATAGCATAGTGTACATATACAGTACTACAGTATATCCCAGTATAGCATAGTGTACAGATACAGTACTACAGTACATCCCAGTATAGCATAGTGTACAGATACAGTACTACAGTATATCCCAGTATAGCATAGTGTACGGATACAGTACATCCCAGTATAGCATAGTGTACAGATACAGTACTACAGTATATCCCAGTATAGCATAGTGTACGGATACAGTACATCCCAGTATAGCATAGTGTACAGATAGAGTACTACAGTATATCCCAGTATAGCATAGTGTACGGATACAGTATATCCCAGTATAGCATAGTGTACAGATACAGTATATCCCAGTATAGCATAGTGTACATATACAGTACTACAGTATATCCCAGTATATCATAGTGTACGGATACAGTATATCCCAGTATAGCATAGTGTACAGATACAGTATATCCCAGTATAGCATAGTGTACAGATACAGTACTACAGTATATCCCAGTATATCATAGTGTACGGATACAGTACATCCCAGTATAGCATAGTGTACAGATACAGTAATACAGTACATCCCAGTATAGCATAGTGTACAGATACAGTACTACAGTATATCACAGTATAGCATAGTGTACAGATACAGTACTACTACAGTATAGCATAGTGTACGGATACAGTATATCCCAGTATATCATAGTGTACGGATACAATACATCCCAGTATAGCATAGTGTACACATACAGTATATCCCTGTATAGCATAGTGTACAGATACAGTACTACAGTATATCCCAGTATATCATAGTGTACGGATACAGTACACCCCAGTATAGCATAGTGTACGGATACAGTACATCCCAGTATAGCATAGTGTACGGATACAATACATCCCAGTATAGCATAGTGTACACATACAGTATATCCCTGTATAGCATAGTGTACAGATACAGTACTACAGTATATCCCAGTATAGCATAGTGTACATATACAGTACATCCCAGTATAGCATAGTGTACATATACAGTACATCCCAGTATATTATAGTGTACGGATACAGTACATCCCAGTATATTGTAATGTATGGATACAGCATATTATAGTGTACAGATACAGTACATCCCAGTATATTGTAGTGTATGGATACAGCATATTATAGTGTATGGATACAGCATATTATAGTGTATGGATACAGCATATTATAGTGTATGGATACAGCATATTATAGTGTATGGATACAGCATATTATAGTGTATGGATACAGCATATTATAGTGTATGGATACAGCATATTATAGTGTATGGATACAGCATATTATAGTGTATGGATACAGCATATTATAGTGTATGGATACAGCATATTATAGTGTATGGATACAGCATATTATAGTGTATGGATACAGCATATTATAGTGTATGGATACAGCATATTATAGTGTATGGATACAGCATAGTATAGTGTATGGATACAGCATAGTATAGTGTATGGATACAGCATATTATAGTGTATGGATACAGCATATTATAGTGTATGGATACAGCATATTATAGTGTATGGATACAGCATATTGTAGTGTATGGATACAGCATATTGTAGTGTATGGATACAGCATAGTATAGTGTATGGATACAGCATATTATAGTGTATGGATACAGCATATTATAGTGTATGGATACAGCATATTATAGTGTATGGATACAGCATATTGTAGTGTATGGATACAGCATATTATAGTGTATGGATACAGCATATTATAGTGTATGGATACAGCATATTATAGTATATGGATACAGCATATTATAGTGTATGGATACAGCATATTGTAGTGTATGGATACAGCATATTGTAATGTATGGATACAGCATATTATAGTGTATGGATACAGCATATTATAGTGTATGGATACAGCATATTATAGTGTATGGATACAGCATATTATAGTGTATGGATACAGCATATTATAGTGTATGGATACAGCATATTATAGTGTATGGATACAGCATATTATAGTGTATGGATACAGCATATTATAGTGTATGGATACAGCATATTATAGTGTATGGATACAGCATATTATAGTGTATGGATACAGCATATTATAGTGTATGGATACAGCATATTATAGTGTATGGATACAGCATATTATAGTGTATGGATACAGCATATTATAGTGTATGGATACAGCATATTATAGTGTATGGATACAGCATATTATAGTGTATGGATACAGCATATTATAGTGTATGGATACAGCATATTATAGTGTATGGATACAGCATATTATAGTGTATGGATACAGCATATTATAGTGTATGGATACAGCATATTATAGTGTATGGATACAGCATATTATAGTGTATGGATACAGCATATTATAGTGTATGGATACAGCATATTATAGTGTATGGATACAGCATATTATAGTGTATGGATACAGCATATTATAGTGTATGGATACAGCATATTATAGTGTATGGATACAGCATATTATAGTGTATGGATACAGCATATTATAGTGTATGGATACAGCATATTATAGTGTATGGATACAGCATATTATAGTGTATGGATACAGCATATTATAGTGTATGGATACAGCATATTATAGTGTATGGATACAGCATATTATAGTGTATGGATACAGCATATTATAGTGTATGGATACAGCATATTATAGTGTATGGATACAGCATATTATAGTGTATGGATACAGCATATTATAGTGTATGGATACAGCATATTATAGTGTATGGATACAGCATATTATAGTGTATGGATACAGCATATTATAGTGTATGGATACAGCATATTATAGTGTATGGATACAGCATATTATAGTGTATGGATACAGCATATTATAGTGTATGGATACAGCATATTATAGTGTATGGATACAGCATATTATAGTGTATGGATACAGCATATTATAGTGTATGGATACAGCATATTATAGTGTATGGATACAGCATATTATAGTGTATGGATACAGCATATTATAGTGTATGGATACAGCATATTATAGTGTATGGATACAGCATATTATAGTGTATGGATACAGCATATTATAGTGTATGGATACAGCATATTATAGTGTATGGATACAGCATATTGTAGTGTATGGATACAGCATATTATAGTGTATGGATACAGCATATTATAGTGTATGGATACAGCATATTATAGTGTATGGATACAGCATATTATAGTGTATGGATACAGCATATTATAGTGTATGGATACAGCAATATAGTGTATGGATACAGCATATTATAGTGTATGGATACAGCATATTATAGTGTATGGATACAGCATATTATAGTGTATGGATACAGCATATTATAGTGTATGGATACAGCATATTATAGTGTATGGATACAGCATATTATAGTGTATGGATACAGCATATTATAGTGTATGGATACAGCATATTATAGTGTATGGATACAGCATATTATAGTGTATGGATACAGCATATTATAGTGTATGGATACAGCATATTATAGTGTATGGATACAGCATATTATAGTGTATGGATACAGCATATTATAGTGTATGGATACAGCATATTATAGTGTATGGATACAGCATATTATAGTGTATGGATACAGCATATTATAGTGTATGGATACAGCATATTATAGTGTATGGATACAGCATATTATAGTGTATGGATACAGCATATTATAGTGTATGGATACAGCATATTATAGTGTATGGATACAGCATATTATAGTGTATGGATACAGCATATTATAGTGTATGGATACAGCATATTATAGTGTATGGATACAGCATATTATAGTGTATGGATACAGCATATTATAGTGTATGGATACAGCATATTATAGTGTATGGATACAGCATATTATAGTGTATGGATACAGCATATTATAGTGTATGGATACAGCATATTATAGTGTATGGATACAGCATATTATAGTGTATGGATACAGCATATTATAGTGTATGGATACAGCATATTATAGTGTATGTATACAGCATATTATAGTGTATGGATACAGCATATTATAGTGTATGGATACAGCATATTGTAGTGTATGGATACAGCATATTATAGTGTATGGATACAGCATATTATAGTGTATGGATACAGCATATTATAGTGTATGGATACAGCATATTATAGTGTATGGATACAGCATATTATAGTGTATGGATACAGCATATTATAATGTATGGATACAGCATATTATAGTGTATGGATACAGCATATTATAGTGTATGGATACAGCATATTATAGTGTATGGATACAGCATATTATAGTGTATGGATACAGCATATTATAGTGTATGGATACAGCATATTATAGTGTATGGATACAGCATATTATAGTGTATGTATACAGCATATTATAGTGTATGGATACAGCATATTATAGTGTATGGATACAGCATATTATAGTGTATGGATACAGCATAGTATAGTGTATGGATACAGCATAGTATAGTGTATGGATACAGCATATTATAGTGTATGGATACAGCATATTATAGTGTATGGATACAGCATATTATAGTGTATGGATACAGCATATTGTAGTGTATGGATACAGCATATTGTATTGTATGGATACAGCATATTATAGTGTATGGATACAGCATATTATAGTGTATGGATACAGCATATTATAGTGTATGGATACAGCATATTATAGTGTATGGATACAGCATATTATAGTGTATGGATACAGCATATTATAGTGTATGGATACAGCATATTATAATGTATGGATACAGCATATTATAGTGTATGGATACAGCATATTGTAGTGTATGGATACAGCATATTGTAATGTATGGATACAGCATATTATAGTGTATGGATACAGCATATTATAGTGTATGGATACAGCATATTATAGTGTATGGATACAGCATATGATAGTGTATGGATACAGCATATTATAGTGTATGGATACAGCATATTATGGTGTATGGATACAGCATATTATAGTGTATGGATACAGCATATTATAGTGTATGGATACAGCATATTATAGTGTATGGATACAGCATATTGTAATGTATGGATACAGCATATTATAGTGTATGGATACAGCATATTGTAGTGTATGGATACAGCATATTGTAGTGTATGGATACATCATATTGTAGTGTATGGATACAGCATATTATAGTGTATGGATACAGCATATTATAGTATATGGATACAGCATATTATAGTGTATGGATACAGCATATTATAGTGTATGGATACAGCATATTATAGTGTATGGATACAGCATATTATAGTGTATGGATACAGCATATTATAGTGTATGGATACAGCATATTATAGTGTATGGATACAGCATATTATAGTGTATGGATACAGCATATTATAGTGTACGGATACAGCATATTATAGTGTACGGATACAGCATATTATAGTGTATGAATACAGCATATTATAATGTACGGATACAGCATATTATAGTGTATGGATACAGCATATTATAGTGTATGGATACAGCATATTATAGTGTATGGATACAGCATATTATAGTGTATGGATACAGCATATTATAGTGTATGGATACAGCATATTATAGTGTATGGATACAGCATATTATAGTGTATGGATACAGCATATTATAGTGTATGGATACAGCATATTATAGTGTATGGATACAGCAGATATTATAGTGTATGGATACAGCATATTATAGTGTATGGATACAGCATATTATAGTGTATGGATACAGCATATTATAGTGTATGGATACAGCATATTATAGTGTATGGATACAGCATATTATAGTGTATGGATACAGCATATTATAGTGTATGGATACAGCATATTATAGTGTATGGATACAGCATATTATAGTGTATGGATACAGCATAGTACAGTGTATGGATACAGCATATTATAGTGTATGGATACAGCATAGTACAGTGTATGGATACAGCATATTATAGTGTATGGATACAGCATATTATAGTGTATGGATACAGCATATTATAGTGTATGGATACAGCATATTATAGTGTATGGATACAGCATATTATAGTGTACGAACATCGAATATCCTAGTATAGTATAATGTAAGGGGCACACTGGTTATAAGTTTATTATGCAAACTCAAAGTAGATTGCTCAAGTCTGTTAATCCCCTTTCATTTCAAATTGTCAATATATTGCTGTACATAATTAAAATAAATATAGTGTAGCTAACTTACACATAAAAGCTCCAAGATACCAGATATCTTTGGTATAAAATTCCATCATTGCCACCGGCTGGCAGATGAGCAACACGCACAGGTCCGCAATACTGAGCGTGAAGAGGAAGTGGTTTGTGGGGTTCCTCATCTCGCGGACACGACACACTACCACAATGACCATTGTGTTTCCAAACAGTCCCACACAGAATATGAGCGCATTAATGACAGTGACGTACACCGTGATATAGTCCGGTAGGTGGTCAAATGTCTCATCCGGTGGACCAGATGTGACGTTATACATGTCCCAGATCGTTGATGTGTTGTTACTGGTACTCACATTCATCTTGTAATTATATACCGTGTAATCCTTTACTCCTGTACTGTCATATATATTTTAGTAACGTATTATTGAATACATAGCATCTTTTTTCCGACAAAAATACTAACATTGACAAACAAGGTATTTTGAACCCTACGTGTAATCTATGATACAACAATTTAGCTTATTTAATCCCATAAATCACACGCTATAATATCACCTGTTCTTGCTGCCATACGCACTACAGTTCAACAAGCATAACAATCTGTATTTTATAGCAGCGTTGCAGTGACGGTGCAGTCCCGATAGCCGTGTGTGTGTTTTGCGTATATATATATAATTATATATATATCATCGCTATGGGTTGCCCGTATGAGTTACGCCTCCTAAAGAGATTAATCCATTTAGATTTTGGAGAGTTAGTGCAATGATACAGACAGAGACATATTCTAGAGTCGCGTCTGGTTCTTTTACATGCGTGGTGTAAAGCACCGACACGAAAACCTCGGTTTAAAGAGGCTGCCCGATTAGCGCAGTGGTTAGCGCGCTCGCTTCTCACCAATGCAACCCGGGTTCGATCCTCGGACCGGGAAGTATGTGAGATGGTACGGTGATCGCCAGCTCGGATAGGTGGGTTTTCTCCGGGTACTCCGGTTTCCTCCCACATGAATGACCACATTTACGCTTTCATCCGCGCCAACGAGAGTGAGTAATATAAGTTGTTAAAACTTGCTTCGCAATCGTTGTAAAAAAAAAAAAAGTTTAAATAATAAAAAAAGGATCTGGTTTAAACTTCTGAAAGATTGTCAATATCATTAGGGTCAGTCGCGGGATCTAACCTGCGATCTCTGGATTCGCAGTCTAACGTGGACTACTGACCAATCTATTGTTTCGATGGATGATTGAGCTTATTTACCTTCGCCTCAGCATAAGAGACATTGTATTTTATAGATATGTAGTCCAGTGGTAACACGCTGAACTGATAATCCAGGAATCGCAGGTCTGATCCCCCATCTGATCCTTCAGATGGGACTTTAAACTGAGGTCTCGTGTCGGTGCTTTACACCGTGCACGTAAAAGAACCAGATGAGACTCTGGAATGTGTCTCTGTCTGTATCATTGCACTAACCTCCAAAAATCTAAAATGATTAATCTCTTCAGGAGGCGTCGCTCATATGGGCAACCGGTAGCGACGATAAATAAACATAAAACACTCACAGATACACAACACTCGGAATAATGATCTCTATTTTCAATCATGCCCAAAAAAATATTTAAAAAATGAACGATTTAAACAGTAATTATTTTACATAATGGTATACATATTAAATATCGTAATTCACTATATACATTACTCTGATAATAAGGGTATCTGCGGTGGAGCCGATGACAGCCATTTTCTTCATGCGTTTTGTTTTCTAATCTAGAACATACTAATTATATGTTTTTAAGTTCATTGTAGTGTCACTAGGCACATTTATAGAACTTTTGTTTCATACAAAAGAAAACTGTTGTTATAACATGTGGTTCAACCCAATTAGGGAAAGTATGTCTGTAATATGTGTATGATTTTGATTGTGTCTCTGACTATATATATACATACCGTCTCCGTCCGTGGCCTAGTGGTTAAGGCGTCCGTGCGGTCGAAGGTTCGAACCTAATCAGGGTTTTATTCTGATATGGCCGGTAATGGTTACCGATTGCCTATCAGCTAGACGCCTGGCCTTCAAGGTTATGATTCGGGAAGTACTGATGTACATAAGATGTGTCTCATAAGTCAGAAATGACTAGCCATTTCAATAGGGATGACACTAAAATAAACAAACACATAACGTTTTACTTTTTATACAGTTTGTATTGTAAATCAATAGTACATACGTCATACACACAATGGTACATATGTCATACACACAATGGTACATACGTCATACACACAATGGTACATACGTCATACACACACTAGTACATACGTCATACACACAATAGTACATACGTCATACACACAATAGTACAATATATATATGTTATAAAGCTGTTCTATAATAATACAGTATCATGTGTTATTGTGAACGGTCATATGTCTGAATGGTTCACACTTCAGAGAGGCTGTCGTCATGGCGACGCCCTGTCACCCTACCTGTTCAGTATGTGTGCTGAGATACTCTCAATTCTAATTAGAAACAATGACAATATTAAAAGCTTAACAATCAATGGAAGTGAATATAAAATATCGCAATATTCGGACGATACTAGCTTGTTTCTTGACGGCACAACAAAATCTCTTAAAAACACAATGTTAACTTATGCTGGATTTTCAGGCCTAAATATAAATGCAGAGAAGACAAAGGTGATATGGTTTGGATCACAAAGAAATAGTAAAACCATTCTATGCCCGGAATATAACTTGGCTTGGAATGATGAAATGTTCACAGTATTAGGTGTTAAATTTAGTACTTATCTCTCTGAAATTATAGACTTGAATTATGATTCAAAAATTGAAGAAATCAAGAGACTATTCGCGAACTGGTCAAAAAGATTTATCTCCCCAATAGGTAACATTGTAGTGATTAAATCTCTCGCCCTTGCACAATTGAACCACTTGATTTTAAGTATACCAAATCCACCTTTGGCCACGATTAACACAATTCAAAACCTATTTTTTAAATTCCTATGGAGTGACTCTAGAGATAAAGTCAAAAGAAGCATAATAACACAAGATTACAAGTAGACTTAAAATGATTGATTTAAAATGTTTTATAAATAGTTTAAAAGCAACATGGTTAAGAAGACTGATTAGTTCAAATAACAAATTTAGTAACTTTATAGACATTACATGTCCTTTTATTAGTCATATATTTAAGTTTGGATCAGATTATATCAGGACAAAACTGCGTCAAGACATCAATCCATTTTGGAAAGATGTATTGTACAGTTATTATAGTCTCTCTATAAATTCAAAACCTACAAACAGCGAACAGTGTTATTCAGTACATATATGGAAAAATCCTGGAGTAAAAGTTGGAAACTCGAGCATTTGCTTACACAGATGGATTTCAGCTGGAATTTTGTTTTTAGGGGATCTTTTAAATCAGGATGGTGAATTCCTTTCATACAACGAGTTTACTGCAAATTACAACATCATAAGTAATTTTTTAGAATACAGGGGTATTGTGAATGCATTAAGTGAATTTCTTGAAGTAAACAACATCCAACATCTGCCTAAAAAGATTAATTATCATATGCCTATACCTCAAATTTTGTTACTTATAAAAAAAGATAATATAGGATGTAGATCTATTTATAAAGCTATGCAAGATGATAGCCAGTACCCAAACTCTCTACAAAAATGGCAAGATAAATTAAGAGTTACTACAGACCCAGCTTTCTTCCAAAACAATTCTATATATGACATGGTACATAAATACACCAAAGATCAAAAATTTATATGGTTTCAATTCAGAATAAACCATAGGATTCTTGCTGTCTACTTAAAAAAAAAAAATTATTAATGATGACTCATGTACATTTTGTCAAAATGAACCAGAAACTTTGTTTCGTTTATTCTATGATTGTGAAATAATAAAACAATTTTGGTAGCATCTTCAAACGTATGTCAAACAAAAATGTAATATTAATTTCCAGGAATGGGGGGAAACAGATATTTTATTTGGAAGTACAAAACTGGATTTGGTATTAAACAAACTACTATTATTTGCAAAACATCATATATACTATAGTAGAATAAAGAAACTTAGGCCGAACATGGAAAACTTTAAGAATCAAATAGTCGCCAACTATAAAATTGAAAAATATGCCGCAAAACAATCGTCAAAATATAATGCATTTGAAGACACGGGAAAAATTTAAAAACTATTTCAGATATGTAATGAAACTTTCTTTATCCAACTTTACACAATACACTGTAATAGAACCTTCCACCACCCTCTTCTATAGTCAACCCATAAAAATGTTTATTTTTTGGATGCTTAGACAGAAATCCAAGTAGTCTACACCAACAACCTTTTATATGTTTAGCTTCCACCCCCCCTCCATCCCTCACCCGCCCACTCCCCCGCAACCGTCAGATAGAAAATCTTGTATTAAAAGCAAACTGTTTTTAACAGTTAACCAATTAATTTAAAGCGACATTACATTGCAAAAAGCAATTAATATCCATTTGTTAACTTACGAATGCATAGCTACTACAAATGCTTCCGAATACATACGAACACTCGAATGAATCAATAAACAGTATTTTTGTGGTCTACATACTTTCAAAAGTGAAAGTAGCTTTTCATATAACGTTCATCCACACTCCTATATTGACGTTTGTTTGTCATTGGGGTCAATACTAAACGCGTGATACTGTCGCTTAGAGATAGTTTGACTAAGATTAGTCTACAAATAAATATGCATAGGCACAAATGTGGGATAAAACGGTAAATCTGTACCATGAATAGTGTTATTTGGGATATACGCGGTGTATTACGCATGGTTGTCGACCCTATGTACATGATTTTGTTATTATTATTATTATTATACCACATTTATATAGCACCCTTTTCATATCAGATACGTTCAAAGGTGCTTTACAATAAGAGTCTGCAGGTAAAAACAGTAAAACATGTAATAAAACAATAGTATAACTTAAAGTAATGTAAAAATGTATCCTAACTAATTTAGTCAATGAGGATTTAAAAAAATAAAATAATGTAAGGGTCGCATACCAGGCCCACCCTCGCCTGCCAGAGGCCCCTGTCCCCATGGCAGAAGAGGGAAAGCGTGGGTGGACTTCAAAGCAAGAACTAAAAGGCATACGCCATAAGACTAAGATATGCAGTTAAAGAATATGTATACCAGATATATATGTTAAAAGATTTAAGGATTGTTTGTTAAAACAATATAAATAAGCACAAGATAAAACTACTTCAAACATTCTTAATGTTGAAGTTGTCAAAACACTTATATATGCACACCAGTTTAGTGTCCGTGTATTTGTAAGAAAAAGTGTGTTTTAAGTGATGTCTTAAAACTAGATACTGATCTAGACTCTCTGATTCCTGCCGGGAGAGCATTCCATAGTCTTGGTGCAGCAGTAGCAAAGCTTCTGTCACCGTACATGACTTTGCGGCCTCTTGGCACCACGAGTGTAGTGACATTGTTCTGCGACCGCAAGTTTCGTGTGGGTACATACACATGGAGTAGATTTTGGATGTATACAGGTGATTCACCATGCAAAGCTTTGTATACTGTGACCAGCATTTTAAACTGAACCCTGTATTGCACAGGCAGCCAATGCAGTTGCTTCAAGACTGGAGTAATGTGGCTGTGGCGAGAGGTCCTGGTGATAAGGCGGGCTGCAGTGTTCTGAACGTGTTGTAACTTGTTCAGTATTGCCTTTGGCACACCATGCAGAAGAGAGTTGCAATAATCTAAGCGTGAGGTAACTAATGCATTCACAAGTGATTTGGTGGCATCGATGGTTAAATACTGTCCAATATGGCCTATTTGTCTAAGCTGCCCATAGCAGGACCGGCAAACGGAGTTGACATGTTGCTCCATGCTCATCTTTGCGTCGAACCACGCTCCGAGGTTTCTTACACAGTTTGAGGGTTTTATATTTCCTACGTTTATGGATACATCAGGAGTAAACTTAGAGTTGTCATTGGATGAAAAAGGATCACTTCCGTTTTGTCTGCGTTGAGCTTGAGCATGTTTCTGTGCATCCACGCCACAACGTCGTTGAGACAGTTCTCGATACGTCGTAGGGCCTCGCACACTGTCGCACAATCAGTGGGTTTAAACGATAGGTACAATTGGGAGTCATCTGCATAGAAATGGTGATTCAGCCCATGGTTACGACATATTGCTCCAACTGGCTTTGTATACATAGTGTAGTTTTTGGGCCCTAGCACAGAGCCTTGCGGAACACTATATTGCATCAAGACTGGTTCTGATAGTTCACCGCCAATACACACAGTTTGGTAGGGGTCATTCAAGTATGATGCCATCCATGTAAGGGGTTTTCCTGTTACCCCAAAGTGGTGTTCTAGGCGATGAAGAAGCGTTTGGTGGTCTATTGTGTCGAACGCTGCAGACAGGTCCAGTAGTACCAATATAGTGACATTGTGTTGGTCCAGTGATTGGAGAACATCGTTCTGTACTTTAAGTAGTGCAGTTTCTGTAGAGTGAAATTTACGGTATGCAGACTGGTGTTCTTCGTGAAGGTTGTTAGTTGTCAAATGTTGCTCTAAGCGCACATCAACTACTTTCTCGAGAACCTTAGAAACAAATGGAAGGTTGGACACTGGTCTATAATTCTTCAAGATGTTTTGATCTAGTCCTGGCTTTTTCAGTAAGGGTCTTATTCGCGCACTTTTGTACGATTGCGGTACATATGCCGATTCAAGCGAGGCGTTGATGATTTTTGTCAATATGGGTAGCAGTTCGTCTAGGCACAACTTCAGCAGCCAAGTAGGTATTGGGTCTATTTCGCAGGATTTGTTTGGCGACCTCTGTATAATCCGTTATGTCAACAAACCGCGTATGCGACGTTTGTTTATTTGCTGACATATTCAGTTTTTGAGGCAACTATTTGGAAAACAATTATACCATATAATAAGAAATTGCAATCTGTAGAAATTTGCTTTTTCACTGATGTAGTGTCGCTTTAACTACTTTGTCAGAACGCTCAATTTTACAAGAATATGATTGAAATAACATGCTTATGTAGCACATTTATAACATAAAGATACATTGTTTTCTTTACCAATCAAGTAAAAACTAAATGTACATACTGTAAATAGTAGGGTTATCTTGAACATGACATATGTTTGTATGTAAATAACAAGGTTTCCCTTATGCCCAACACCTCCGATAGCTCAAGAACATGTGTTACGTTGCGAGTGAATGTTACCATAGCATCAAGCTACAACACGATGCTATTACAACATTCACCACCAACACACACATGTTCCCAACTTCGGAAAGAAGAACACAAACTCCAAACTATTTTTTGGTATAAGCCTTGTGGGTACCAACAGACCGTCTGAAATTAAAAGAACGGGCTATGGTGGGCTCTAAATTAATTCACATTAGCTGAATAATAGTCATTAAGACAAAACACTTCATCTATAAGCCTAAATACTGAGAAACGTTCAATCTTTCTTCCACTGAGTCTTTAATATAGCCATCTTTGGCATTTTCACTTCGCCAACGGCGTTTGAACAGTCTATCAGGAACACCCCTATTTGCGGCAGACGTTGCACCAGCACTCCTTAATGAATGTAGGCAATATAAACTTACATCTTTAACATGTGGTCTTAAGGCGTCCAAAAATATGGTTCTCAAATTACTATATGCCAAATGGTTACCATCATTTCTAATATTGTAGCATAATTTAGTGGCTGTTAAATGACAGAAAATATAGGTATCTGAATCACAACCAATATTCGCCCACATAAAATACTTCTCAAGATTCTGAACTGGGCACAATACAGTTCCTGTTCTAGCAATGAGTATCCATGCTCAATCATGGTACTTGTCCGTTTTACTCGACTCGATAAACACACTCATGTACACTGAATTGAAAATAAAGTCACATCTCCGTAATATCAACAGTTCTTCACTCATCAGAAAACCGGCATAAGATAACAGAAAAGCACAAATAGTTCTCTGATTCTTAATATTCTTTTCTATATTTAAAGAATTATAAACCTTCATTAACAAATCTAACGTTACTGGCTATTTTTTAATTACAGGTCTAGCTAGCTTAAGTTTGGCAGCTTCCAAAATGTTTCTAACTAAACTAGAGTTCGTGGGAGGAGTGAAGTCAAAAAGATCATGATACCATTTGATACTGTAAAATGCATTAATAATGGGACTAGGTGTGTTTGCAGTTTGCACTAACGAAGCCAAACATAAGGCTACATGAAACGCCTTGGCGGGCAAGGCCTCCTTACTATTGAGTCCATTACTCAAAGCCCAATTATTCCAACGTTTAAAACCGTTACTATAAGCAGAACAAGTATTATCGGCTCTGGAATGTTTGAGTAGGTCCGGCAGCAAGGAGGTCTTCTCCACCATGACATCAGGCAACTCTTCTATTTCATTAGCATAGCACTGACAAATAAATGTAGAGTAGACCATAATTAGTATACTAGTATATAGTATAGAACATCATTACTAAAACATATATCATTCATACTATAAATGGTTCCTTCCAGTATAACACGTACACAATGTACACGTAACATCATGCTGTTACACCAGCTCGTTGCAACAAATGTAATAAACTTTCACCGAGTTATGTTACACTCGATATAACGCACGGATATACGTGCCATAACACGTACAAACTGTACACGCAACATGCTGTTACACCAGCTCGTTGCAACAAATGTAATAAACTTTCATCGAGTTATGTTACACTCGATATAACGCACGGATATACGTGCCATAACACGTACAAACTGTACACGCAACAACATGCTGTTACACCAGCTCGTTGCCTCATCGTGTTAAACAAACTTATGAGTAATATAATAACGGAATGTTTCACTATAAAATCATTTTAAATCAAATCCGTAATACATGTTTAATATAAGCTTTACTTTAATTCAATCTTATACAAAATCAGTGTATCGAGTCTAGTAAAATAAACACTTGCACATTATTAAATCTTAAAAGAAATGTACAACGCTAACATCGAGAAGTCCCAACACTATCAGAGTAACCGTACGCAACAGCAGGCTTGGATTTCCTCTTAGAAGCGGCTTTGAGCTTCTTTTTCTTGAGTGCTCGAGATTCTGCTTGGGAAATACGTTGTTCGTCATCCGAGTCACTGGCGAGTGGGTTAGACTCGTATTCGTGTACTGTGCCCCACCCTCCTTCGCTGCCGTCCGCCAAACGAATGAGTTTATTACGAACTCGAACTTTCTCCCGAGTTTCTGTGCAAACTTCAGCTGCATAATCCGTTTTACCATTATGAAGGGCCCACTGAAACTGTTTTAGGTTATCGTCCAAACCCGAATTAAACTCGTACTGAAGACGGTTTCCTTCGTATTTCCAATGTATGTCCTTTTCAGTTTTCAGCTTTTTTAAATCACCTGATGAAAGCGAATTTTCATAAACCCCTGCTTGTAAAGCAAATCACGTTTTTGTCCTTTTAATTCTGACAGAATTTCTTTCAAAGCTCCATTAATATCACTTTGTGTATTGTCATTTGAATGTTCTAAGATTTCCTCGTGTGACATTATAAACTCGCAAAACAGGTTTATCAAAAAATCCTATACGTCGTTACCAGTCTGTAACCCTAGGTTGAATGTACTTTACATGCTAAAATACACGCACGACATTTTCTAAATTTCAAATACTAACGACACCTATCGGAGCTTATGAACCAAGGGAAATAAATTTTTGTCTAATTCGTAAACTTAAACGACAAAACTTACATTTATTTAGACTTGAGTGGTATATGTATGGATTAATCGATTTTCTCTTGTTTTTTTTGAGAATTACTTCGATATTAAAGACAAAGTACACATTGATAATTTAAGCCAAGTAGGACTCCTATTTAAAGTAAGATAATTATTAGATTACCTATTATGATGCTACACACAATTTACTATTTTTTCTACAATGTTTAATGTAATATCATTAGTAACTGACAAAAAAAAGTATATAAGACAGTAAGCTTTACTAAATTGTAGATAGAACTTCTTTTTGTTATGGATATTTATGTGTATGTATATATGTATATATATTTGTTTTAATAATACAATATATTCTAATTACAGGTAATTAATAATACACACACTTTTCTCAATTTATAGAATGATGTATGTTAGTTTTATTATAACCGCCATGTTATTTGATTGATGGCGATGAACATGTTATTTGATTGATGGCGATGAACATGTTATATGATTGATGGCGATGAACATGTTATATGATTGATGGCGATGAACATGTTTTATGATTGATGGCGATGAACATGTTATATGATTGATGGCGATGAACATGTTATATGATTGATGGCGATGAACATGTTATTTGATTGATGGCGATGAACATGTTATTTGATTGATGGCGATGAACATGTTATTTGATTGATGGCGATGAACATGTTATTTGATTGATGGCGATGAACATGTTATATGATTGATGGCGATGAACATGTTATATGATTGATGGCGATGAACATGTTATATGATTGATGGCGATGAACATGCTATATGATTGATGGCGATGAACATGTTATATGATTGATGGCGATGAACATGCTATATGATTGATGGCGATGAACATGTTATATGATTGATGGCGATGAACATGTTATTTGATTGATGGCGATGAACATGTTATTTGATTGATGGCGATGAACATGTTATACGATTGATGGCGATGAACATGTTATATGATTGATGGCGATGAACATGTTAAATGATTGATGGCGATGAACATGTTATTTGATTGATGGCGATGAACATGTTATTTGATTGATGGCGATGAACATGTTATATGTTTGATGGCGATGAACATGTCATATGTTTGATGGCGATGAACATGTTATATGTTTGATGACGATGAACATGTTATATGTTTGATGGCGATCAACATGTTATATGTTTGATGGCGATGAACATGTTATATGTTTGATGGCGATGAACATGTTATATGTTTGATGGCGATGAACATGTGTTATGTTTGATGGCGATGAACATGTTATATGTTTGATGGCGATGAACATGTTTTATGTTTGATGGCGATGAACATGTTTTATGTTTATGCCAAATAAAATATATTGAATTGAATCTTTTTGTTAAAATCCTAAAAAAACCATTCATCAAGTATTATTTTCATATACATGTATTTCGCCGTATTAAATCTTTTTATTATTCTTTATGCTTGCTATATGAAATACATGAATCAAAATGTGTAAGGGGTAGTGGGGATGGCTCTCCGACCCCACTCTCCAATGTTGACGGAGACCAATAAATGGGCAAACTTGTTTTGCTGAAATTACAAAATATATATATATATGTATGAAAATACAAATGGTCCGGGCCACACGTTTTAACAACATTTGACAACGCCCGCACCAGAAACAACGGCCCGCACCAGAAACAACGGCCCGCACCAGAGACAACGGCCCGAACCAGAGACAATGACACGAATGTTTATAAAATAACATAGAAATAAACTAGACTCGGAATACTAGTGTATTCGTCCTCCATGTAAGACATGTTGGTCAGCTTTCGTTACCATTCAGAAACGAAACGAAACATTTCGATTGGCTATAGAAGGTTGGAGATAGTTTGAAAATATATGTTTGAGAGATGCTAACATCAGTTGAACAAAAGCCGATGTCAAGGATACTATTTGTGTGTATTACGTTTATTTATCGTCGCTATCTTTTGTGTGTATTACGTTTATTTATCGTCACTACCTTTTGTGTGTATTACGTTTATTTATCGTCGCTACTTTTGTGTGTATTACGTTTATTTATCGTCGCTACCATTTGTGTGTATTACGTTTATTTATCGTCGCTACCTTTTGTGTGTATTACGTTTATTTAGCGTCGCTACCTTTTGTGTGTATTACATTTATTTATCGTCGCTACCTTTTGTGTGTATTACGTTTATTTATCGTCGCTACCTTTTGTGAGTATACTACATTACGTTTATTTATCGGCGCTACCTTTTGTGTGTATTACGTTTATTTATCGTCGCTACCCGTTGTGTGTATTACGTTTATTTATGGTCGATACCTTTTGTGTGTATTACGTTTATTTATCGTCGCTACATGTTGTGTGTATTACGTTTATTTATCGTCGCTACCTTTTGTGTGTATTACGTTTATTTATCGTCGCTAACTTTTGTGTGTATTACGTTTATTTATCGTCGCTACCTTTTGTGTGTATTACGTTTATTTATCGTCGCTATCTTTTGTGTGTATTACGTTTATTTATCGTCGCTACATGTTGTGTGTATTACGTCTATTTATCGTCGCTACCTTTTGTGTGTATTACGTTTATTTATTGTCGCTATCTTTTGTGTGTATTACGTTTATTTATCGTCGCTACATGTTGTGTGTATTACGTTTATTTATCGTCGCTACCTTTTGTGTGTATTACGTTTATTTATCGTCACAATCTTTTGTTTGTATTACGTTTATTTATCGTCGCTACCTTTTGTGTGTAATACGTTTATTTATCTTTGTTACCTTTTGTGTGTTTTACGTTTATTTATCGTCGCAACCTTTTGTGTGTATTACGTTTATTTATCGTCGCTACATTTTGTGTGTATTACGTTTATTTATCGTCGCTACATGTGTGTATTACGTTTATTTATCGTCGATGCCTTTTGTGTGTATTACATTTATTTATCGTCGCTACATTTTGTTTGTATTACGTTTATTTATCGTCGCTACCCGTTGTGTGTATTACGTTTATTTATCGTCGATACCTTTTGTGTGTATTACGTTTATTTATCGTCGATACCTTTTGTGTGTATTACGTTTATTTATCGTCGCTACCTTTTGTGTGTATTACGTTTATTTATCTTCGCTATCTTTTGTGTGTATTACGTTTATTTATCGTCGCTACCTTTTGTGTGTATTACGTTTATATATCGTCGCTACTTTTGTGTGTATTACGTTTATTTATCGTCGCTACCTTTTGTGTGTATTACGTTTATTTATCGTCGCTACCTTTTGTGTGTATTACGTTTATTTAGCGTCGCTACCTTTTGTGTGTATTACATTTATTTATCGTCGCTACCTTTTGTGTGTATTACGTTTATTTATCGTCGCTACCTTTTGTGTGTATTACGTTTATTTATCTTCGCTACCTTTTGTGTGTTTTACGTTTATTTATCGTCGCTACCTTTTGTGTGTATTACGTTTATTTATCGTCGCTACCTTTTGTGTGTATTACGTTTATTTATAGTCGCTACCATTTGTGTGTATTACATTTATTTATCGTCGCTACCTTTTGTGTGTTTTACGTTTATTTATCCTCGCTATCTTTTGTGTGTATTACGTTTATTTATCGTCGCTACCTTTTGTGTGTATTACATTTATTTATCGTCGCTACCTTTTGTGTGTATTACGTTTATTTAGCGTCGCTACCTTTTGTGTGTATTACATTTATTTATCGTCGCTACCTTTTGTGTGTATTACGTTTATTTATCGTCGCTACCTTTTGTGTGTATTACGTTTATTTATCTTCGCTACCTTTTGTGTGTTTTACGTTTATTTATCGTCGCTACCTTTTGTGTGTATTACGTTTATTTATAGTCGCTACCATTTGTGTGTATTACATTTATTTATCGTCGCTACCTTTTGTGTGTTTTACGTTTATTTATCGTCGCTACCTTTTGTGTGTATTACGTTTATTTATCGTCGCTACCTTTTGGGTGTATTATATTTATTTATCGTCGCTACCTTTTGTTTGTATTACGTTTATTTATCTTCGCTACCCGTTGTGTGTATTACGTTTATTTATCGTCGATACCTTTTGTGTGTATTACGTTTATTTATCGTCGCTACCTTTTGTGTGTATTACATTTATTTATCGTCGCTACCTTTTGTGTGTATTACGTTTATTTATCGTCGCTACCTTTTGTGTGTATTACGTTTATTTATCGTCGCTACATGTTGTGTGTATTACGTTTATTTATCGTCGCTACCTTTTGTGTGTATTACGTTTATTTATCGTCGCTATCTTTTGTTTGTATTACGTTTATTTATCGTCGCTACCTTTTGTGTGTATTACGTTTATTTATCGTCGCTACCTTTTGTGTGTATTACGTTTATTTATCGTCGCTACCTTTTGTGTGTATTACGTTTATTTATCGTCGCTACATGTGTGTATTACGTTTATTTATCGTCGATACCTTTTGTGTGTATTACATTTATTTATCGTCGCTACCTTTTGTGTGTATTACGTTTATTTATCGTCGCTACCTTTTGTGTGTATTACGTTTATTTATCGTCGCTACCTTTTGTGTGTATTACGTTTATTTATCGTCGCTACCTTTTGTGTGTATTACGTTTATTTATCGTCGCTACCTTTTGTGTGTATTACGTTTATTTATCGTCGCTACCTTTTGTGTGTATTACGTTTATTTATCGTCGCTACCTTTTGTGTGTATTACGTTTATTTATCGTCGCTACCTTTTGTGTGTATTACATTTATTTATCGTCGCTACCTTTTGTTTGTATTACGTTTATTTATCGTCGCTACCCGTTGTGTGTATTACGTTTATTTATCGTCGATACCTTTTGTGTGTATTACGTTTATTTATCGTCGCTACCTTTTGTGTGTATTACGTTTATTTATCGTCGCTACCTTTTGTGTGTATTACGTTTATTTATCGTCGCTACCTTTTGTGTGTATTACGTTTATTTATCGTCGCTACCTTTTGTGTGTATTACGTTTATTTATCGTCGCTACCTTTTGTGTGTATTACGTTTATTTATCGTCGCTACCTTTTGTGTGTATTACGTTTATTTATCGTCGCTACTTTTGTGTGTATTACGTTTATTTATCGTCGCTACCTTTTGTGTGTTTTACGTTTATTTATCGTCGCTACCTTTTGTGTGTATTACGTTTATTTATCGTCGCTACCTTTTGTGTGTATTACGTTTATTTATCGTCGCTACATGTGTGTATTACGTTTATTTATCGTCGATACCTTTTGTGTGTATTACATTTATTTATCGTCGCTACCTTTTGTTTGTATTACGTTTATTTATCGTCGCTACCCGTTGTGTGTATTACGTTTATTTATCGTCGATACCTTTTGTGTGTATTACGTTTATTTATCGTCGCTACATGTTGTGTGTATTACGTTTATTTATCGTCGATACCTTTTGTGTGTATTACGTTTATTTATCGTCGCTACCTTTTGTGTGTATTACGTTTATTTATCGTCGCTACCTTTTGTGTGTATTACGTTTATTTATCGTCGCTACCTTTTGTGTGTATTACGTTTATTTATCGTCGCTACTTTTGTGTGTATTACGTTTATTTATCGTCGCTACCTTTTGTGTGTATTACGTTTATTTATCGTCGCTACCTTTTGTGTGTATTACGTTTATTTATCGTCGCTACCTTTTGTGTGTATTACGTTTATTTATCGTCGCTACCTTTTGTGTGTATTACGTTTATTTATCGTCGCTACCTTTTGTGTGTATTACGTTTATTTATCTTCGCTACCTTTTGTGTGTATTACGTTTATTTATCGTCGCTACCTTTTGTGTGTATTACGTTTATTTATCGTCGCTACCTTTTGTGTGTATTACGTTTATTTATCGTCGCTACCTTTTGTGTGTATTACATTTATTTATCGTCGCTACCTTTTGTGTGTTTTACGTTTATTTATCGTCGCTACCTTTTGTGTGTATTACGTTTATTTATCGTCGCTACCTTTTGTGTGTATTACATTTATTTATCGTCGCTACCTTTTGTTTGTATTACGTTTATTTATCTTCGCTACCCGTTGTGTGTATTACGTTTATTTATCGTCGATACCTTTTGTGTGTATTACGTTTATTTATCGTCGCTACCTTTGTGTGTATTACGTTTATTTATCGTCGCTACCTTTTGTGTGTATTACGTTTATTTATCGTCGCTACCTTTTGTGTGTATTACGTTTATTTATCGTCGCTACCTTTTGTGTGTATTACGTTTATTTATCGTCGCTATCTTTTGTGTGTATTACGTTTATTTATCGTCGCTACCTTTTGTGTGTATTACGTTTATTTATCTTCGCTACCTTTTGTGTGTTTTACGTTTATTTATCGTCGCTACCTTTTGTGTGTATTACGTTTATTTATCGTCGCTACCTTTTGTTTGTATTACGTTTATTTATCTTCGCTACCCGTTGTGTGTATTACGTTTATTTATCGTCGATACCTTTTGTGTGTATTACGTTTATTTATCGTCGCTATCTTTTGTGTGTATTACGTTTATTTATCGTCGCTACCTTTTGTGTGTATTACGTTTATTTATCGTCGCTACATTTTGTGTGTATTACGTTTATTTATCGTCGCTACCTTTTGTGTGTATTACGTTTATTTATCGTCGCTATCTTTTGTTTGTATTACGTTTATTTATCGTCGCTACCTTTTGTGTGTATTACGTTTATTTATCTTCGCTACCTTTTGTGTGTTTTACGTTTATTTATCGTCGCTACCTTTTGTGTGTATTACGTTTATTTATCGTCGCTACCTTTTGTGTGTATTACGTTTATTTATCGTCGCTACATTTGTGTATTACGTTTATTTATCGTCGATACCTTTTGTTTGTATTACGTTTATTTATCGTCGCTACCCGTTGTGTGTATTACGTTTATTTATCGTCGATACCTTTTGTGTGTATTACGTTTATTTATAGTCGCTACCATTTGTGTGTATTACATTTATTTATCGTCGCTACCTTTTGTGTGTTTTACGTTTATTTATCGTCGCTACCTTTTGTGTGTATTACGTTTATTTATCGTCGCTACCTTTTGTGTGTATTACATTTATTTATCGTCGCTACCTTTTGTTTGGATTACGTTTATTTATCTTCGCTACCCGTTGTGTGTATTACGTTTATTTATCGTCGATACCTTTTGTGTGTATTACGTTTATTTATCGTCGCTACCTTTTGTGTGTATTATGTTTATTTATCGTCGCTACCTTTTGTGTGTATTACGTTTATTTTTCGTCGCTACATGTTGTGTGTATTACGTTTATTTATCGGCGCTACCTTTTGTGTGTATTACGTTTATTTATCGTCTCTATCTTTTGCTTGTATTACGTTTATTTATCGTCGCTACATGTGTGTATTTCGTTTATTTATCGTCGATACCTTTTGTGTGTATTACATTTATTTATCGTCGCTACCTTTTGTTTGTATTACGTTTATTTACCGTCGCTACCCGTTGTGTGTATTACGTTTATTTATCGTCGATACCTTTTGTGTGTATTACGTTTATTTATCGTCGCTACATGTTGTGTGTATTACGTTTATTTATCGTCGTTACCTTTTGTGTGTATTACGTTTATTTATCGTCGCTACCTTGTGTGTATTACGTCTATTTATCTTCGCTATCTTTTGTGTGTATTACGTTTATTTATCGTCGCTACCTTTTGTGTGTATTACGTTTATTTATCGTCCCTACTTTTGTGTGTATTACGTTTATTTATCGTCGCTATCTTTTGTTTGTATTACGTTTATTTATCGTCGCTACCTTTTGTGTTTATTACGTTTATTTATCTTCGCTACCTTTTGTGTGTTTTACGTTTATTTATCGTCACTACCTTTTGTGTGTATTACGTTTATTTATCGTCGCTACCTTTTGTGTGTATTACGTTTATTTATCGTCGCTACATGTGTGTATTACGTTTATTTATCGTCGATACCTTTTGTGTGTATTACATTTATTTATCGTCGCTACCTTTTTGTTTGTATTACGTTTATTTATCGTCGCTACCCGTTGTGTGTATTACGTTTATTTATCGTCGATACCTTTTGTGTGTATTACGTTTATTTATCGTCGCTACCTTTTGTGTGTATTACGTTTATTTATCGTCGCTACCTTTTGTGTGTATTACGTTTATTTATAGTCGCTACCTTTTGTGTGTATTACGTTTATTTATCGTCGCTACCTTTTGTGTGTATTACGTTTATTTATCGTCGCTACCTTTTGTGTGTATTACGTTTATTTATCGTCGCTACCTTTTGTGTGTATTACGTTTATTTATCGTCGCTACCTTTTGTGTGTATTACGTTTATTTATCGTCGCTACCTTTGTGTGTATTACGTTTATTTATCGTCGCTACCTTTTGTGTGTATTATTTATTTATCGTCGCTACCTTTTGTTTGTATTACGTTTATTTATCTTCGCTACCCGTTGTGTGTATTACGTTTATTTATCGTCGCTACCTTTTGTGTGTATTACGTTTATTTATCGTCGCTACCTTTTGTGTGTATTACGTTTATTTATCGTCGCTACCTTTTGTGTGTATTACGTTTATTTATCGTCGCTACATGTGTGTATTACGTTTATTTATCGTCGATACCTTTTGTGTGTATTACATTTATTTATCGTCGCTACCTTTTGTTTGTATTACGTTTATTTATCGTCGCTACTTTTATGTGTATTACGTTTATTTATCATCGCTATCTTTTGTTTGTATTACGTTTATTTATCGTCGCTACCTGTTGTGTGTATTACGTTTATTTATCTTCGCTACCTTTTGTGTGTTTTACGTTTATTTATCGTCGCTACCTTTTGTGTGTATTACGTTTATTTATCGTCGCTACCTTTTGTGTGTATTACGTTTATTTATCGTCGCTACATGTGTGTATTACGTTTATTTATCGTCGATACCTTTTGTGTGTATTACATTTATTTATCGTCGCTACCTTTTGTTTGTATTACGTTTATTTATCGTCGCTACTTTTATGTGTATTACGTTTATTTATCATCGCTATCTTTTGTTTGTATTACGTTTATTTATCGTCGCTACCTGTTGTGTGTATTACGTTTATTTATCTTCGCTACCTTTTGTGTGTTTTACGTTTATTTATCGTCGCTACCTTTTGTGTGTATTACGTTTATTTATCGTCGCTACCTTTTGTGTGTATTACGTTTATTTATCGTCGCTACATGTGTGTATTACGTTTATTTATCGTCGATACCTTTTGTGTGTATTACATTTATTTATCGTCGCTACCCGTTGTGTGTATTACGTTTATTTATCGTCGATACCTTTTGTGTGTATTACGTTTATTTATCGTCGCTACATGTTGTGTGTATTACGTTTATTTATCGTCGATACCTTTTGTGTGTATTACGTTTATTTATCGTCGCTACCTTTTGTGGGTATTACTTTTATTTATCTTCGCTATCTTTTGTGTGTATTACGTTTATTTATCGTCGCTACCTTTTGTGTGTATTACGTTTATTTATAGTCGCTACCTTTTGTGTGTATAACGTTTATTTATCGTCGCTATCTTTTGTGTGTATTACGTTTATTTATCTTCGCTACCTTTTGTGTGTTTTACGTTTATTTATCGTCGCTACCTTTTGTGTGTATTACATTTATTTATCGTCGCTACCTTTTGTGTGTATTACGTTTATTTATCGTCGCTACCTTTTGTGTGTATTACGTTTAATTATCTTCGCTACCGGTTGTGTGTATTACGTTTATTTATAGTCGCTACCATTTGTGTGTATTACATTTATTTATCGTCGCTACCTTTTGTTTGTATTACGTTTATTTATCTTCGCTACCCTTTGTGTGTATTACGTTTATTTATCGTCGATACCTTTTGTGTGTATTATGTTTATTTATCGTCGCTACCTTTTGTGTGTATTACGTTTATTTATCGTCGCTACCTTTTGTGTGTATTACGTTTATTTATCGTCGCTACATTTTGTGTGTATTACGTTTATTTATCGTCGCTACCTTTTGTGTGTCTTACGTTTATTTATCGTCGCTACCTTTTGTTTGTATTACGTTTATTTATCGTCGCTACCTTTTGTGTGTATTACGTTTATTTATCGTCGCTACCTTTTGTGTGTATTACGTTTATTTATCGTCGCTACCTTTTGTGTGTATTACGTTTATTTATCGTCGATACCTTTTGTGTGTATTACATTTATTTATCGTCGCTACCTTTTGTTTGTATTACGTTTATTTATCGTC
>CM026389.1:27061856-27078416 GCA_014843695.1 Archivesica marissinica
AACCTGTCTCAATACACACGTAAACCTGTCTCAATAAACCAGTCTTAATACACACGTAAACCTGTCTCAATAAACACGTAAACCTGTCTCAATAAACACGTAAACCAGTCTCAATACACATGTAAACCAGTCTCAATACACACATAAACCTGTCTCATTACACAAGTAAACCTGTCTCAATTCACCTGTAAACAAGTCTCAATACACATATAAATCAGTCTCATTACACACGTAAACCTTTCTCAATACACAGGTAAACCTGTCTCAATAAACACATAAACCTGTCTCAATACACATGTAAACCTGTCTCAATAAACACATAAACCTGTCTCAATACACACAAAACCTGCTAAACCTGTCTCAATACACACATAAACCTGTCTCAATAAACACGTAAACCAGTCTCAATAAACAGGTAAACCAGTCTCAATACACACGTAAACCAGTCTCAATACACACAACCCAGTCTCAATACACAGGTAAACCTCTCTCAATACAAATGTAAACCCATCTCAATACACACGTAAACCTGTCTCAATAAACACGTAAACCAGTCTCAATAAACAGGTAAACCAGTCTCAATAAACACATGATCCTGTCTCAATACACATGTAAACCAGTCTCAATACACACGTAAACCAGTCTCAATAAACACGTAAACCTTCTCAATACACACGCAAACCGTCTCAATACACACGTAAACCTGTCTCAATACAAACGCAAACCAGTCTCAATAAACACGTAAACCAGTCTCAATACACACGTAAACCAGTCTCAATACACACGTAAACCTGTCTCAATACACACGTAAACCAGTCTCAATACACACGTAAACCTGTCTCAATACACATGTAAACCTGTCTCAATACACATGTAAACCAGTCTCAATACACATTAAATCAGTCTCATTACAAATGTAAACCTGTCTCAATACACATGTAAACCAGTCTCAATACACATGTAAACCAGTCTCAATACACACGTAAACCTGTCTCAATACACACGTAAACCTGTCTCAATACACACGTAAACCAGTCTCAATACACACATAAACCAGTCTCAATACAAACGTAAACCAGTCTCAATACACACGTAAACCAGTCTCAATACACACGTAAACCAGTCTCAATACACACGTAAACCTGTCTCAATACACATGTAAACCCCAAACAAAACACCAACAACAAACTGTCTCAATACACATGTAAACCAGTCTCAATACACATATAAATCAGTCTCATTACAAACGTAAACCTGTCTCAATACACATGTAAACCAGTCTCAATACACATGTAAACCAGTCTCAATACACACATAAACCTGTCTCAATACACATGTAAACCAGTCTCAATACACACGTAAACCTGTCTCAATACACACGTAAACCTGTCTCAATACACACGTAAACCTGTCTCAATACACACGTAAACCTGTCTCAATACACACATAAACCTGTCTCAATACACATGTAAACCAGTCTCATTACAAAAGTAAACCAGTCTCAATACACACGTAAACCAGTCTCAATACACATGTAAACCAGTCTCAATACACACGTAAACCTGTCTCAATACACATGTAAACCTGTCTCAATACACATGTAAACCAGTCTCAATACACATGTAAACCAGTCTCAAAAACCCAATACACATGTAAACCAGTCTCAATACACATGTAAACCTGTCTCAATACACACGTAAACCAGTCTCAATACACACGTAAACCAGTCTCAATACACACGTAAACCTGTCTCAATACACACGTAAACCAGTCTCAATACACAGGTAAACCAGTCTCAATACACACGTAAACCTGTCTCAATACACACATAAACCTGTCTCAATACACACGTAAACCTGTCTCAATAAACATGTAAACCAGTCTCAATACACACGTAAACCAGTCTCAATACACACGTAAACCAGTCTCAATACACACGTAAACCTGTCTCATTACACATGTAAACCTGTCTCAATTCACATGTAAACCTGTCTCAATACACATGTAAACCAGTCTCAATACACATATAAATCAGTCTCATTACAAATGTAAATCTGTCTCAATACACATGTAAACCAGTCTCAATACACATGTAAACCAGTCTCAATACACACGTAAACCTGTCTCATTACACATGTAAACCTGTCTCAATTCACATGTAAACAAGTCTCAATACACATATAAATCAGTCTCATTACACACGTAAACCTTTCTCAATACACAGGTAAACCTGTCTCAATACACACGTAAACCTGTCTCAATACACAGGTAAACCTGTCTCAATACACACATAAACCTGTCTCAATACACATGTAAACCTGTCTCAATACACACGTAAACCTGTCTCAATAAACACGTAAACCAGTCTCAATACACACGTAAACCAGTCTCAATACACACGTAAACCAGTCTCAATAAACAGAAACCACCAAAAACACAACCTGTCTTAATACACATGTAAACCAGTCTCAATACACATGTAAATCAGTCTCAATAAACATGTAAACCTGTCTCAATACACACACAAACCAGTCTCAATACACACGTAAACCTGTCTCAATACACACGCAAACCAGTCTCAATAAACACGTAAACCAGTCTCAATACACACGTAAACCTGTCTCAATAAACACGTAAACCTGTCTCAATACACAGGTAAACCTGTCTCAATACACACGTAAACCTGTCTCAATAAACACGTAAACCTGTCTCAATACACACGTAAACCTGTCTCATTACACATGTAAACCCGTCTCAATACACACGTAAACCAGTCTCAATACACACGTAAACCATTCTCAATACACACGTAAACCTGTCTCAATACACATGTAAACCTGTCTCAATACACAGGTAAACCAGTCTCAATACACATGTAAACCTGTCTCAATACACACGTAAACCTGTCTCAATAAACATACACGTAAACCTGTCTCAATAAACACGCAAACCAGTCTCAATACACATGTAAACCTGTCTCAATACACATGCAAACCAGTCTCAATAAAACGTAAACCAGTCTCAATACACACGTAAACCAGTCTCAATACACACGGAAACCAGTCTCAATACACAGGTAAACCTGTCTCAATACACAGTAAACCTGTCTCAATACACATGTAAACCTCTCAATACACATGTAACTAGTCTCAATACACATATAAATCAGTCTCAATACACATGTAAACCAGTCTCAATACACATGTAAACCAGTCTCAATACACACGTAAACCTGTCTCATTACACATGTAAACCTGTCTCAATACACATTAAACAAGTCTCAATACACATATAAATCAGTCTCATTACACAAGTAAACCTTTCTCAATACACAGGTAAACCTGTCTCAATACACACGTAAACCTGTCTCAATACACTGGTAAACCTGTCTCAATACACACATAAACCTGTCTCAATACACATGTAAACCTGTCTCAATACACACGTAAACCTATCTCAATACACACGTAAACATGTCTCAATACACATGTAAACCTGTCTCAATACACATGTAACCCTGTCTCAATACACATGTAAACCAGTCTCAATACACATGTAAACCTGTCTCAATACACACGTAAACCAGTCTCAATACACACGTAAACCTGTCTCAATACACACATAAACCTGTCTCAATACACATGTAAACCTGTCTCAATACACACATAAACCAGTCTCAATACACACATAAACCTGTCTCAATACACATGTAAACATGCTCAATACACACATAACCTGTCTCAATACACAGGTAAACCAGTCTCAATACACAGGTAAACAAGTCTCAATAAAAACATAAACCTGTCTCAATACACACGTAAACCAGTCTCATTACACATGTAAACCCGTCTCAATACACACGTAAACCAGTCTCATTAAACATGTAAACCCGTCTCAATACACACGTAAACCAGTCTCAATACACACGTAAACCAGTCTCAATAAACACATAAACCTGTCTCAATACACATGTAAACCTGTCTTAATAAACACATAAACCTGTCTCAATACACACATAAACCTGTCTCAATAAACCTGTCTTAATACACACGTAAACCTGTCTCAATAAACACGTAAACCTGTCTCAATAAACAGGTAAACTAGTCTCAATACACACGTAAACCAGTCTCAATACACACGTAAACCAGTTCTCAATACACATGTAAACCTGTCTCAATACACACGTAAACCCGTCTCAATAAACACGTAAACCTGTCTCAATAAACACGTAAACCAGTCTCAATAAACACGTAAACCAGTCTCAATACACATGTAAACCTTTCTCAATACACATGCAAACCAGTCTCAATAAACACGTAAACCAGTCTCAATAAACAGTTAAACCAGTCTCAATAAACACATGATCCTGTCTCAATACACATGTAAACCAGTCTCAATACACATGTAAATCAGTCTCAATAAACATGTAAACCTGTCTCAATACACACACAAACCAGTCTCAATACACACGTAAACCTGTCTCAATACACACGCAAACCAGTCTCAATAAACACGTAAACCAGTCTCAATACACACGTAAACCTGTCTCAATAAACACGTAAACCTGTCTCAATACACACGTAAACCTGTCTCATTACACACGTAAACCTGTCTCAATAAACACGTAAACCTGTCTCAATACACACGTAAACCTGTCTCATTACACATGTAAACCCGTCTCAATACACACGTACACCAGTCTCAATACACACGTAAACCATTCTCAATACACACGTAAACCTGTCTCAATACACATGTAAACCTGTCTCAATACACAGGTAAACCAGTCTCAATACACATGTAACCCTGTCTCAATACACATGTAAACCTGTCTCAATAAACCGGTCTTAATACACACGTAAACCTGTCTCGATACACACATAAACCTGTCTCAATACACATGTAAACCTGTCTCAATACACAAGTAAACCTGTCTCAATAAACACGTAAACCAGTCTCAATACACACGTAAACCAGTCTCAATACACACGTAAACCTGTCTCATTACACATGTAAACCTGTCTCAATTCACATGTAAACCTGTCTCAATACACATGTAAACCAGTCTCAATACACATATAAATCAGTCTCATTACAAATGTAAATCTGTCTCAATACACATGTAAACCAGTCTCAATACACATGTAAACCAGTCTCAATACACACGTAAACCTGTCTCATTACACATGTAAACCTGTCTCAATACACATGTAAACAAGTCTCAATACACATATAAATCAGTCTCATTACACACGTAAACCTGTCTCAATACACAGGTAAACCTGTCTCAATACACACGTAAACCAGTCTCAATACACAGGTAAACCTGTCTCAATACACATGTAAACCTGTCTCAATACACACGTAAACCTGTCTCAATAAACACGTAAACCTGTCTCAATAACACAAACCAGTCTCAATACACAGTAAACCTGTCTCAATACACAAAACCGTCCAATAAACACGTAAACCAGTCTCAATACACACGTAAACCAGTCTCAATACACACGTAAACCAGTCTCAATACACAGGTAAACCTGTCTCAATACACACGTAAACCTGTCTCAATACACATGTAAACCTGTCTCAATACACATGTAAACCAGTCTCAATACACATAAACCAGTCTCAATACACATGTAAACCAGTCTCAATACACATGTAAACCAGTCTCAATACACACGTAAACCTGTCTCATTACACATGTAAACCTGTCTCAATACACATTAAACAGTCTCAATACACATATAAATCAGTCTCATTACACACGTAAACCTGTCTCAATACACAGGTAAACCTGTCTCAATACACACGTAAACCTGTCTCAATACACAGGTAAACCTGTCTCAATACACACATAAACCTGTCTCAATACACATGTAAACCTGTCTCAATACACACGTAAACCTTCTCAATACACACGTAAATGTCTCAATACACATGTAAACCTGTCTCAATACACATGTAACCCTGTCTCAATACACATGTAAACCAGTCTCAATACACATGTAAACCTGTCTCAATACACACGTAAACCAGTCTCAATACACACGTAAACCTGTCTCAATACACACATAAACCTGTCTCAATACACATGTAAACCTGTCTCAATACACACATAAACCAGTCTCAATACACACATAAACCTGTCTCAATACACATGTAAACATGTCTCAATACACACATAAACCTGTCTCAATACACAGGTAAACCAGTCTCAATACACAGGTAAACAAGTCTCAATAAAAACATAAACCTGTCTCAATACACACGTAAACCAGTCTCATTACACATGTAAACCCGTCTCAATACACACGTAAACCAGTCTCATTAAACATGTAAACCCGTCTCAATACACACGTAAACCAGTCTCAATACACACGTAAACCAGTCTCAATAAACACATAAACCTGTCTCAATACACATGTAAACCTGTCTTAATAAACACATAAACCTGTCTCAATACACACATAAACCTGTCTCAATAAACCTGTCTTAATACACACGTAAACCTGTCTCAATAAACACGTAAACCTGTCTCAATAAACAGGTAAACTAGTCTCAATACACACGTAAACCAGTCTCAATACACACGTAACCCAGTCTCAATACACAGGTAAACCTCTCTCAATACAAATGTAAACCCATCTCAATACACACGTAAACCTGTCTCAATAAACACGTAAACCTGTCTCAATAAACACGCAAACCAGTCTCAATACACATGTAAACCTTTCTCAATACACATGCAAACCAGTCTCAATAAACACGTAAACCAGTCTCAATAAACAGTTAAACCAGTCTCAATAAACACATGATCCTGTCTTAATACACATGTAAACCAGTCTCAATACACATGTAAATCAGTCTCAATAAACATGTAAACCTGTCTCAATACACACACAAACCAGTCTCAATACACACGTAAACCTGTCTCAATACACACGCAAACCAGTCTCAATAAACACGTAAACCAGTCTCAATACACACGTAAACCTGTCTCAATAAACACGTAAACCTGTCTCAATACACACGTAAACCTGTCTCATTACACACGTAAACCTGTCTCAATAAACACGTAAACCTGTCTCAATACACACGTAAACCTGTCTCATTACACATGTAAACCCGTCTCAATACACACGTACACCAGTCTCAATACACACGTAAACCATTCTCAATACACACGTAAACCTGTCTCAATACACATGTAAACCTGTCTCAATACACAGGTAAACCAGTCTCAATACACATGTAACCCTGTCTCAATACACATGTAAACCTGTCTCAATAAACCGGTCTTAATACACACGTAAACCTGTCTCGATACACACATAAACCTGTCTCAATACACATGTAAACCTGTCTCAATACACAAGTAAACCTGTCTCAATAAACACGTAAACCAGTCTCAATACACACGTAAACCAGTCTCAATACACACGTAAACCTGTCTCATTACACATGTAAACCTGTCTCAATTCACATGTAAACCTGTCTCAATACACATGTAAACCAGTCTCAATACACATATAAATCAGTCTCATTACAAATGTAAATCTGTCTCAATACACATGTAAACCAGTCTCAATACACATGTAAACCAGTCTCAATACACACGTAAACCTGTCTCATTACACATGTAAACCTGTCTCAATTCACATGTAAACAAGTCTCAATACACATATAAATCAGTCTCATTACACACGTAAACCTTTCTCAATACACAGGTAAACCTGTCTCAATACAAACGTAAACCTGTCTCAATACACTGGTAAACCTGTCTCGATACACACATAAACCTGTCTCAATACACATGTAAACCTGTCTCAATACACACGTAAACCTGTCTCAATAAACACGTAAACCAGTCTCAATACACACGTAAACCAGTCTCAATACACACGTAAACCAGTCTCAATACACAGGTAAACCTGTCTCAATACAAATGTAAACCCGTCTCAATACACACGTAAACCTGTCTCAATAAACACGTAAACCTGTCTCAATAAACACGCAAACCAGTCTCAATACACATGTAAACCTGTCTCAATACACATGCAAACCAGTCTCAATAAACACGTAAACCAGTCTCAATACACACGTAAACCAGTCTCAATACACACGGAAACCAGTCTCAATACACAGGTAAACCTGTCTCAATACACACGTAAACCTGTCTCAATACACATGTAAACCTGTCTCAATACACATGTAAACTAGTCTCAATACACATATAAATCAGTCTCAATACACATGTAAACCAGTCTCAATACACATGTAAACCAGTCTCAATACACACGTAAACCTGTCTCATTACACATGTAAACCTGTCTCAATACACATGTAAACAAGTCTCAATACACATATAAATCAGTCTCATTACACACGTAAACCTGTCTCAATACACAGGTAAACCTGTCTCAATACACACATAAACCTGTCTCAATACACATGTAAACCTGTCTCAATACACACGTAAACCAGTCTCAATACACATGTAAACCCGTCTCAATACACACGTAAACCAGTCTCATTAAACATGTAAACCCGTCTCAATACACACGTAAACCAGTCTCAATACACACGTAAACCAGTCTCAATAAACACATAAACCTGTCTCAATACACATGTAAACCTGTCTTAATAAACACATAAACCTGTCTCAATACACACATAAACCTGTCTAAACCTGTCTTAATACACACATAAACCTGTCTCAATAAACACGTAAACATGTCTCAATAAACAGGTAAACTAGTCTCAATACACACGTAAACCAGTCTCAATACACACGTAACCCAGTCTCAATACACAGGTAAACCTCTCTCAATACAAATGTAAACCCATCTCAATACACACGTAAACCTGTCTCAATAAACACGTAAACCAGTCTCAATAAACAGGTAAACCAGTCTCAATAAACACATGATCCTGTCTCAATACACATGTAAACCAGTCTCAATACACACGTAAACCAGTCTCAATAAACACGTAAACCTGTCTCAATACACACGCAAACCAGTCTCAATACACACGTAAACCTGTCTCAATACAAACGCAAACCAGTCTCAATAAACACGTAAACCAGTCTCAATACACACGTAAACAGTCTCAATACACACGTAAACCTGTCTCAATACACATGTAAACCAGTCTCAATACACAGGTAAACCTGTCTCAATACACATGTAAACCTGTCTCAATACACATGTAAACCAGTCTCAATACACATATAAATCAGTCTCATTACAAACGTAAATCTGTCTCAATACACATGTAAACCAGTCTCATTACACACGTAAACCTGTCTCAATACACATGTAAACCAGTCTCAATACACATGTAAACCAGTCTCAATACACACGTAAACCTGTCTCAATACACATGTAAACCTGTCTCAATACACATGTAAACCAGTCTCAATACACATATAAATCAGTCTCATTACAAACGTAAATCTGTCTCAATACACATGTAAACCAGTCTCAATACACATGTAAACCAGTCTCAATACACACGTAAACCTGTCTCAATACACATGTAAACCTGTCTCAATACACATGTAAACCAGTCTCAATACACATATAAATCAGTCTCATTACAAACGTAAATCTGTCTCAATACACATGTAAACCAGTCTCAATACACATGTAAACCAGTCTCAATACACACGTAAACCTGTCTCAATACACATGTAAACCTGTCTCAATACACATGTAAACCAGTCTCAATACACATGTAAACCAGTCTCAATACACATGTAAACCTGTCTCAATACACATGTAAACCAGTCTCAATACACATATAAATCAGTCTCATTACAAACGTAAATCTGTCTCAATACACATGTAAACCAGTCTCATTACACATGTAAACCGGTCTCAATACACACATAAACTGGTCTCAATACACACGTAAACCAGTCTCAATACACACGTAAACCTGTCTCAATACACAGGTAAACCTGTCTCAATTCACATGTAAACCTGTCTCAATACACATGTAAACCAGTCTCAATACACATATAAATCAGTCTCATTACAAATGTAAATCTGTCTCAATACACATGTAAACCAGTCTCAATACACATGTAAACCAGTCTCAATACACACGTAAACCTGTCTCATTACACATGTAAACCTGTCTCAATTCACATGTAAACAAGTCTCAATACACATATAAATCAGTCTCATTACACACGTAAACCTTTCTCAATACACAGGTAAACCTGTCTCAATACACACGTAAACCTGTCTCAATACACTGGTAAACCTGTCTCGATACACACATAAACCTGTCTCAATACACATGTAAACCTGTCTCAATACACACGTAAACCTGTCTCAATAAACACGTAAACCAGTCTCAATACACATGTAAACCAGTCTCAATACACACGTAAACCAGTCTCAATACACAGGTAAACCTGTCTCAATACAAATGTAAACCCGTCTCAATACACACGTAAACCTGTCTCAATAAACATGTAAACCTGTCTCAATAAACACGCAAACCAGTCTCAATACACATGTAAACCTGTCTCAATACACATGCAAACCAGTCACAATAAACACGTAAACCAGTCTCAATACACACGTAAACCAGTCTCAATACACACGGAAACCAGTCTCAATACACAGGTAAACCTGTCTCAATACACACGTAAACCTGTCTCAATAAACATGTAAACCTGTCTCAATAAACACGCAAACCAGTCTCAATACACATGTAAACCTGTCTCAATACACATGCAAACCAGTCACAATAAACACGTAAACCAGTCTCAATACACACGTAAACCAGTCTCAATACACACGGAAACCAGTCTCAATACACAGGTAAACCTGTCTCAATACACACGTAAACCTGTCTCAATACACATGTAAACCTGTCTCAATACACATGTAAACTAGTCTCAATACACATATAAATCAGTCTCAATACACATGTAAACCAGTCTCAATACACATGTAAACCAGTCTCAATACACACGTAAACCTGTCTCATTACACATGTAAACCTGTCTCAATACACATGTAAACAAGTCTCAATACACATATAAATCAGTCTCATTACACACGTAAACCTGTCTCAATACACTGGTAAACCTGTCTCAATACACACATAAACCTGTCTCAATACACATGTAAACCTGTCTCAATACACACGTAAACCAGTCTCATTACACATGTAAACCCATCTCAATACACACGTAAACCAGTCTCATTAAACATGTAAACCCGTCTCAATACACACGTAAACCAGTCTCAATACACACGTAAACCAGTCTCAATAAACACATAAACCTGTCTCAATACACATGTAAACCTGTCTTAATAAACACATAAACCTGTCTCAATACACACATAAACCTGTCTAAACCTGTCTTAATACACACATAAACCTGTCTCAATAAACACGTAAACATGTCTCAATAAACAGGTAAACTAGTCTCAATACACACGTAAACCAGTCTCAATACACACGTAACCCAGTCTCAATACACAGGTAAACCTCTCTCAATACAAATGTAAACCCATCTCAATACACACGTAAACCTGTCTCAATAAACACGTAAACCAGTCTCAATAAACAGGTAAACCAGTCTCAATAAACACATGATCCTGTCTCAATACACATGTAAACCAGTCTCAATACACACGTAAACCAGTCTCAATAAACACGTAAACCTGTCTCAATACACACGCAAACCAGTCTCAATACACACGTAAACCTGTCTCAATACAAACGCAAACCAGTCTCAATAAACACGTAAACCAGTCTCAATACACACGTAAACAGTCTCAATACACACGTAAACCTGTCTCAATACACATGTAAACCAGTCTCAATACACACGTAAACCTGTCTCAATACACATGTAAACCTGTCTCAATACACATGTAAACCAGTCTCAATACACACGTAAACCTGTCTCAATACACATGTAAACCTGTCTCAATACACATGTAAACCAGTCTCAATACACATATAAATCAGTCTCATTACAAACGTAAATCTGTCTCAATACACATGTAAACCAGTCTCAATACACATGTAAACCAGTCTCAATACACACGTAAACCTGTCTCAATACACATGTAAACCTGTCTCAATACACATGTAAACCAGTCTCAATACACATATAAATCAGTCTCATTACAAACGTAAATCTGTCTCAATACACATGTAAACCAGTCTCAATACACATGTAAACCAGTCTCAATACACACGTAAACCTGTCTCAATACACATGTAAACCTGTCTCAATACACATGTAAACCAGTCTCAATACACATATAAATCAGTCTCATTACAAACGTAAATCTGTCTCAATACACATGTAAACCAGTCTCAATACACATATAAATCAGTCTCATTACAAACGTAAATCTGTCTCAATACACATGTAAACCAGTCTCATTACACATGTAAACCGGTCTCAATACACACATAAACTGGTCTCAATACACACGTAAACCAGTCTCAATACACACGTAAACCTGTCTCAATACACAGGTAAACCTGTCTCAATACACACGTAAACCTGTCTCAATACACAGGTAAACCTGTCTCAATACACACATAAACCTGTCTCAATACACATGTAAACCAGTCTCATTACAAAAGTAAACCAGTCTCAATACACACATAAACCAGTCTCAATACACATGTAAACCAGTCTCAATACACAGGTAAACCTGTCTCAATACACATGTAAACCTGTCTCATTACAAACGTAAACCAGTCTCAATACACATGTAAACCAGTCTCAATAAACCAGTCTTAATACACATGTAAACCAGTCTCAATACACAGGTAAACCTGTCTCAATACATACGTAAACCTGTCTCAATAAACACGTAAACAAGTCTCAATACACACGTAAACCAGTCTCAATACACAGGTAAACCAGTCTCAATACACAGGTAAACCAGTCTCAATACACACGTAAACCTGTCTCAATAAACACATAAACCTGTCTCAATACACACGTAAACCTGTCTCAATAAACATGTAAACCAGTCTCAATACACACGTAAACCAGTCTCAATACACACGTAAACCAGTCTCAATACACACGTAAACCTGTCTCATTACACATGTAAACCTGTCTCAATTCACATGTAAACCTGTCTCAATACACATGTAAACCAGTCTCAATACACATATAAATCAGTCTCATTACAAATGTAAATCTGTCTCAATACACATGTAAACCAGTCTCAATACACATGTAAACCAGTCTCAATACACACGTAAACCTGTCTCATTACACATGTAAACCTGTCTCAATACACATGTAAACAAGTCTCAATACACATATAAATCAGTCTCATTACACACGTAAACCTTTCTCAATACACAGGTAAACCTGTCTCAATACACACGTAAACCTGTCTCAATACACTGGTAAACCTGTCTCAATACACACATAAACCTGTCTCAATACACATGTAAACCTGTCTCAATACACACGTAAACCTGTCTCAATAAACACGTAAACCAGTCTCAATACACACGTAAACCAGTCTCAATACACACGTAAACCAGTCTCAATACACAGGTAAACCTGTCTCAATACAAATGTAAACCCGTCTCAATACACACGTAAACCTGTCTCAATAAACACGTAAACCTGTCTCAATAAACACGCAAACCAGTCTCAATACACATGTAAACCTGTCTCAATACACATGCAAACCAGTCTCAATAAACACGTAAACCAGTCTCAATACACACGTAAACCAGTCTCAATACACACGGAAACCAGTCTCAATACACAGGTAAACCTGTCTCAATACACACGTAAACCTGTCTCAATACACATGTAAACCTGTCTCAATACACATGTAAACTAGTCTCAATACACATATAAATCAGTCTCAATACACATGTAAACCAGTCTCAATACACATGTAAACCAGTCTCAATACACACGTAAACCTGTCTCATTACACATGTAAACCTGTCTCAATACACATTAAACAAGTCTCAATACACATATAAATCAGTCTCATTACACACGTAAACCTTTCTCAATACACAGGTAAACCTGTCTCAATACACACGTAAACCTGTCTCAATACACTGGTAAACCTGTCTCAATACACACATAAACCTGTCTCAATACACATGTAAACCTGTCTCAATACACACGTAAACCTATCTCAATACACACGTAAAGATGTCTCAATACACATGTAAACCTGTCTCAATACACATGTAACCCTGTCTCAATACACATGTAAACCAGTCTCAATACACATGTAAACCTGTCTCAATACACACGTAAACCAGTCTCAATACACACGTAAACCTGTCTCAATACACACATAAACCTGTCTCAATACACATGTAAACCTGTCTCAATACACACATAAACCAGTCTCAATACACACATAAACCTGTCTCAATACACATGTAAACATGTCTCAATACACACATAAACCTGTCTCAATACACAGGTAAACCAGTCTCAATACACAGGTAAACAAGTCTCAATAAAAACATAAACCTGTCTCAATACACACGTAAACCAGTCTCATTACACATGTAAACCCGTCTCAATACACACGTAAACCAGTCTCATTAAACATGTAAACCCGTCTCAATACACACGTAAACCAGTCTCAATACACACGTAAACCAGTCTCAATAAACACATAAACCTGTCTCAATACACATGTAAACCTGTCTTAATAAACACATAAACCTGTCTCAATACACACATAAACCTGTCTCAATAAACCTGTCTTAATACACACGTAAACCTGTCTCAATAAACACGTAAACCTGTCTCAATAAACAGGTAAACTAGTCTCAATACACACGTAAACCAGTCTCAATACACACGTAACCCAGTCTCAATACACAGGTAAACCTCTCTCAATACAAATGTAAACCCATCTCAATACACACGTAAACCTGTCTCAATAAACACGTAAACCTGTCTCAATAAACACGCAAACCAGTCTCAATACACATGTAAACCTTTCTCAATACACATGCAAACCAGTCTCAATAAACACGTAAACCAGTCTCAATAAACAGTTAAACCAGTCTCAATAAACACATGATCCTGTCTTAATACACATGTAAACCAGTCTCAATACACATGTAAATCAGTCTCAATAAACATGTAAACCTGTCTCAATACACACACAAACCAGTCTCAATACACACGTAAACCTGTCTCAATACACACGCAAACCAGTCTCAATAAACACGTAAACCAGTCTCAATACACACGTAAACCTGTCTCAATAAACACGTAAACCTGTCTCAATACACACGTAAACCTGTCTCATTACACACGTAAACCTGTCTCAATAAACACGTAAACCTGTCTCAATACACACGTAAACCTGTCTCATTACACATGTAAACCCGTCTCAATACACACGTACACCAGTCTCAATACACACGTAAACCATTCTCAATACACACGTAAACCTGTCTCAATACACATGTAAACCTGTCTCAATACACAGGTAAACCAGTCTCAATACACATGTAACCCTGTCTCAATACACATGTAAACCTGTCTCAATAAACTGGTCTTAATACACACGTAAACCTGTCTCGATACACACATAAACCTGTCTCAATACACATGTAAACCTGTCTCAATACACAAGTAAACCTGTCTCAATAAACATGTAAACCAGTCTCAATACACACGTAAACCAGTCTCAATACACACGTAAACCTGTCTCATTACACATGTAAACCTGTCTCAATTCACATGTAAACCTGTCTCAATACACATGTAAACCAGTCTCAATACACATATAAAACAGTCTCATTACAAATGTAAATCTGTCTCAATACACATGTAAACCAGTCTCAATACACATGTAAACCAGTCTCAATACACACGTAAACCTGTCTCATTACACATGTAAACCTGTCTCAATTCACATGTAAACAAGTCTCAATACACATATAAATCAGTCTCATTACACACGTAAACCTTTCTCAATACACAGGTAAACCTGTCTCAATACACACGTAAACCAGTCTCAATACACAGGTAAACCTGTCTCAATACACATGTAAACCCGTCTCAATACACACGTAAACCTGTCTCAATAAACACGTAAACCTGTCTCAATAAACACGCAAACCAGTCTCAATACACATGTAAACCTGTCTCAATACACATGTAAACCAGTCTCAATAAACACGTAAACCAGTCTCAATACACACGTAAACCAGTCTCAATACACACGGAAACCAGTCTCAATACACAGGTAAACCTGTCTCAATACACACGTAAACCTGTCTCAATACACATGTAAACCTGTCTCAATACACATGTAAACCAGTCTCAATACACATATAAATCAGTCTCATTACAAATGTAAATCTGTCTCAATACACATGTAAACCAGTCTCAATACACATGTAAACCAGTCTCAATACACACGTAAACCTGTCTCAATACACATGTAAACCTGTCTCAATACACATGTAAACAAGTCTCAATACACATGTAAACCAGTCTCAATACACACGTAAACCTGTCTCAATACACACGTAAACCTGTCTCAA
>CM026389.1:27079416-27098832 GCA_014843695.1 Archivesica marissinica
TAAAGAATAAGATTTACGAACATTGACGAACAATTAAGAGCAATAGGTAATAATTAAAATTATTAATGCTGAATTTTCCCCTTTTTGTTGAGGTCCATGCACTACCATAGTTAGGGAAACGAGCAGCAAGCGATATAACCACTATGATAATGATGATGGTATTAATAATGATAATGATAATGAAATTTACAGGCTCATATGATTCAATGTCTAATTTTGTTAAAATACTTAAGTGATTGCATTAATATTGTTCATTGTTTTCATGAAATTGTAAATGGTGTACATAAATGTTATGTAAATGTTGTAAATGTTGTTATGTAAATGTTGTTATGTAAATGTTGTAAATGTTGTTATGTAAATGTTGTTATGTAAATGTTGTTATGTAAATGTATGTAAATGTTGTTATGTAAATGTTGATATCATTTAAATAACAAAGAGGAGTGTGTATATTCATTGCACATATATCTGTATATACTTGTATATAATACTGAATAATTATATATCTTACCGCATTTTGGTGAGCATCCCCTGATGACACGAACATAATCTGTGCAAGCATCAATGCCACCGACAGGTTCGCGTGGATCATTATCTTCTCCTTGTTTAACATTCTGAAGAAAATATGTACAAAACTGGGACTGGTCTACCAGGTTTTTACAGACGGATCTGTAGTCCAGTGGTAACACGCTGGACTGGTACTCCAGGGATCGTAGGTTCGATCCCCCGTCTGATCCTAATACAATTAACAGTCTTTCAGATGGGACGTTAAACCGAGGTCTCGTGTCGCTGCTTTACACCGTGCACGTAAAAGAACCAGAGGATACTCTGGAATGGATCTCTGTCTGTATCATGCACTTTCCTCCAAAATCTAAAATGACTAATATATTCAGGAGGCGTCGCTCATATGGGCAACCGTTAGCGACGATAAATAAACGTAAAACACACACACTACCCGGTTAGACAGATATAGTTCTCACATATGCACTGTCGCACGACATGTGTATTGGCTTAGCATTATCATATGCTTCTGTTTGTACAGAAATAGTTCACAAAACAATATATGTACAATAGCATACTGTATAAGTAGATATATTGGCGGAGGTTTTATTTTGGCTATATTGGCGGTCAGTAACGATTCCGCCAAATCTAAACCTCGCCAATATAATGCATCTTAACTTATCGTCAATGTTTACAACATGACATACAACAGTATGTATACAGGCTTTTAGGCAAGGCATTTAAATTCCACATTGTCTCTTCTCTCTCCCTCGTGGCGATGGATTCCATCAGGAATGAGGTATCGAGAGCGATTAATATAAGCTGTAAGAACTTACTTCGCAATCGAGCTAAATATATTTGTAAAAAACCTGTTGACAGTGGGGCTGCAACAATAGCTACAACAACAATTACAACAACAACAACGATAACTGATTCATATTTCATATATAAACGGCCACACTTTTACGGGCGTTTATATATACACCATATTGATCTTAGTAATTAATTGATTATCGATAAGTCTGCCTGGGGCTCAATTTTGTTACTAGTATTGACAATGTAATATAACAGTAAAACCCATTCATTGCTGTAAGTTCACCTGCCAGACTTGTCCGTAGTCTAGGTTATCCCAATGTCTTTAATTTCGGTTAGAATACACGAACATGATACTGTATGTACATATTTCGTCATAATTATTGGAGCGTTCAGAGATACTCCAGAGAGTACAGACGCCCCAATATCTATGACGCCCCAATATCAATGACGCCCCAATATCAATTACGTCACCACAATAACGCCCCAATATCAATGACGTCCAACCAATATCAATGATGCCACACCAATATCAATGACGCCCCACCAATATCAATGACGCCCCAATATCAATGACGCCCCACAAATATTAATGACGCCCCAATATCAATGACGCCCCACCAATATCAATGACGCCCCACCAATATCAATGACGTCCCAATAGTTGTTATTGGGATGTCCGTGGTTTGAATAATCGTGTATACGTTACGCCCATGTATTAGTGTCAAAACAAGTCCTTTAGACATCTAGCTACACAGAGTAGTATGTCCGTTAATTACAATAGTGGTGTGTGACCGCTACAAAAACGTACACTATATTTATACAGACTCACTTCAGATAAATGTAGCAAATGAGCGTCATAGCAAGACATGCAATAGATAAGCTACACCCGACCGCGGTCAACGTGAACAGCGCTTGCTGACTGTGTATGGATATCTGAAATGAATCGTGAATTCGTGTATTTTAAATCGTGAATTCGTATACTAGCTATGTAGTTGAAATTGTGTAGACGAAATAGAAATGATGACATAGGATTGATGCAACTATATGAACATACTTTATACCTTTTATGTATCAATGGAGAACACGCTGAACGTGTATTTGATGAAAATAATAGTTGACTGAAGAACATAAATGTATTGAACACAGAATATATTATATGCCTCGGCGAAAAGATAAATTTCGAACAATATGTACGTTACAAAAGACGAGACGTGATTTCAAGTGTTCTTACGTTTTCTGTCTCTATGTACATAACTAGAATGGCAAAGTTTGTCAAATGATTACATTCACACGAGGTATGGGAAGAATTCGTGGAGACCACAGCACAACCTGTTGTTGACCATGTCCTGGAAAAACAGAAAGTTACGTTCATGATGTTATTGAAATATGTGCTTTGCTAGAAGTAATAGTACTATAAATGTCTATACATGTAATGTTAACATTCAGACTAAATGTCCGCATTGGGGACTCCGTGCACCGGTAGTTAGGGTCGTTAATTAATATGACTTGCCCCGCACAGGTTCGAATTTCACTTGCAATGCCGAATTCATTATTTCTCCCGATCTATTGTGACAAGTGAGTTGAACGACCTTAGGCAACCAGCCACGGAGGTCATAGTAAGTTTAGTATGGCACATTGGGTGGATCGAAACTACGATCCAGCATGCTAGAGCAGTAGGACAACACGTTTTCTTTAGAATAAAATAATAACAAGAACAACTATTACATATAAATGTATAACTATGTAATAGAAGGACCATTGAACATTTACTCTGCATACTACACACTCGGATAGTGTATTGAGTGACTGTATATACATGATAAAGTGCATACTTTAGTAATTAAATGCAAACATGTTGACAATAACATGAAACCCTGTCCAGCATACATGTAATATACACCACATCCCTGCTGGAACATCCGGGAATCATATGGGATCCAATTATTGTTTCAACTAAGTAAAAGATTGACCTGGCCATTTCTGGATTCCAGCTCAAGCGAGTATTTCTATGTGCACATCAGTAAAAGCTTGGAATTAGTTCCCTGAAAACAATTGGACAATTTTAATACCTATAATATGAATACATAGCAGTAATTCTTATCACATAAATTCCCATTCGTTCAGAAAAGAATAAAAATAGGATAAAATTATTATCTTACTTTTTCGAAAAGTCCCAGAATGTGCACAGCCGTTTAGCTTCTTGTTTCTGCTATATATAAAACAATACGAACACTATTTATAAGGAACAAAGGCTGTTCTCAGTATTCCTCCTTTATTTACATAGCTTATGTACACACGTTCTCATAGTATGAATACATGTACAGTCTACATTCGCTATGTCGAATTCCGTCGGACCGAACAAAATACTTCGACATAACCGAAATTTGACTTAACGAAATTCAATATAAACGGAGCCAGTTATATGTAACATGATAGTGTCTGAAACGGGACTTTGATCCTACTTCGAGATAACCGGATAATTCGACATAACCGACTTTGACATAACGGATGTAGACTTAGTTTATACAAATTTATTTTAGCTCGATTGCGAAACAAGTTATTACAACTTATATTAATCACTCTCGAGACCTCATTCCTGATGGAATCCGAGAGAAGAGGCAACATGGAATGTAAATGCCTTGCCAATCGTAATGGCTCCAGCGGGGGGGGGGCTCGAACTCCAGACCCTTCGCACTTGAAGCGAACGCGCTTCCACTGCGCTACCACGACTTCCATGTAGAATGTATAACATACTGTATTGTACTATTTAATTGTGGTTGATATTTACACAGGAATTCTCAATAACTGAATTTATGTCATAATCATGTTCAAACTAACTGCCACCATTTCTAAACGCGTTGCTATCATGTAATGCTACTTGTTACTACACTTTTACCCAAGTATTTCAAACCAGTACCGTAGCCAGAGGCAACTTTCAACCGAGGCAATATAGGTGGTCCGGGGTCATGATCCCCCTTAAATATGTTGGGGTATAGAAGAGAATTCCTGCGTTTTCTGATTTTAAACGTATAATTATGTACTGACCAGCTCTCTAGCAGTCAACATTTTATACAGCAAAGGAATATTTTTTTGCAGTTTATTTATTTAATTTTTCATTATTATTTTTGCTTTGGAAATTTTAACCGAGGCAGCTGCATGTGTACATTGTTCATGTATATACAAAATAGATATTCTTATTTTGACTTGGATAGTCTTTCGGTCTCCATTCGGCTATCTCCGTACTCCGTAGCCCCGTTTCTCAGTAACACACCATAATAGCAAAGAAATTAATGTACTCATATCATTTTGGCACATGTCTTAATAGTAATGCTGCATAAATAAATGTGATTTTTTAGATATTTCAAAATTGCAAAAACTAAAACTTAATCAACTTTAGAAGTACGAGATATATATTTAGACTATGTAATGTAAGTATTAAATTGTTGTGTACTCCGTCAATATGTGTTTTCATCTCAAATATAATGGCACTTTCTTCGGTAATGATGTCTTGTACTTTACCAACTTCCACTGTGTTGCCTACACACAAAAAATAGACAGACGAAATGAATTACGCATTATTAATTTACGGAATGTAATATTCAATACAGAATTAGGGAATAAAACGTTATGTACAGAGCAGTAGCTGTTAAGACAAATGCAACCAAAGTAAGTATAACCACAGGAACGTGAAAGTTTATCCATAAGCCACCAAAGGTCTCGTAACTCTATCCTAGGACACCCCCCTCTATTAAAAAAAGATAGAGGGCGTGTCCTAGGATAGAGTTACGAGACATTTGGTGGCTTATGGATAAACTTTCAAGTTCCTGTGGTATAACTTGTTACGTATACATGTCTATACATGTACAAGCAAATACTAGTAAGCAATGACGCTCGATACCGATTGTCGATTCTGTGTGTTTTACGTTTATTTATCGTCGCTACCGGTTGTCCATACGAGCGACGCCTCCTGCAGAGATTTGTCATTTTAGATGTTTGGAGGATAGTGCATTGATACAGACAGAGATCCATTCCAGAATCTCCTATGGTTCTTTAACGTGCACGGTGTAAAGCACCGACACGAGACCTCGGTTTAATGTCCCATCTGAAAGACTGTTAATTGTATTAGGGTCAGACGTGGGATCGAACCTTCGATCCCTGGATTACCAGTCCAGCGTGTTACCACTGGACTACAGGTCCGCCTGTATGATTGTCGATGCATTGTCAATACCGACATTATGAATTGTTTTCGTTTATATGCGTTTATTTCTCGTCGCCCCCTGGTTAATCGTGGCGACACCTCCGTAAGTATATTAGTCATAGTATTATATGGAGGATAGTGCAAGATACAGACGGTGCTCCAATTATATGGAGGATAGTGCAAGATACAGACGGTGCTCCAATTCCAGAAGCAGCCATCGTTCTTTTACATGCCAGACGTATAGCTAATATATATTAGGGTCAGGCACCAGCTGTTCAGCGTGCTACTACTGGGACACTGACCCGTCTAGATAATGTACTGTGACCGAGACTACATGGCTGCTACATGCTAGACTGTCACGGACATAACATGGCCGCTTTACGTTACATTTGTCATATTGGACCGTCACATACGTTACGTTTGGCAGTGAATACATAGCTATTGTATGGGACATTTGTCATTTAACCTGTAACGGACATAACATGACTGCGATACGCTACCTTTGATATTGGACTGTCATGGAGAATACAGGTCTGCGATACGTTACACATACGTTACGCTTGATAATGAATACTGTTGTATGGGACATTTGTCATTTAACCTGTAACGGACCTAACATGACTGCGATACGCTACCTTTGATATTGGACAGTCATGGAGAATACAGGTCTGCGATACGTTACACATACGTTACGCTTGATCATGAATACTGTTGTATGGAACATTTGTCATTTAATCTGTAACGGACATAATATGACTGGTGTATGCTACAATCTGACATATTCGACTGGCATGGAGACTACATGTCTGCAATAATTATACGTCGTTTTGACATATTCAGCTGTAACAAATATTACATGACTATGATATGTTACATTCTATTTTTTGGCCACGGAGATTATATTGCTGTTATACGTTACTTCATACATGTTGAACTGTGACAAATACTACATGATTGAATTATTTTACCGTTACATATTGGGAATTACGTTTCTGTGATACGCTAAGTCACACATATTGAACTCTTACGAAGTCTGTGGTACGCTAACTTTGATATATTGAACTGTCATGGAGACTACATGACTGCGTTACTGTACCTTTGATATATTGGACTGTCATGGAGACTACATGAATGCGTTACAATACCTTTGATATATTGAACTGTCATGGAGACTACATGACTGCGTTACTGTACCTTTGATATATTGGACTGCCATGGAGACTACATGAATGCGTTACAATACCTTTGATATATTGGACTGTCATGGAGACTACATGTCTGCGGTACTGTACCATTGATATATTGAACTCTTATGTATACTACGTGACTGCGGTACGCTACCTTTGATATATTGAACTGTCAATGAGACATGGCTGCGTTACAATACCTTTGATATATTGGACTGTCATGGAGACTACGTGACTGCAATAATTATACGTCGTTTTGACATATTCAGCTGTAACAAATATTACATGACTATGATATGTTACATTCTATTTTTTGGCCACGGAGATTATATTGCTGTTATACGTTACTTCATACATGTTGAACTGTGACAAATACTACATGATTGAATTATTTTACCGTTACATATTGGGAATTACGTTTCTGTGATACGCTAAGTCACACATATTGAACTCTTACGAAGTCTGTGGTACGCTAACTTTGATATATTGAACTGTCATGGAGACTACATGACTGCGTTACTGTACCTTTGATATATTGGACTGTCATGGAGACTACATGAATGCGTTACAATACCTTTGATATATTGAACTGTCATGGAGACTACATGACTGCGTTACTGTACCTTTGATATATTGGACTGTCATGGAGACTACATGACTGCGTTACAATACCTTTGATATATTGGACTGTCATGGAGACTACATGACTGCGTTACAATATCTTTGATATATTGGACTGTCATGGAGACTACATGACTGCGTTACAATATCTTTGATATATTGGACTGTCATGGAGACTACATGACTGCGTTACAATATCTTTGATATATTGGACTGTCATGGAGACTACATGACTGCGTTACAATATCTTTGATATATTGGACTGTCATGGAGACTACATGACTGCGTTACAATATCTTTGATATATTGGACTGTCATGGAGACTACATGACTGCGTTACAATATCTTTGATATATTGGACTGTCATGGAGACTACATGACTGCGGTACAATACCTTTGATATATTGGACTGTCATGGAGACTACATGACTGCGTTACAATATCTTTGATATATTGGACTGTCATGGAGACTACATGACTGCGTTACAATACATTTAGTTTATACAAATTTATTTTAGCTCGAGACCTCATTCCTGATGGAATCCATCGCCACGAGGGAGAGAGAAGAGGCAACGTGGAATTTAAATGCCTTGCCTAAGGGCACAACCGTAACGGCTCCAGTGGGGCTCGAACTCCGGACCTTTCGCACCTGAAGCGAACGCCCATCCACTGCGCTATCACGACTTTGATATATTGGACTGTCATGGAGACTACATGATTGTGGTACAAGACCTTTGATATATTGAACTGTCAATGAGACATGACTGCGCTACAATACCTTTGATATATTGAACTGTCACGGAGACTACATGACTGCTGATATGTATGTTACTTGCACGTACAATGTTGTCCATTTTCCTGTATGTGATCGTTGATACACGAATATCTAATAAGAAAATGGGAAATAGTATCTGGGTTTTCTTGCAGAAACTTATTTATTCCATGTTCACGTATATCCCATACATGCAGCTTATGGAAAGCAGTGCTATATATGGTGGTTCCATTTTCTCGTATATCCCATACATGCAGCTTATTGGAAACAATGATATATATGGTGGTTCCATTTTCTCGTATATCCCATAAATGCAGCTTATGGGAAACAATGCTATATATGGTGGTTCCATTTTCTCGTATATCCCATACATGCAGCTTATGGGAAACAATGCTATATATGGTGGTTCCATTTTCTCGTATATCCCATAAATGCAGATTATGGGAAGCAATGCTATATATGGTGGTTCCATTTTCTCGTATATCCCATAAATGCAGCTTATGGGAACAATGCTATATATGGTGGTTCTATTTACTCGTATATCCCATAAATGCAGATTATGGGAAGCAGTGCTATATATGGTGGTTCCATTTTCTCGTATATCCCATAAATGCAGCTTATGGGAAACAATGCTATATATGGTGGTTCCATTTTCTCGTATATCCCATAAATGCAGCTTATGGGAAACAATGCTATATATGGTGGTTCTATTTACTCGTATATCCCATAAATGCAGATTATGTGAAGCAATGCTATATATGGTGGTTCCATTTTCTCGTATATCCCATAAATGCAGCTTATGGGAAACAATGCTATATATGGTGGTTCCATTTGCTCGTATATCCCATCATGCAGCTTATGGGAAACAATGCTATATATGGTGGTTCCATTTGCTCGTATATCCCATACATGCAGCTTATGGGAAACAATGCTATATATGGTGGTTCCATTTTCTCGTATATCCCATAAATGCAGCTTATTGGAAACAATGCTATATATGGTGGTTCCATTTTCTCGTATATCCCATCATGCAGCTTATGGAAAACAATACTATATATGGTGGTTCCATTTGCTCGTATATCCCATAAATGCAGCTTATTGGAAACAATGCTATATATGGTGATTCCATTTGCTCGTATATCCCATCATGCAGCTTATGGAAAACAATACTATATATGGTGGTTCCATTTGCTCGTATATCCCATAAATGCAGCTTATTGGAAACAATGCTATATATGGTGGTTCCATTTACTCGTATATCCCATACATGCAGCTTATTGGAAACAATGCTATATATGGTGGTTCCATTATGGGAAACAATGCTATATATGGTGGTTCCATTTTCTCGTATATCCCATAAATGCAGCTTATGGGAAACAATGCTATATATGGTGGTTCCATTTTCTCGTATATCCCATAAATGCAGCTTATGGGAAACAATGCTATATATGGTGGTTCCATTTTCTCGTATATCCCATACATGGATGATACAGCTTATGGGAAACAATGCTATATATGGTGGTTCCATTTTCTCGTATATCCCATCATGCAGCTTATGGAAAACAATGCTATATATGGTGGTTCCATTTGCTCGTATATCCCATCATGCAGCTTATGGAAAACAATACTATATATGGTGGTTCCATTTGCTCGTATATCCCATCATGCAGCTTATGGAAAACAATACTATATATGGTGGTTCCATTTGCTCGTATATCCCATAAATGCAGCTTATTGGAAACAATGCTATATATGGTGGTTCCATTTACTCGTATATCCCATACATGCAGCTTATTGGAAACAATGCTATATATGGTGGTTCCATTATGGGAAACAATGCTATATATGGTGGTTCCATTTTCTCGTATATCCCATAAATGCAGCTTATGGGAAACAATGCTATATATGGTGGTTCCATTTTCTCGTATATCCCATCATGCAGCTTATGGAAAACAATGCTATATATGGTGGTTCCATTTTCTCGTATATCCCATCATGCAGCTTATTGGAAACAATGCTATATATGGTGGTTCCATTTTCTCGTATATCCCATACATGCAGCTTATGGGAAACAATGCTATATATGGTGATTCCATTTTCTCGTATATCCCATACATGCAGTTTATGGGAAACAATGCAATATGTTTTGGTATTATTGTCTATTATAAATGCGTACAAAATAACAATTAACAGTAAACAATACAAATGACTAGCCAACAATCCAGGAGAAACATTCAGAACGTATGCACAATACCCAAAATAAAAGCATTCCATTTACCTGAATCCATATCTCTGCCGTGTTCAAGGATAGTATTGGACAGTTGAATATGTGTGTCGGTATGTGATTGGTTCACAGTCACTCTGGAACCTCCTTCGTCATATTTTATTATCGTTGAGACAAAAACTGAAAGTAAATAAATGGCCAAATATGCAATAAAGTGAAATTTGAGATATAACAGCGGTGTAGGTTAGCTACACGAGCGATATCCCCGCGGAAAGGATTTGTTGTTTTAGAAGTTGGAGTAGAGTACAATCATGCCGAGAGCCTCATTTCAGAGGCTTCTCTGGTTCTTTTATGTACACGGTGTACAACATTGACAAGAGACAGGGCCATTGGTTCGCAGTCATCTCTGGAATACCAATCTATCGTGTAGACCACTGGACCATATTTACGCAAAGCCTGCATGCCAACTGTCGATCACAGACGGATATGTAGTCCAGTGGTAACACGCTGGACTGGTAATCCAGGGATCGCAGGTTCGATCCCCCGTCTGACCCTAATAAAATTAACAGTCTTTCAGATGGGACGTTAAACCGAGGTATCGTGTCAGTGCTTTACACTGTGCACGTACATGAACCAGAAGAGACTCTGGAATGAGTCTCTGTCTGTATCATTGCACTATCCTCCAACAATCTAAAATGACTAATCTGTTCAGGAGGGGTCGCTCATATGGGCAACTGGTAGAGACGATAAATAAACGTAAAACACACACACAACAGTCGATCATTTAGATTCCACGTTGCCTCTTCTCTCTCCCTCGTGGCGATGGGTTCCATCAGCAACGAGGTCTCGAGCGTGCTTAAGATTAATATAAGTTGTAAGAACTTGTTCCGCAATGGAGCTAAGTGTAGATTAGCCGTCAAGTGATGAACAATGGCTCCCATGGGTGGGTGAGGGTAGATGGATCACTAAATATTACATTATTTAATAATACATTATTCAGTTATATTCTCAACAGTTTCTTGTATCTTTTTTATATTCTTCATCGCAGGCTTTACGCATGCGTAAACTTTATTTAATTTACAACTACATTATTGCGTAACAGGCTTATTAACAATGTTTATTAATCATTCTCGTTGGCGCAGATTAAAGCGTATATATGGTCCCCCGTGCGGGAAACCAGAGTACCCAGAGAAAACACACCTGTCCCAGAGTACCCAGAGAAAACACACCTGTCTGATCTGGCGACGACCATACCATCTCACATACTTCCCCCGTCCGAGGATCGAACCCGGGTTGTATTGGATAGATGGGAGCTTGCTAACTTTGGCTTTAATCGAACATGATTACGTATAGCTGACGTACATACTATACTACTAATATTAATCTTGTTCAACAGTGTCGTACCAACGTTATCGGTGGCGACTGTCATTCCGTGTGTACAGACTGGTATTTTCTTGACAAGTTCTTCTCCGACGTACATAATGTCGGAGAACAGGTCCATCTGAAAAATGTAATACATACACGTATATTGCACATATATAAAAGTAATATCCAATCACTCACTTATATACTGTAATGGTGTAGATATCATGATAAAATATGTTCTTATCCAATTCCTAGAATCCTAGTTATATCTATATACATTTTTATTTATATTTCCATATATTATTGTCATGGGTAAATGTTTAAAATTGCATCTGTAATTGTGAAGCGCAATAGAATAATATTTAATTTTTGCGCTATATAAATGCTATGTATTTGTATTTATACTAGTATAGACTAGATAGATAAGACGGAACAGACGGATCCGTAGTTCAGTGGTTAACACGATGGACTGGTAATCCAGGGATCACAGGTTCGATCCCCCGTCGACCCTAATAAAATTAACAGTCTTTCAGATGGGACTTTAAACCGAGTTTACACCGTGCACACAAAGGAACCTGACGAGAATCTGGAATGAGTCTCTGTCTGTATCATTGCACTATCCTCCAAAAATCTAAAATGAATAATCTCTTCGGGAGGCGTCGCTCATATGGGCAACCGGTAGCGACGATAAATAAACGTAAACAAATAAAAGAGATAAGTCGGACATTGCATACAAATAGAATGAGAACAATGTCCTTATTCGCAACTATGTGGTAAGTAAATTAACAATTATTAAAGATGGAAATACAGTCAAACCTGTGTTAGTGATCACCTCCATTAAGCAGCCAAACTATATTAAGCAGTCAGTTTCCAGATTCCCAATATATGTTGTTTTATTATACATTGACCTCTATTAAACAGCCACCTGTGCTAAGTATCCACTTTCTGTGATTCCATTGGCTGGCTGCTTAACACATGTTTGACTGTATATGCCATCATTCACAATCCAAAGCTACTGACGGGCCTTCGTGGCCGGTCCGTTATGCTCGTTGGCTTTAATTAACCTACCCCTCACCGCTGTAGGTTCGAATTCATCCATGTGAGGAAGCTATCCAGCTGGTTTGTGGAAGGTCGGTGGTTCCACATGGATGCCCGCCCGTGTCTGAGCCAATGCTTGGAGGTACACATGGGGCCTGCGTAATTGGTTGTAGGCGCATCTGTGGTATTATTCCACAACACTATGCTTCAAGGAAACAAATGGATATAGTTTGGTGCTATGGAGTAAGATCACAGGTCGCCTACAACATTGACACAGGTGCGCCTCCAGACATTGACTCTAAGTCAAGGTGCGACATGAATGTACGAACAAACAAAGCAAAGGCTAAGCAATCGCAACACGTAGAATACATTAAATAGAAACTACAAAAACAACAACAACAAGAAAAAAACAAAAACAACAGTGACACATTCGAAAGATCACATACAATTCACCCTTACGGCAAATCCTGTTTATAACATAACATAGCAAAATAAATAATTGTGTAGACCATGTATGCTAGTGACCGATTTACCTTCAGTTCATTCGATTCTTTCCCTATTCCGTTGTCGCTAGCTGCAAGTTGTACGGTTTCTGCGAAAACCTGCGTTTATTAAACAGAACAGGGTGGAACAAGGCACCATTTCCAGTAAGTGATCCTTCTTGTTTAGATCAAACATAATTTATTCGGATCAAATACATGCATAGATAAATAAACACAATATATTTTATCTTTACATTGAAATAGATATGGATTGAGAAACAAGCTTATGCGAATCCCTTTCCATGTTGGAGTACATGTGGAGTTCAGTAAAACCTATTTATATTTAAGAAATAATAAGTATCAACCGTGGTATATCGCAGAATAACCCGAGTTTGAAGTTCTTATGCGTAGAAATATATCACGAAGGCCGAATTCTAACACGACTTACTTCTAATAATTTTAGACGAGAATCAAAGGAGTATTTTCTTCAAACGCCGTAAATGGAATAGCCAAAACACGGTGCGCGCGCAGCATAGTTCAAGGTAGGTATATCGCAGAATTACCCGAGGTAGATTTTACTCTACACGTATGTATGTTATTAGCTGGGTCGTGTTAGAATATATATTATAGAAAAGATAGATAGTTTATTTTTAAAGTTCAACCTGTACATATAATCAATACAAACAATACAATACACGTGAACAGCCAGCCCCATGGGCTTCAGTTGTACTAACAGCAGGGCCATCGCTCGCATTTGAAAGTGGTCCGGCCAAATAGTAGGACTGGAAGTGCGACTTGTCTATGCGATCCGGAGTCGTGTTGTCCCGGAAAAAGATTCCAGATATCTTTACTCACATTCCATACATAGTAGTTCAATAGGAAAAATAAACATTTACAATACATAAACTATTTGATACAAATAAAAGTAGATGACAATTATTCGAACGTCAATCCATCTAGAGCTTTAAGCTTTCGATTAAATCCATTTTCATTCTGTATAAAATTTATATGTAATGTACATTGTGAATGAATAAATATGTTTAAACCAATCCATCTAAAGACAGACAATTTCTAAGCAATAAACTGGATTTTGGGTTTCTGTTCAGGAGATCAACATTTACTAGATTATATCATGTAAAGCTTTGAAAGAAAATTCCAGATACGTTGCCCAAATTAGTGTGTATTCAGTACCATAGCCAGAGGCAAATTTCAACCGAGGCAATCTAGGGTGGCCCGGGGGCATGTTCCCCCTTAAAAGTGTTGGGGGTATTGAAGCGATTTCCTGCGTTTTCTGATATAGCTTTATACTCTATCAGTCAACATTTTATACAGGAAGGGGATATTTTATGCATTTTATTTATTTAATTTTTCATTTATTTTTTTTGCTTTGGACATTTTAACCGAGGCAGCTGCCTCGATGTGCCTCAGTGTGGCTACGGGCCTGGTGTTTATATTAACGAGTAAATATTTGTTATTTTATTAGCTTGTGTAAATTATTCCATTGATAAACTAACAGTCCCATCCACAACGTGTTTGTACTCCGATTCTTTATATCCTTGACGATATCGTGGAGAACAGAACTTGCCATTATCTGTGACATTTCATTTTGCTCATCTACACAATAGTTTTAACCATTCCATTGTCTTATTCTCCCTTTAGTTATAGATATTGAATGCAATTATGTCCGAATCGTCGCCATCACCAAGTAGCGATAGCCCCATCCGTGATAGAACCCTGACAGAGGATGTAATATACGTGGCATGTTCTGTTTCTCTGTAGCAATTTCCTCCGACAACATGATTCTGTTGATCTATCTTCCTCTAATGTCAAACCCCTCGCGTCAAAACCCGCAAAGAAGCTAATAGTATGAGTAGTTAAAAGCATAACTATATAAGAAAGCAATGAAAAATCAGTTGGGTTAAGAAATTAAAAGCAGCTGGGCAGAACAACTAGGGGCTGGCATGATCAATACAGCAAACCACCGTTCTGGTATTGAATTGCTCTGTGGTAGGGAGATGGACAATGTCAGCAGTGAGATCGATTCCAATGGTAGATTGTTCTTGGTAGAACGGAAAACTAGAAGTCTGTAGTTGCTGTAATTAACCTATAGCTTAAGGAATGGCAGTGGCGTGCGGGTGGGGGAGATGGGTGACTAGGTAATTTCAATGGGGATTTCGCCTACATCTCTCATATATTTCGGGAGCGCTATTATATACAGTCTAGCTACCACTATTGAGAAGAAGTTCACACCGATGTTCTGTGATTACGAAGTCCGAAACGGTAGGCCTACACTAATATATATGCTTTATGTCTCTGTTCCATTTTCGGACTGGTAACCATAGACTCAGTTTTTCCCCTTGAAAGTATGAATTCCATTACATGCTAAAATTTTCATTTTTTGCAACATTACGAAAAAAATCATATTCCCCGAATTTACTATTTACTATATTGCTATTTAGAGAGCTACAAATACATACAACCAACTCCCTTAAACTGTTATAGACAGTCCAGAAACATCTAGCAATCTGTGCGCGTGTGTCATAATGAATCACTTTAGACGTGTCTAGAATTCACGATATTAAATAACGACATAATTCCATAAACCGTAGTCCACTACTTAATCCATGGCGTGTGCATCCAGCAGATATTAGAAATAAACGTATCCGCGTTGCAAGCGACACATTCGTATAGATCACAGTCCAAAGCTTTAGACTGGTACATGTAAGTTCATTTTATTACACCTATTGAAATACATTCGTCTGATATGTCTACCAAAAACTCTGAAGGAAATCCGTCGAAAAAAGGACGAAAAAAACGAAAAGCAAACTCTCCATTGCTAGTAGACAGTGGTCAGTGTAGTGAAACCGGTTTATCAGGATATAAAACAGGTGGGGTGAGTGACAATACACACTTATATGTAAACAAACGGGCCAATATAAGTGAGAGGGATTTGATGGCTTCACCTTTAAATACTATGAACATGAATCCAAATATGACCTCACCCATAACGGGGTATGCACCGTACACTTATGGACAACCACAGGGACCTCCGTTCTACCAGACGACCCCAAACTCACCACCCCCCCCCCTGGGCTACCGAATTGTTGGAGGACATGAAAGCTCTGAAACTATCCATCCCCAAAATAGAAAGCATTGAAAAAACTGTTACATGTATAAACCAGAAAATTACAGATATGGAATCCAAAGTCGGGCAACTAGACAAAAGAGTTATAGAAGTGGAATCTTCTTGCACATTTATCAATAGCGAAACGGAAACGTGCAAAAGTGAACTCAGCCAAGCTAAAGTTGAAATAAAAAAACTACATAATTCATGCAAATCACTAAACGACAATGTACAACAATACGAAGCAGAAAACAGTTTATTAAAAACGAAACTAACTGAGATGGAGGCGAGATCCATGAGAGATAATCTCATGTTCTATGGGATACAGGAGATAGCGACCGAGAACTGTGAAGAACTAGTCAAAACATTTATAAATACACACTTAAACATAGAAACCGACGAAATAGTACTCGATCGAGTCCATCGTATCGGACCAAATACAGCGAATAAACCACGACCGATAGTCGCCAAATTCCATTATCCAAAACAGCATGAACTTGTAAGACAAAAATCATACACGGTAAAAGATGCCATGAAAGCCGCCGCCGTCGGCGTCGGTATACAACGACCAAAGGATATACGGGATGCTCGTAAAGAACTGTATTCGGTTATGAAACGCGAGGAGAAGACAGGAAAAAAGGTGAAATTGATAGGAGATAGACTGTATATCAACGATATTCTATACAAACCAGAAAAAACACCGACGACAGGATCTGGCTGAGGAAGTCAAGAGGAAGAACTCCGGATTCTTACATGGAATGTGAACGGATTAACGCGCAAGTTAGCTGACCCAGACTTTCTTACTATTATATGTGACTATGATGTTATCTTCTTAACAGAAACGTGGTTAAACCAAAACACTAACTTTAATTTATGTATAAAATATTATACATGTGATCATATATATGGCAATAAGACTCCAACTGTTAAAAGAGGTAGATGCAGTGGTGGCATCTCCATATATTACAAAAATAAACTCAGAGATAAAATAACTATTGTAGAACAGCTACAGTGTGGAGTTTTATGGGTAAAATGTGACCATGACTTGTTTCACTTTCAGCAAGATATGTTTATATGTACTGTATATATCCCCCCTAGTAATTCTAGAGTCTTGGAACAATCCGATATAGATTTTTTTGAACAAATAGAAAACGGGGTTGAAAAATACCAGTTATTAGGTAAAATATTAATAAACGGTGATTTCAATAGTCGTACATCAGATTTATTGGATACGCTCAATTATGACATATATCTTGATAATACAGACCAACTATCTAATAGTGTTGACATTCCGATCCGGGTGAATAGAGATCGCATTGTCGACATTTACGGTAAACGGTTACTTTCATTATGTAAATCTTCAAATCTATTAATTGCAAACGGTCGATTATTGCATGACTCAGACATCGGTGAATTCACATTTCATAATGTAAACGGATCGAGCTGCGTCGACTACGTGTTACTTAGCTTGGAAGATTTCGAGTATATTACACACTTCATGATTAATGACCCGACCGAATTTTCAGATCACTCCGCTATTAGTATTCATATAGAACTAACACGCCCACCCGAACGATCATGTGACGAAGACAATACTCCCAAAACTCGTATACAATGGGACGAATCACTTATCCATGACTTTCGCGAGAAATTGTTGAATAATTATGACACGCTTCTACACCTATCAAATACTATCGATATGAGAAATACTGACGATACGGTGACCAGTTTTACTAAATACATATAGGTAAACGCGTTTGAAATATTCGGTCGAACAAGGAAATGTGAACACAATAATAATAATAACAGAAATAACAAGTTTAAGAAAAAGAAATGGTTTAATGGGCAATGCTATGTAAAACGACAAGAAATTTATTAAAGCAAGAAACCAATTTAGTAGAAATAAATCTGAATCAAATAAACTTTTATTCTTAGAAAAAAAGAAACTATATAATAAATTTAAAAAACAGACGAAAAAATCATATCTAGAAAAAGAACGGTACCACATCTCAAATTTAGCAAAATCACAACCAAAACAATTTTGGAAAACTATCAAAACCCAGTATAAAACATACAAACCAACTTCAGATAAACTCACTGCATCGGAGCTACATACACACTTTAAAGATTTATTCGGAGGGAATACTACACCACAAACTCCAAATATTAACATCCCATTGATCCATGATGAGGAATTAGATATATTGATAACAGAATCAGAACTTAAGTAAGCTGTTTATGCCCAAAATAACTGCAAAAGCCCAGGAAATGATGAGTTAATAGCAGAAGTATCTAAATACTCTATTGATATTTTAACCCCATTTTTACTAAAATTATACAACAAACTATTTATAAATAGTGAATATCCCAACACCTGGGGTGATGGCATTATAGTCCCAATCTTTAAAGGGGGAAATATTAATGACGCAAAAAACTATAGGGGCATAACTCTAATAAATATACTTAGTAAGATTTATTCACATATTTTACTCAGTCGCCTAACCAAATGGTCGGAGAAACATAATAAAATCTCACCTAACCAATTTGGGTTCCAGAAAGGAAAATCCACAACGGATTGTATCTTTAATTTATACGCCATCATTGCAAAATTATTAAATAGTAAGAATAAAGTGTACTGTGCCTTTCTAGACATAGAAAAGGCATACGATAACGTAGACAGAACTTTACTATGGCAAAAACTTATAAACGAAAATGTTAGTTTAAGAATAATAAATGCCATAAAAGCCATGTATAGTACGGTTAGAGCATGTGTTAGGTATAATTCCACTTCAGAAATGTTCCATTCACATATCGGGGTCAAACAAGGTGATCCGAGCTCCAGCTTGATGTTATATTATACAATATATTAATTCCGATATAGATGGAATTTTGACAATAGATGAAATTAAAATATTCATGTTGCTTTTTGCTGACGATGCTGTCTTACTTGCATATAAACCAGAAGCACTACAGTCCATGTTAAACGACGTACAACAATATTGTAACTTGTGGGGCCTTAAAATAAATATTAAAAAAACTAAGATCATGATCTTCGAAAAAGGGCGACACACACATTATGATTTTTATCTCA
>CM026389.1:27099832-27154652 GCA_014843695.1 Archivesica marissinica
TATAAGAGTAACAACATGTTCAATCCAATCAATAAAACTATTATATAATAGTGATCACTACATTGTAAAAACAGACAATACAAAAACATAATCTCCAAGTATGGGTACAATGATATGCATTGTCAGAATTTGATTGGCTGGATTGAAGTTGCACACTTCTTGTGTATTGTGTAACTTTTGTACTACACATTTAACTGGTCACTTGTGAGCAGATAGTGGAACAGCAATGTTCATATCTTGAGATGGATCTGTATGAACTAACTGTGGTTCTGGTAGGTTTCCCGACCCTGACTTTTAAACTACAATGAATTTATTTATTTGTTATTAGTTAGTTATCGCGTGGATAAACGTAAAACACACACACACACACACACCTGTGGTATAAAAACATTTTATCAAAGGATCCAAGGATGCCTCTGAAATGTGTGCGTCTTCTGTATCTTGCAATATCCACCGAAACAATCAAATTGACTACATAAATATACTTCTGGGGGCATTGCCCCGGTTTAACAGTGGGTGAGAGATCGACGATACATAAATATTTAATAAAAAAGAATCACAAAACAAACAATTCATGCTAAACGTGTAGAATATGATACTTTATATATCGCAGTTGTGAAATGTACGTGTTTCTTTTTCTATTTTCCCTACAGTATATGACACACCGATTTTCATTGGAGCAATAGCAATCCGCGACAAAGGCAACACGTATTTTGATTGGTTGTCGCGTCCTGACACGTGGTCTATGCAGATGAATGTCACCATTGACGAGACCAATGTGGACGACATTTGTATCAAACTACGACACGAATCCTTGTCCTCGACAAGCTGCACAACCACAATGCCAGTTACAGTGTGTGAAACATGTGAGTTAAACCAGCAGTCCGCCTCCCCGTGGGTGTTTTGAAAATCATTCGACATTGTTGTATCAAGTTTGGTAATTCGGTCTTATTTGATTGTAATTAGTATCGCCAATTACAAACGTATTCGTAAGTTGAATCAGTCTCATTGGCCTCGATGGTAATGGAGGGAGCTTTGTATATAGACATAGTTTTAGCGTTTTAGCTCGATTGCGAAACAAACAAATTATTACAACATTAGATCAATCGCTCTCGATACCACATTCCTGGTGGTATCCATCGCCACGATGAAGAACGAAAAGGCAATGTAGATTTATGTGTTGTGCCATACTGAGAACGCTACCACCACTGTAGTTATAACGGGAATCGAACTCACAACCGTCTCGCTTATTAATCGAACGCCATATGGAGAGAGGAAGACACTGCATAATGACGACCGTATGCAATATGTAATCATAGCCCAATTGTTCCAGCAATTTAATACTATCGCTATGCATGCACGCCTTCCAGTTCTATATATACAAGAGGACATAGAAAACGCACACTTCGGATAAGTGTGTTTTTACATGAAAAACAATAACTATATAAATACATAGTTTTAAACATTTTGGATTATTTTTAGTTGTTCAGTTTGTGTTTTGTGATAAAGATGTGATATATCTTATTTCGTTTTCATGTAATGATAATCATATAATGTAGGTGTGCGTTTTCTATATGTCCTCTAGTATAGTTGCACATATACCATTCGTCACGGTAAGGTCCGTGAATGTAATTGCGCATACTGACTAATAATGCTGTGAAATCAACCTCATCACATGCAGTAAATTTATTATACAAATTTATTTTAGCTCGATTGCGAAACAAGTTATTTCAACTTATATTAATCACTCTCGAGACCTCATTCCTGATGGAATCCATCGCCACGAGGGAGAGAGAAGAGGCAACGTGGAATTTAAATGCCTTGCCTAAGGGCACACTCGTAACGGCTCCAGCGGGGCTCGAACTCCGGACCTTTCGCACCTGAAGCGAACGCGCATCCACTGCGCTATCACGACTTACATGCAGTAAAATGAATAAAAGTTGTTAAAAAGAAATCATTGAAAACCATAAAAGAAAATGAAGATATGTGTTATTAGTGTAAAATGGAATTTTTTTCATTAAGAGAATAATATCTGATCTTACACTAATAAACTCAAATCTTCGTTTTGTTTTATGATTTCCAATGGTTTTTTGGCTAATATATGTTTTATACACTATTAGTCATATTTACTGCCGTTGTCTGGAGCCTCATTTCACTACAAGTCACAACCGCACAACCACTTAAATTAATGTGAACATTAGCAATAACAAACATAACTGTTCGCAGGGCCACTCGGGTCCATCCTCCACCAATGACAGTTGGAGAGCCACCATATGGCCCGAGCTGTTGGTGCAACTTTAAACAATGTCGAGTTCTATGTGTCATTTGTGACCAAATAATTATTTTTATATTTTTTTTTACGTTTTTATTTATCGTCACTACGGGTTACCCATATGAGCGACGTCTCCTGAAGAGATTAGTCATTTTAGATTTTTGGAGGATAGTGCATGATACAGACAGACCCATTCCAGAATCTCCTCTGGTTCTTTTGCGTGCACGGTGTAAAACACCGACACGATACCTCGGTTTAACGTCCCATCTGAAAGATTGTTAATTTTATTAGGGTCAGACGGGGGATCGAACCTGCGAACCCTGGATTACCAGTCCAGCGTGTTACCATTGGACTACATATCCGTCTGTGCCTCATTGTCACAATATATGCATACCTCTGTTGTATACGCTTGCTTTTGTTCTATGCAGACAATGTGTCAAAATGCTTTGGCGCGCCGATTCGCACCGAAGTAGCTGTCAACACCACCAATTCGACAACTTCTCAGATTAGCCAATCAGTAGATAAATCAATGTACGAAACGAGTGTTGCAGGCAATGCTACAGATTTATCCGCCACCATGACAGTGTCTATGGAAGTAGAAACTATTCCTGTTGGAGTACAACTCGTACACATCGGAAATGACACGGACATAGAAACTATTGATGTTGCCAAAACACAATTACCTCCAAGCACGACAATGTACATGGAGAACACAGATAATATGCATGCAGTGGATGAAATCGGCAGTGACAGCGAAATTAAATCGATTGATGTGACCGAAACACTTGTCCCAGAGAGTTCACGTGAAGATATAATAGATGTTTCACAACATCTTAATAATTCATTAGAAGATGCACCAGAACCTACAGTGCTGCCTCCAGACTACAACACGAGACTGCTTGCAACAAATGGTGTCAACTTAGCAGAATTTCTATTCAACATACCTAGCAATAATGGAACACGAAATATGAGCTTCAGTTCACTGATATCGCAAATTATCGGCCGATCCAATGTTTCAAAAGACCCCATGCCAACCACAGTGCCGCCCACTATGACAACTATAGCGGGATCAAGTTCGACGATGACCAATACGCCCAGTATGCCGTTCAATTTGACAAACGGACCGCCAGTGAGAGAAGTGAAATTTCAGACAGCAACAGATGGCAAGTGGTTTCACGGGGGAGTGCACATTTCCGGAATGAACAGCGGTTCGGTAAGTTGTGATTGTGTGTGTGTTCTACGTTCAAAATTAACAGTCTTTCAGATGGGACTTTAAACCGAGGTCTCGTGTCGGTGCTGTACACCGTGCACGTAAAAGAACCAGAGGAGACTCTGGAATGGGTTTCTGTCTGTATCATTACACTATCCTCCAAAAATCTAAAATGACTAATCTCTTCAGGAGGCGTCGCTCATATGGGTAACCGGTAGCGACGATAAATAAACGTAAAACACACAAGATATCAGCTATTTACGCGACTTTACCTCCCACCATAAGACACAAACAAACAAAACAAAATGTGTGAAATTAGTTTTCCTCATTGAATGTTGAAGTTAGATACCAACCATTAAGGTTAAACACTCGTACATGTATGGACATAATTTTACATCTCTCTTGAACGTTATAATCTCTTGAATCCTTGAAGTTGGGTAGCTACACAGGCACAAGGCAAAACAATGTTTTGCCCTATGGCCATACGTCATGTGTCTGTGAGTAAGCATTGTTGTATATTATATGACAATAGGGCAAAAGTAAAATGATGTCTTGTGTCTGTGGGTAAGCATTGTTGTATACTATATGACCATAGGGCAAAAATAAAAGTATGTCTTGTGTCTGTGGAACAAACAAAACCAACAAAAAAAAAACCCAAACAAACAAAACCGTCTTGTGCCTGTGAGTAAGCATTGTTGTATACTAAATGACCATAGGGCAAAAATAAAAGTATGTCTTGTGCCTGTGAGTAAGCATTGTTGTATACTAAATGACCATAGGGCAAAAATAAAAGTATGTCTTGTGCCTGTGAGTAAGCATTGTTGTATACTAAATGACCATAGGGCAAAAATAAAAGTATGTCTTGTGCCTGTGAGTAAGCATTGTTGTATACTAAATGACCATAGGGCAAAAATAAAAGTATGTCTTGTGCCTGTGAGTAAGCATTGTTGTATACTAAATGACCATAGGGCAAAAATAAAAGTATGTCTTGTGCCTGTGAGTAAGCATTGTTGTATACTAAATGACCATAGGGCAAAAATAAAAGTATGTCTTGTGCCTGTGGGTAAGCATTGTTGTATACTAAATGACCATAGGGCAAAAATAAAAGTATGTATTGTGCCTGTGAGTAAGCATTGTTGTATACTAAATGACCATAGGGCAAAAATAAAAGTATGTCTTGTGTCTGTGGGTAAGCATTGTATACTATATGACCATAGGGCAAAAATAAAAGTATGTATTGTGCCTGTGAGTAAGCATTGTTGTATACTAAATGACCATAGGGCAAAAATAAAAGTATGTCTTGTGCCTGTGAGTAAGCATTGTTGTATACTAAATGACCATAGGGCAAAAATAAAAGTATGTCTTGTGCCTGTGGGTAAGCATTGTTGTATACTAAATGACCATAGGGCAAAAATAAAAGTATGTCTTGTGTCTGTGGGCAGCTACAATTAACCTCCATACGTTGCCATCCAATGCCAACATTGAGCTATACAATCAAGGTAATGAATATAAAATGCGTATTTCAAAATGCTTTTTTAAGCTTTGAATGAATCCATTGTTTCATTCGTTGGCAGATCAGGCCTTGGTCGCCATTACTTATTGATAGCCACAGGACCAAGTCGCAACACTTGCAAAACATGAGCCTGGTATTGAACGCACTGAAACGCACACAGCACGTCGATAACTATACCATACAGGTACGTATATACCATACAGGTACGTATATACCATACATATACCATACAGGTACGTATATACCATACAGGTACGTATATACCATACATATACCATACAGGTACGTATATACCATACAGGTACGTATATACCATACAGGTACGTATATACCATACAGATACGTATATATCATACAGGTACGTATATACCATACAGGTACGTATATACCATACATATACGTATATACCATACAGGTACGTATATACCATACAACGTATATACCATACAGGTACGTATATACCATACATATACGTATATACCATACAGGTACGTATATACCATACAACGTATATACCATACAGGTACGTATATACTATACATATACGTATACACCATACAGGTACGTATATACCATACAGGTACGTATATACCATACAGGTACGTATATACCATACAGGTACGTATATACCATACAACGTATATACCATACAGGTACGTACATACCATACATATACGTATATACCATACAGGTACGTATATACCATACAGATACGTATATACCATACAACCTATATACCATACAGGTACGTATATACCATACAGGTACGTATATACCATACAGGTACGTATATACCATACAGGTACGTATATACCATACAGGTACGTATATACCATACAACGTATATACCATACAGGTACGTATATACCATACAGGTACGTATATACCATACAGGTACGTATATACCATACAGGTACGTATATACCATACAACGTATATACCATACATGTACGTATATACCATACAAGTACGTATATACCATACAGGTACGTATATAACATACAGGTACGTATATACCATACAGGTACGTATATACCATACAGGTACGTATATACCATACATATACGTATATACCATACAGGTACGTATATACCATACATGTACGTATATACCATACAGGTACGTATATACCATACAGGTACGTATATACCATACATATATGTATATACCATACAGGTACGTATACAGGTACGTATATACCATACAGGTACGTATATACCATACATGTACGTATATACCATACAGGTACGTATACATGTACGTATATACCATACAGGTACGTATACAGGTACGTATATACCATACAGGTACGTATACAGGTACGTATATACCATACAGGTACGTATACAGGTACGTATATACCATACATGTACGTATATACCATACAGGTACGTATATACCATACAGGTACGTATACAGGTACGTATATACCATACAGGTACGTATACAGGTACGTATACAGGTACGTATATACCATACAGGTACGTATACAGGTACGTATATACCATACAGGTACGTATATACCACACATGTACGTATATACCATACAGGTACGTATATACCATACAGGTACGTATATACTATACAGGTACGTATATACCATACAGGTACGTATATACCATGCAACGTATATACCATACAGGTACGTATATACCATACAACGTATATACCACACAGGTACGTATATACCATACAGATACGTATATACCATACAGGTACGTATATACCATACAGGTACGTATATACCATACAGATACGCATATACATACAGGTACGTATATACCATACAACGTATATACCATACAGGTACGTATATACCATACATGTACGTATATACCATACAGGTACGTATACATGTACGTATATACCATACAGGTACGTATACAGGTACGTATATACCATACAGGTACGTATACAGGTACGTATATACCATACAGGTACGTATACAGGTATGTATATACCATACATGTACGTATATACCATACAGGTACGTATATACCATACAGGTACGTATACAGGTACGTATATACCATACAGGTACGTATACAGGTACGTATACAGGTACGTATATACCATACAGGTACGTATACAGGTACGTATATACCATACAGGTACGTATATACCACACATGTACGTATATACCATACAGGTACGTATATACCATACAGGTACGTATATACTATACAGGTACGTATATACCATACAGGTACGTATATACCATGCAACGTATATACCATACAGGTACGTATATACCATACAACGTATATACCACACAGGTACGTATATACCATACAGGTACGTATATACCATACAGGTACGTATATACCATACAGGTACGTATATACCATACAGATACGCATATACCATACAGGTACGTATATACCATACAACGTATATACCATACAGGTACGTATATACCATACAGGTACGTATATACCATACAGGTACGTATATACCATACAACATGTATATCATACAGGTACGTATATACCACACAGGTACGTATATACCATACAGGTACGTATATACCATACAGGTACGTATATATCATACAGGTACGTATATACCATACAGATACGTATATACCATACAGGTACGTATATACCATACAGGTACGTATATACCATACAGATACGTATATACCATACAGGTACGTATATACCATACAGGTACGTATATACCATACAACATGTATATCATACAGGTACGTATATACCATACAGGTACGTATATACCATACAACATGTATACCATACAGGTACGTATATACCACACAGGTACGTATATACCATACAGGTACGTATATACCATACAGGTACGTATATATCATACAGGTACGTATATACCATACAGATACGTATATACCATACAGGTACGTATATACCATACAGGTACGTATATACCATACATGTACGTATATACCATACAGATACGTATATACCATACAGGTACGTATATACCGGTACGTATATACCATACAGGTACGTATATACCATACAGATACGTATATACCATACAGGTACGTATATACCATACAACGTATACACCATACAGGTACGTATATATCATACAGGGACGTATATATCATACAGGTACGTATATACCATACAGATACGTATATACCATATAGGTACGTATATACCATACAGGTACGTATATACCATACATGTACGTATATACCATACAGATACGTATATACCATACAGGTACGTATATACCATACAGGTACGTATATACCATACAGATACGTATATACCATACAGGTACGTATATACCATACAACGTATACACCATACAGGTACGTATATATCATACAGGGACGTATATACCATACAGGTACGTATATACCATACAACGTATACACCATACAGGTACGTATATATCATACAGGTACGTATATATCATACAGATACGTATATACCATACAGGTACGTATATACCATACAGGTACGTATATATCATACAGGTACGTATATACCATGCAACGTATATACCATACAACGTATATACCATACATGTACGTATACTTAAAAGTATGCCTTACTCAATACCGAACGGTGACATTGAAGAATATACATGTGCACGTCCAGTTATATGTTCATCCAGTCCGTGGCTTTAATTTTACTGTCCGCCTCAGTTGTCGAGCGGTTACTGTCGCTGACTTGTATACCACTGTATTCGAGCCACTCTCAAACCGCGTACCTTTATATGAAAACGTTGTTTCATACGGAGATTGGTGCACCAACTACTGGTTAACCGCTGGAACCTGTCCAGGAAAGGTGTTGTTCGGTTAAACTGCCCGTCGCTCAATTAGGCAAGTGGTAGCGACGTTAAATAAACTTAAATAAAATTAATTGTGCATCCACACGTGGTCGTGCACGGGTCTTCCGCCCCCCCCCCCCGAAACACCTCCTGCTCGATCTATGTCCTTTACCTATCATCGTCTTGTATATTCCAATTAACTCGCGGTACATGTTGTAACACAACACCATTAAGCGTATTCACTGTCGGGTTACAATTTAACATAACATAAAAGGCAACACAATATTGTAAGTATAGGATATAAGCCGAAAACGATCCAATATGTAAAATATTGGATTGCATGAGGCGCGTACCGCCGAAGACAGTGCCAATATTTTACATATTGGATCCGTTTGAGGCTTATATCTTAATTAAAAGACACACTTATATTACAAGATGTTACTGTAAATTGTTAATTTCGTACATTTACGTATAGGATTTGATCAAATACACTGGCCTTTTGACAGCAGTCCAATATTAATAATAATGGACTACACGTACAAAGGTACGACGTCACGACAGTGTTTTAATCCAATATGTAAAATATTGGACTGTGTGAGGCGCGTAGCGCTGAAGACAGTATCAACATTTTACATATTGCATCCGTTTGAGGCTTATATCTCACTTAAAACACACACTTTATACAACATGTTTATTTCGTACATTTACACGTAGTGTTTAATATAATACTCTGGCATTTTGTGTGTGGTTTACATTTATTTATCGTCGCTACCGGTTGCCCATATGAGCGACGCCTCCTGAAGAGATTAGTCATTTTAGATTTGTGGAGGATAGTGCAATGTTACAGACAGAGAGCCATTCCAGAGTCTCCTCTGGTTCTTTTACGTGCACGGTGTAAAGCACCGACACGAGACCTCGGTCTAAAAGACTGTTAATTGTTTTAGGGTCAGACGGGGGATCGAACCTGCGATCCCTGGATTATCACTGGACTACAGATCCCTCTGGCATTTAGACATCAGTCCAATATGTATGTCATGTTAAAACACTGTCGTATATGAGAAGTTTATGGTAGACTGCTTCAAACGAATATAACGCACGGGTTTCCCGTGTTCACGGACTCGTATAGGAATGTAATTGTCTGACTATTTTATTGATTGATTACACACGTGTTGATAACAGACGAATGTATTTCAATAGGTGTAATAAAATGAACTTACATGTACCAGTCTAAAGCTTAGGACTGTGATCTATACGAATGTGTCGCTTGCAACGCGGATACGTTTATTTCTAATATAATGCTGGATGCACACACGCCATGGATTAAGTAGTGGGTGGACTACGGTTTATGGAATTATGTCGTTATTTAATATCGCGCATTCTAGACACGTCTAACGTGATTCATTATGACACACGAGCACAGATTGCTGTAGATGTTTCTGGACCTCTAAATTGGCTTACAAAAAAGTGTAGATCCAGATGAGCCGGCTCGTGACGCCACGCTACTACCATTTCTTAAGTTATAGGTTAATAACAGCAACTATATACTTCTAGTTTTCCGTTCTACCAAGAACAATCTACCATTGGAATCGATCTCACTGCTGACATTGTCCATCTCCCTACCACAGAGCAATTCAATACCAGAACGGTGGTTTGCTGTATTGATCATGCCAGCCCCTAGTTGTTTTGCCCAGCTGCTTTTAATTTCTTAGCCAAACTGATTTTTCATTGCTTTCTTATATACTTATACTTTTAACTACTCATACTTTTCGTTTCTTTCGAAATTGCTACAGAGAAACAGAACATGCAACGTATATTTAAGAAATAATAAGTATCAACCGTGGTATATCGCAGAATAACCCGAGTTTGAAGTTTGTATGCGTAGAAATATATCACGAAGGCCGAAAGCAGAATAACCCGAATTTGAAGTTCTTATGCGTAGAAATATATCACTTCGCCCTTCGTTATATATTTCTACGCATAAGAACTTCAAAGTCGGGTTATTCTGCGATATACCACGGTTGATACTTATTATTTAGATTCTAACACGACTTACTTCTAATAATTTTAAAGGAGTATTTTCTTCAATCGCCGCTGCATTTGGCTTTCGAAATTTCCTCCCGCTTAAGGGGTGATGACGTTATTTTCTATGGAAAATATCAATCTAGTGCATAAATGAACAAAAGTTGTAACTAATCAATAATTTTATTAATTTTGTCAAATAAAACTGTACAGAATAGTAACGGAAACGTTACTTAACAGAAAAACAAGACGGACAAGAGATTATCTGATTCTAAAAATAGCTCACTTCCATGAATTCCCACGGTATGTTTTACAAACATCACGTGACTTTCATTCATAAAACTTTACACGCATTGTATAAATGGAATAGCCAACACACGGTGCGCGCGCAGCATACTTCAAGGTAGGTATATCGCAGAATAACCCGAGGTCGATTTTACTCTACAAGTATGTATGTTATTAGCTGGGTCGTGTTGAATACAAATGATATCTTCTGTCATGTTTCTATCACGGCTGGGGCTATCGGTACTTGGTGATGGCGACGATTCGGACAGAATTGCATTCAATTGCTAAAACTAAAGGGAGAATAAGACAATGGAATGGTTAAAACTATTGTGTAGATTAGCAAAATGAAATGGCACAGATAATGGCAAGTTCTGTTCTCCACGATATCGTCAAGAATATAAAGAATCGGAGTACAAGCACGTTGTGGATGGGACTGTTAGTTTATCAATGTAATAATTTACACAAGCTGATAAAATAACAAATATTTACTCGTTAATATAAACACCAGGCCCGTAGCCACACTGAGACACATCGAGGCAGCTGCCTCGGTTAAAATTTCCAAAGAAAAAATATGCATAAACTATCCCTTTGCTGTATAAAATGTTGACTACTAGAGAGTTGAAAGGTCAGTACATAATTATACGTCTAAACTCATTAAATCAGAAAACGCAGGAAATCACTTCTATACCTCCAACACTTTTAAGGGGGAGCATGCCCCCGGACCACCCTAGATTTCCTCGGTTGAAATTTGCCTCTGGCTATGGTACTGAATACATACTAATTTGGGCAACGTATCTGGAATTTTCTTTCAAAGCTTTACATGATATAATCTAGTAAATGTTGATCTCCCGAACAGAAACGCAAACTCCAGTTTATTACTTAGAAATTGTCTTTAGGTGGATTGGTTTAAACATATTTATTCATTCATAATGTACATTACATATAAATTGTATACAGAATGAAAATGGATTTAATCGAAAGCTTAAAGCTCTAGATGGATTGACGTTCGTATAATTGTCGGAGGTTGGTGCACCCAAGTACTGGTTAACCGCGGGAGCCTGCCCAGGAAAGGTGTTGTTAGGTACACTGCCCGCCGGCGATATAGCCCGAAATGGTGCTGATGCAGGCGTACAACCCGAAATATAACATATAACTTGTTTGATCTAAACAAGAAGGATCAATTACTGGAAATGGTGCCTTGTTCCACTCTGTTCTGTTTAATAAACGCAGGTTTTCGCAGAAACCGTACAACGTGCAGCTAGTGACAACGGAATAGGGAAAGAATCGAACGAACTGAAGGTAAATCGGTCACTAGCATACATGGCCTACACAATTATTTATTTTGCTATGTTATGTTATAATTGAATACATGCCGTCCAGGATTTGCCGTACGGGTGAATTGTATGTGATATTTCGAATGTGTCACTGTTGTTTTTGTTGTTGTTGTTGTTGCTTTGTTTGTTCGTACATTCATGTCGCACCTTGACTTAGTGTCAATGTCTGGAGGCACACCTGTGTCAATGTTGTAGGCTACCTGTGATCTTACTCCATAGCACCAAACTATATCCATTTGTTTCCTTGAAGCATAGTGTTGTGGAATAATACCCCAGGTGCGCCTACAAACAATGACTCAGGCCCCATGTGTACCTCCAAGCATTGGCTCAGACACGGGCGGGCATCCATGTGGAACCACCGACCTTCCACAAACCAGCTGGATAGCTTCCTCACATGGATGAATTCGAACCTACAGCGGTGAGGGGTATGTTAATTAAAGCCAACGAGCATAACGGACCGGCCACGAAGGCCCGTCCGTAGCTTTGGATTATGCGGATGGCATATACAGTCCAACCTGTGTTAAGCAGCCAGCCAAGGGAATCACAGAAAGTGCATACTTAGCACAGGTGGCTGCTTAATAGAGGTCAATGTATAATAATTTAATAAAACAACATATTGGGAATCTGGACACTGACTGCTTAATATAGTGTGGCTGCTAATGGAGGTGATCACTAACACAGGTTTGACTGTATTTCCATCTTTAATACTTGTTAATTTACTTACCACATAGTTGCGAATAAGGACATTGTTCTCATTCTATTTGTATGCAATGTCTTGGCAGTTTCTTACGGAGTTTGGTGTACCCAAGTACTGGTTAACCGTTGGAGCCTGTCCATGAAAGGTGTTAGGTAAACTGCCTGCCGGCGATATAGCCCGAAATGGTGCTGATGCAGGCGTAAAACCCGAAATATAACATAATGCAATGTTCGACTTATCTTTTTTATTTGTTTACGTTTATTTATCGTCGCTACCGGTTGCCCATATGAGCGACGCCTCCTGAAGAGATTATTCATTTTAGATTTTTGGAGGATAGTGCAATGATACAGACAGAGACTCATTCCAGATTCTCGTCAGGTTCCTTTATGTGCACGGTGTAAACTCGGTTTAAAGTCCCATCTGAAAGACTGTTAATTTTATTAGGGTCGACGGGGGAATCGAACCTGTGATCCCTGGATTACCAGTCCATCGTGTTAACCACTGAACTACTGATCCGTCTGTTCCGTCTCATCTATCTAGTAATTGTATAAATACAAATACATAGCATTTATATAGCGCAAAAATTAAATATTCTATTGCGCTTCACAATTACAGATGCAATTTTAAACATTTACCCATGACAATAATATATGGAAATATAAATAAAAATGTATACATATATAGATATAACTAGGATTCTAGGAATTGGATAAGAACTTATTTTATCATGATATCTACACCATTACAGTATATAAGTGAGTGATTGGATATTACTTTTATATATGTGCAATATACGTGTATGTATTACATTTTTCAGATGGACCTGTTCTCCGACATTATGTACGTCGGAGAAGAACTTGTCAAGAAAATACCAGTCTGTACACACGGAATGACAGTCTCCACCGATAACGTTGGTACGATAATGTTAAACAAGATTAATATTAGTAGTATAGTATGTACGTCAGCTATACGTAATCATGTTCGATTAAATCAGAAGTTAGCAAGCTCTCATCTAACCAATACAACCCGGGTTCGATCCTCGGACGGGGGAAGTATGTGAGATGGTATGGTCGTCGCCAGATCAGACAGGTGTGTTTTCTCTGGGTACTCCGGTTTCCCGCCACACGGAGGACCATATATACGCTTTAATCCACGCCAACGAGAATGATTAATAAACATTGTTAATAAGCCTGTTACGCAATAATGTAGTTGTAAATTAAATATAGTTTACGCATGCGTAAAGCCTGCGATGAAGAATACAAAACAATACAAGAAACGGTTGAGAATATAGCTGAATAATGTATTATTTAATAATGTAATATTTAGTGATCCAAGTACAAATCTACCCTCACCCACCCATGGGGAGCCATTGATCATCAGTTGGCGGCTAATCGACATTTAGTTTATCTTAGCTCCACTGCGTAACATGTTCTTACAACTTATATTAATGTTAATCTTAAGCACGCTCGAGACCTCATTCCTGATGGAATCCATCGCCACGAGGGAGAGAGAAGAGGCAACGTGGAATTTAAATGATCGACAGTTGGCATGCAGGCTTTGCGTAAATATGGTCCAGTGGTCTACACGATAGATTGGTATTCCATTCCAGAGATGACTGCGAACCAATGACCCTGTCTCTTGTCAATGTTGTACACCGTGTACATATGGAAACAAAGAACCAGAGAAGCCTCTGAAATGGGTCTCTCTGCATGATTGTACTCTACTCCAAATTCTAAAACAACAAATCCTTTCCGCGGGGGTATCGCTCGCATAGCTAACCTACACCGCTGTTATATCTCAAATTTCACTTTATTGCATATTTGGCCATTTGTTTACTTTCAGTTTTTGTCTCAACGATAATAAAATCTGACGAAGGAGGTTCCAGAGTGGCTGTGAACCAATCACATACCGGCACACATATTCAACTGTCCAATAATATCCTTGAACACGGCAGAGATATGGATTCAGGTAAATGGAATGCTTTTATTTTGGGTATTGTGCATACTTTCTGAATGTTTCTCCTGGATTGTTGGCTAGTCATTCGTATTGTTTACTGTTAATTGTTATTTTGTACGCATTTATAATAGACACTAATACCAAAACATATTGCATTGTTTCCCATAAACTGCATGTATGGGATATACGAGAAAATGGAACCAACATATATAGCATTGTTTCCCATAAGCTGTATGTATGGGATATACGAGGAAATGGAACCAGCATATATAGCATTGTTTCCAATAAGCTGCATGATGGGATATACGAGCAAATGGAACCACCATATATAGCATTGTTTCCCATAAACTGCATGTATGGGATATACGAGAAAATGGAACCAACATATATAGTATTGTTTCCCATAAGCTGTATGTATGGGATATACGAGGAAATGGAACCAACATACATAGCAGTGTTTCCCATAAGCTGTATGTATGGGATATACGAGGAAATGGAACCAACATACATAGCAGTGTTTCCCATAAGCTGCATGTATGGGATATACGAGGAAATGGAACCACCATAATATTTTATATAGCATTGTTTCCGATAAGCTGCATGTATGGGATATACGAGTAAATGGAACCAGCATATATAGCATTGTTTCCCATAAGCTGCATGTATGGGATATACGAGTAAATGGAACCAGCATATATAGCATTGTTTCCCATAAGCTGCATGTATGGGATATACGAGAACATGGAACCAGCATATATAGCATTGTTTCCCATAAGCTGCATGTATGGGATATACGAGTAAATGGAACCAGCATATATAGCATTGTTTCCAATAAGCTGCATGTATCGGATATACGAGAACATGGAACCACCATATATAGCATTGTTTCCCATAAGCAGCATGTATGGGATATACGTGAACATTGAACCAGCATATATAGCATTGTTTCCAATAAGCTGCATGTATGGGATATACGAGAACATGGAACCAGCATATATAGCATTGTTTCCCATAAGCTGCATGTATGGGATATACGTGAACATTGAACCAGCATATATAGCATTGTTTCCCATAAGCTGCATGTATGGGATATACGTGAACATGGAACCAGCATATATAGCATTGTTTCCCATAAGCTGCATGTATGGGATATACGTGAACATTGAACCAGCATATATAGCATTGTTTCCCATAAGCTGCATGTATGGGATATACGAGTAAATGGAACCAGCATATATAGCATTGTTTCCAATAAGCTGCATGTATGGGATATACGAGAACATGGAACCAGCATATATAGCATTGTTTCCCATAAGCTGCATGTATGGGATATACGTGAACATTGAACCAGCATATATAGCATTGTTTCCAATAAGCTGCATGTATGGGATATACGAGAACATGGAACCAGCATATATAGCATTGTTTCCCATAAGCTGCATGTATGGGATATACGTGAACATGGAACCAGCATATATAGCATTGTTTCCCATAAGCTGCATGTATGGGATATACGTGAACATGGAACCAACATACATAGCATTGTTTCCCATAAGCTGCATGTATGGGATATACGAGAAAATGGAACCAACATATATAGCATTGTTTCCCATAAGCTGCATGTATGGGATATACGAGAAAATGGAACCAACATACATAGCATTGTTTCCCATAAGCTGTATGTATGGGATATACGAGGAAATGGAACCACCATATATAGCATTGTTTCCCATAAGCTGTATGTATGGGATATACGAGGAAATGGAACCAACATACATAGCATTGTTTCCCATAAGCTGTATGTATGGGATATACGAGGAAATGGAACCAACATACATAGCATTGTTTCCCATAAGCTGCATGTATGGGATATACGAGGAAATGGAACCAGCATATATAGCATTGTTTCCCATAAGCTGCATGTATGGGATATACATGAACATGGAACCAGCATATATAGCATTGTTTCCCATAAGCTGCATGTATGGGATATACGTGAACATGGAACCACCATATATAGCATTGTTCCCCATAAGCTGCATGTATGGGATATACGTGTAAATGGAACCAGCATATATAGCATTGTTTCCCATAAGCTGCATGTATGGGATATACGTGAACATGGAATAAATAAGTTTCTGCAAGAAAACCCAGATACTATTTCCCATTTTCTTATTAGATATTCGTGTATCGACGATCACATACAGGAACATGGACAACATTGTACGTGCAAGTAACATACATATCAGCAGCCATGTAGTCTCCGTGACAGTCCAATATATCAAAGGTATTGTACCACAGCCATGTAGTCTCCGTGACAGTTCAATATATCAAAGGTATTGTACCACAGCCATGTAGTCTCCATGACAGTTCAATATATCAAAGGTATTGTACCACAGCCATGTAGTCTCCGTGACAGTTCAATATATCAAAGGTATTGTACCACAGCCATGTAGTCTCCATGACAGTTCAATATATCAAAGGTATTATAACGCAGTCATGTAGTCTCCGTGACAGTCCAATATATCAAAGGTATTGTAACGCAGTCATGTAGTCTCCGTGACAGTCCAATATATCAAAGGTATTGTAACGCAGTCATGTAGTCTCCATGACAGTCCAATATATCAAAGGTATTGTAACGCAGACATGTCTCATTGACAGTTCATTATATCAAAGGTACAGTACCGAAGACATGTAGTCTCCATGACAGTCCAATATATCAAAGGTACAGTACCGCAGTCATGTAGTCTCCATGAAAGTTCAATATATCAAAGGTACAGTACCGCAGTCATGTAGTCTCCATGACAGTTCAATATATCAAAGGTACAGTACCGCAGTCATGTAGTCTCCATGACAGTCCAATATATCAAAGTTAGCGTACCACAGACTTCGTAAAAGTTCAATATGTGTGACTTAGCGTACCACAGAAACGTAATTCCCAATATGTAACGGTAAAATAATGCAATCATGTAGTATTTGTCACAGTTCAACATGTATGAAGTAACGTATAACAGCAATATAATCTCCGTGGCCAAAAAGTAGAATGTAACATATCACAGTCATGTAATATTTGTTACAGTTGAATATGTTAAAACGACGTATAATTATTGCAGACATGTAGTCTCCATGACAGTCCAATATGTCAGATTGTAGCGTACACCAGTCATATTATGTCCGTTACCGGTTAAATGACAAATGTCCCATACAACAGTATTCATGATCAAGCGTAACGTATCGCAGACCTGTATTCTCCATGACAGTCCAATATCAAAGGTGGCGTATCGCAGTCATGTTATGTCCATTACAGGTTAAATGACAAATGTCCCATACAATAGCTATGTATTCACTGCCAAACGTAACGTATGTGACTGTCCAATATGACAAATGTAACGTAAAGCAGCCATGTTATGTCCGTGACAGTCTAGCATGTCAAATGGTACGCATAGCAGCCATGTAGTCTCGGTCACATTACATTATCAACTTTAGTCCGCCTCCGTGGTCGAGTGGTTAAGGTCGCTGACTTGTATACCACTGTAACCTATCATCACTGATGGTCACGGGTTCGAGCCCCGCTCAGACCGTGTCTCATATATATGAAAAAGTTGGCAGTTTCTTACGGAGGTTGGTGCACCCAAGTACTGGTTAACCGCTGGAGCCTGCCCAGGAAAGGTGTTGTTAGGTAAACTGCCCGCCGACGATATAGCCCAAAATGGTGCTGATGCAGGCGTAAAACCCGAAATATAACATAACATTATCTAGACTGGTCTGTGGCCCAGTAGTAGCACGCTGAACAGCTGGTGCCCGACCCTAATATATATTAGCGATACGTCTGGCATGTAAAAGAACGATGGCTACTTCTGGAATTGGAGCACCGGCTGTATCTTGCACTATCCTCCATATAATACTATGACTAATATACTTACGGAGGTGTCGCCACGATTAACCAGGGGGCGACGATAAATAAACGTATATAAAAGAAAACAATTCATAATGTCGGTATTGACAATTCATCGACAATCATACAGACGGATCTGTAGTCCAGTGGTAACACGCTGGACTGGTAATCCAGGGATCGCAGGTTCGATCCCACGTCTGACCCTAATACAATTAACAGTCTTTCAGGTGGGACATTAAACCGAGGTCTCGTGTCGGTGCTTTACATCGTCCACGTAAAAGAACCAGAGGAGATTCTGGAATGGGTCTCTGTCTGTATCATTGCATTATCCTCCAAAAATCTAAAATGACTAATCTCTTCAGGAGGCGTCGCTCGTATGGACAATCGGTAGCGACGATAAATAAACGTAAAACACACAAAATCGACGAATCGGTATCGAGCGTCATTGCTTACTAGTATTTGTTTGTACATGTATAGACATGTATACGTAACAAGTGATACCACAGGAACTTGAAATGTTATCCATAAGCCACCAAAGGTCTCGTAACTCTATCCTGGACACCCCCTCTATCCTTTAACATTTTATCCATAAGCCACCAAAGGTCTCGTAACTCTATCCTAGGACACCCCCTATATCTTTTTTTAATAGAGGGGGTGTCCTAGGATAGAGTCACGAGACCTTTGGTGGCTTATGGATAACATTTCAAGTTCCTGTGGTTATACTTACTTTGGATGCATTTGTCTTAACAGCTACTGCTCTGTACATAACGTTTTATTCCCTAATTCTGTATTGAATATTACATTCCGTAAATTAATAATGCGTAATTCATTTCGTCTGTCTATTTTTTGGTGTAGGCAACACACTGGAAGTTGGTAAATTACAAGACAACGTTACCGAAGAAAGTGCCATTATATTTGAGATGAAAACACATATTGACGGAGTACACAACAATTTAATACTTACATTACATAGTCTAAATATATATCTCGTAATTAGTTGATTAAGTTTTAGTTTTTGCAATTTTGAAATATCTAAAAATCACATTCTTGTTCAGAACGGCGATATCACTTTATACGGTGTCCCGTTTTATTTATGCAGCATTATTATTAAGACATGTGCCAAAATGATATGAGTACATTAATTTCTTTGCTATTATGGTTTGTTACTGAGAAACGGGGCTACGGAGTACGGAGACAGAAAGACTATCCAAGTCAAAATAAGAATATCTATTTTGTATATACATGAAAAATGTATACATGCAGCTGCCTCGGTTAAAATTTCCAAAGCAAAAATAATAATGAAAAATTAAATATATAAACTGCAAAAGAATATCCCTTTGCTGTATAAAATGTTGACTGCTAGAGAGCTGGTCAGTACATAATTATACGTCTAAAATTAGAAAACGCAGGAATTCTCTTCTATACCCCCAACATATTTAAGGAGGACCATGGCCCCGGACCCCATATATTGCCTCGGTTGAAATTTGCCTCTGGCTACGGTACTGGTTTGAAATACGTGGGTAATATTGTAGTAACAAGTAGCATTACATGATAGCAACGCGTTTAGAACTGGTGGCAGTTAGTTTGAACATGATTATAACATAAATTCAGTTATTGAGAATTCCTGTGTAAATATCAACCACAATTAGCGCAGTGGAAGCGCGTTCGCTCAAGTGCGAATTAAGGGTCTGGAGTTCGAGCCCCCCCCCCCCGCTGGAGCCGTTGCGATTGGCAAGGCATTTAAATTCCATGTTGCCTCTTCTCTCGGATTCCATCAGGAATGAGGTCTTGAGAGTGATTAATATAAGTTGTAATAACTTGTTTCGCAATCGAGCCCAAATAAATTTGTATAAACTAAGTCTACATCCGTTATGTCAAAGTCGGTTATGTCGAATTATCCGGTTATCTCGAAGTAGGATCAAAGTCACGTTTCAGACACTATCATGTTACATATACTGGCTCCGTTTATATTGAATTTCGTTAAGTCAAATTTCGGTTATGTCGAAGTATTTTGTTCGGTCCGACGGAATTCGACATAGCGGATGTAAACTGTACATGTATTCATACTATGAGAACGTGTGTACATAAGCTATGTAAATAAAGGAGCAATACTGAGAACAGCCTTTGTTCCTTATATTGTTCGTATTGTTTTATATATAGCAGAAACAAGAAGCTAAACGGCTGTGCACATTCTGGGACTTTTCGAAAAAGTAAGATAATAATGTTATCCTATTTTTATTCTTTTCTGGACGAATGGGAATTTATGTGATAAGAATTACTGCTATGTATTCGTATTATAGGTATTAAAATTGTCCAATTGTTTTCAGGGAACTAGTTCCAAGCTTTTACTGATGTGCGCATAGAAATACTCGCTTGAGCTGGAATCCAGAAATGGCCAGGTCAATCTATTTACTTAGTTGAAACAATAATTGGTTCCCATATGATTCCCGGATGTTCCAGCAGGGATGTGGTATATATTACATGTATGCTGGGCAGGGTTTCATGTTATTGTCAACATGTTTGCATTTAATTACTATAAAAGTATGCATTTTATAATGTATATACAGTCACTCAATACACTATCCGAGTGTGTATTATGCAGAGTAAATGTTCAATCGTCCTTCTATTACATAGTTATACATTTATATGTAATAGTTGTTCTTGCTATTATTTTATTCTAAAGAAAACGTGTTATCCTACTGCTCTAGCATGCTGGGTCGTAGTTTCGATCCACCCAATGTGCCATACTAAACTTACTATGACCTCCGTGGCTGGTTGCCTAAGGTCGTTGACTTCAAATCACTTGTCACAATAGATCGGGAGAAATAATGAATTCGGCATTGCAAGTGAAATTCGAACCTGTGAGGGACAAGTCATATTAATTAACGACCCTAACTGCCTGTGCACGGAGTCCCCAATTTGATGCGGACATTTAGTCTGAATGTTAACATTACATGTATATACATTTATAGTACTATTACTTCTAGCAAAGCACATATTTCAATAACATCATGAACGTAACTTTCTGTTTTTCCAGGACATGGTCAACAACAGGCTGTGCTGTGGTCTCCACGAATTCTTCCCATACCTCGTGTGAATGTAATCATTTGACAAACTTTGCCATTCTAGTTATGTACATAGAGACAGAAAACGTAAGAACACTTGAAATCACGTCTCGTCTTTTGTAACGTACATATTGTTCGAAATTTATCTTTTCGCCGAGGCATATAATATATTCTGTGTTCAATACATTTATGTTCTTCAGTCAACTATTATTTTCATCAAATACACGTTCAGCGTGTTCTCCATTGATACATAAAAGGTAGTACAGTATGTTCATATAGTTGCATCAATCCTATGTCATCATTTCTATTTCGTCTACACAATTTCAACTACATAGCTAGTATACGAATTCACGATTTAAAATACACGAATTCACGATTCATTTCAGATATCCATACACAGTCAGCAAGCGCTGTTCACGTTGACCGCGGTCGGGTGTAGCTTATCTATTGCATGTCTTGCTATGACGCTCATTTGCTACATTTATCTGAAGTGAGTCTGTATAAATATAGTGTACATTTTTGTAGCGGTCACACACCACTATTGTAATTAACGGACATACTACTCTGTGTAGCTAGATGTCTAAAGGACTTGTTTTGACACTAATACATGGGTGTAACGTATACATGATTATTCAAACCACGGACATCCCAATAACAACTATTGGGACGTCATTGATATTGGTGGGGCGTCATTGATATTGGTGGGGCGTCATTGATATTGGTGGGGCGTCATTGATATTGGTGGGGCGTCATTGATATTGGTGTGGCGTCATTGATATTGGTGGGGCGTCATTGATATTGGGGCGTCATTAATATTTGTGGGGCGTCATTGATATTGGGGCGTCATTGATATTGGTGGGGCGTCATTGATATTGGGGCGTCATTAATATTTGTGGGGCGTCATTGATATTGGGGCGTCATTGATATTGGTGTGGCATCATTGATATTGGTTGGACGTCATTGATATTGGTTGGACGTCATTGATATTGGGGCGTTATTGTGGTGACGTAATTGATATTGGGGCGTCATTGATATTGGTTGGACGTCATTGATATTGGGGCGTTATTGTGGTGACGTAATTGATATTGGGGCGTCATTGATATTGATATTGGGGCGTCATAGATATTGGGGCGTCTGGACTCTCTGGAGTATCTCTGAACGCTCCAATAATTATGACGAAATATGTACAGACAGTATCATGTTCGTGTATTCTAACCGAAATTAAAGACATTGGGATAACCTAGACTACGGACAAGTATGGCAGGTGAACTTACAGCAATGAATGGGTTTTACTGTTATATTACATTGTTAATACTAGTAACAAAATTGAGCCCCAGGCAGAGTTATCGATAATCAATTAATTACTAAGATCAATATGGTGTATATATAAACGCCGGTAAAAGTGTGGCCGTTTATATATGAAATATGAATCAGTTATCGTTGTTGTTGTTGTTGTTGTAATTGTTGTTGTAGTTATTGTTGTTGTTGCAGCCCCACTGTCAACGGGTTATTTACAAATTTATTTAGCTCGATTGCGAAGCAAGTTCTTACAGCTTATATTAATCGCTCTCGATACCTCATTCCTGATGGAATCCATCGCCACGAGGGAGAGAGGAGGCAATGTGGGATTTAAATGCCGTGCCTAAAAGCCTGTATACTGTTGTATTTCATGTTGTAAATATTGACGGTAAGTTAAGATGCACTATATATTGGCGAGGTTTAGATTTGGCGGAATCGTTACTGACCGCCAATATAGCCAAAATAAAACGTCCGCCAATATATCTACTTATACGGTATGCTATTATATGATAATGCTAAGCCAATATACATGTGCGACAGTGCATAGGTGATAATTATCTGTCTAACCGGGTAGTGTGTGTGTATTACGTTTATTTATCGTCGCTACTGGTTGCTAATATGAGCGACGCCTTCTGAAGATATTAGTCATTTTCGATTTTGGAGGAAAGTGCAATGATACAGACAGAGACCCATTCCAGAGTCTCCTCTGGTTCTTTTACGTGCACGGTGTAAAGCACCGACACGAGATCTCGGTTTAGCGTCTCATTTGAAAGACTGTTAATTGTATTAGGATCAGACGGGGGATCGAACCTGCGATCCCTGGATTACCAGTCCAGTGTGTTACCACTGGACTACAGATCCGTCTGTAAAAACCGGGTAGACCAGTTCCAGTTTTGTATATATTTTCTTCAGAGTCCGCCTCCGTGATCGAGTGGTTAAGGTCGCTGACTTGTATACCACTGTAATCTATCATCACTGATGGTCACGGGTTCGAGCCCCGCTCAGGCCGTGTCTCATTTATATGAAATGTTGGCAGTGTCTTACGGAGGTTGGTGCACGCAAGTACTGGTTAACCGCTGGAGCCTGCCCAGGAAATGTGTTGTTAGGTAAACTGCTCGCCGGCGATATAGCCCAAAATGGTGCTGATGCAGGCGTAAAACCCGAAACATAACATAAAAAATAAAAAATATAACATAATTTTCTTCAGAATGTTAAACAAGGAGAAGATAATGATCCACGCGAACCTGTCAGTGGCATTGATGCTTGCACAGATTATGTTCTTGTCATCCGGGGATGCTCACCAAAATGCGGTAAGATATATAATTATTATAGTTTAATCATATTTTATTGCCAATATTAAAGTGCTTATACAATATAATACATCATAGCACACTACAGCATAAATAATGGCAAGTGGGTCGGGTATATACAGATAGTTAAACAAGGAGACGATGATGATCCACGTGAACCTGTCGGTGGCATTGATGCTTGCACAGATTATGTTCTTGTCATCCGGTGATGCTCACCAACAGTATATACAATATAGATGTGCAATGAATATACACACTCCTCTTTTTTATTTAAATGATATCAACATTTACATAACAACATTTATGTACATTTACAATTTCATGAAAACAATGAACAATATTAATGCAATCACTTATTATTATCATTACCATTATCATCATCATTATTATTATTACCATTATCATTATCATGATTATTATTATTACCATTATCATCATCATTATTATTATTATTACCATTATCATCATCATTATTATTATTATTACCATTATCATCATCATTATTATTATTATTACCATTATCATCATCATTATTATTACCATTATCATTATTATTATTATTACCATTATCATCATCATTATTATTATTATTACCATTATCATTAATGTTATTATTACCATTATTATTATCATTATTATTATTATTATTACCATCATCATCATCATTATTATTACCATTATTATTATCATTATTATTATTATTATTATTACCATTATCATCATCATTATTATTACCATTATCATTATCATTATTATTACCATTATTATTATCATTATTATTATTATTATTATTACCATTATCATCATCATTATTATTACCATTATCATCATCATTATTATTACCATTATCATCATCATTATTATTACCATTATCATCATCATTATTATTACCATTATCATTATCATTATTATTACCATCATCATCATCATTATTATTACCATTATTATTATCATTATTATTATTATTACCATTATCATCATCATTATTATTACCATTATCATTATCATTATTATTACCATCATCATCATCATTATTATTACCATTATCATCATCATTATTATTACCATTATCATCATCATTATTATTACCATTATCATTATCATTATTATTACCATCATCATCATCATTATTATTACCATTATCATCATCATTATTATTACCATTATCATTATCATAGTGGTTATATCGCTTGCTGCTCGTTTCCCTAACTATGGTAGTGCATGGACCTCAACAAATAGGGGAACATTCAGCATCAATAATTTTAATTCTTACCTATTGCTCTTAATTATTCGTCAATGTTCGTAAATCTGTTTCTTTAAAGTGACATTACATATAAAAAAGCAAATAAAATGCATGTTTTCACGTATAAATGCATTGCTACTACAAATTCATCCGAACACATTCGAACACTAACATTTTTACTTACATTTTAACTAACGGTTTTCTCCGGGTACTCCGGTTTCCTCCCACATGAATGACCACATACACGCTTTCATCCGAGCCAACGAGAGTGATTAATATAAGTTGTTAAAACTTGCTTCGCAATCGTTGTAAAATAAATAATGTTTAAAAGAACACTAACATTGAATCAATAAACAGTGTGTGTGTGGTCTACAAACTTTCAAAATTGAAAATAGGATTTCATATAACGGTCATATCTGCTCCTGAATTGACGTTTGTTTGTCATCGGAGTCAATACTAAACGCGAGATAATGTCATTTAGAGATAATTTAACTAATATTATAAAATATGCATAGGTACAAATGTGAGTAAAACGGTAACGCTGTACCATAACTCGTGTTATGAATGTCAACCCTATTTACATTATTTTGTTATGTCAACAAACCGCGTATACGACGTTTGTTTATTAGTTGAAATACTCAATTTTTTTAGGGAAATATTTGGAAATAAATTATACCATATAATAGGAAATTACATTCTGTAGAAATTTGCGTTTTCACCTATGTAGTGTCGCTTTAAAGCTTTAGGGGAGGACAATATCTAATGTTGCAAGAACTTGTGTCCAATCATTTTGCTCTTTGATATTCATATCTTTCATTGTCATAATTTATATTTGTGTAAAAATATGTCAAAGAGCAATACAATATGATTATATAGATTATTATTATTATTATTATACAATCGCATATGAATGTGTAATGAATAAAGCCGAATTATATAACACAGGCGGCGTGCAAAGCTGTAGCCATCCTACTCCACTTCCTGTTTATGGCATCGTTCACGTGGATGCTGGTTGAAGGAATAGCTTTGTATCTGTGCTGTACTAAAGGAATATTCCACCATCGGGACATGCGTGTCAAATACTTCCTGTTAGGGTGGGGACTTCCGTTTATCATAGTGGTTATATCGCTTGCTGCTCGTTTCCCGAACTATGGCAGTGGACCTCAACATAGGTTCGTGCTCTGTACTATATGTAGCCTGGGAACAGGCGTCGATATATTTTGCCTGGTCAGTCAAATAAATATATTTTAACACCGAGGCGATTAATTGGGTCGTTCCTAGTTTCAGATCATATCAACGTGTCATTATTGCCAGAAGTAAGTGAAAAATCGACAGACTGGCACCCAGGCTATATGCTATACTATATGCGCAGGAATACTATCTGCGCAGGAATCAAAATGTGTAAAGAGTATACAACATATATCTGTACATAGTAAGGAAAATGTGTAATTATCAGCTTAACCAATTTTTATTCAGGAATAGTACACACCATTAGAGGAAGATATGTAGATAGAACATAGAAATAGTTGCAACAGCACAGTTAGGATTGGGAAAAGTGTTACGTAGTAACGTATTCATATCCCTTTCCTTAAATACAATTAGTCTGCATACACAAACATATGATGTCGGAACTACAAACATCTGTTATCTGTCAAATTGAACACACTGATACGATACGGGAAGTAAACAAACTACCACCGAGTGCGCACGCGTTATTTAACAGGAACTAGTTATGATACGGCTTTTTGTTGGTTTTATACGGGCTCGTGACCGTATCAAACCAGCAAACGTAATATCAGACTAGAAAAGACAGCGTATCAACCTGGGTGGTAGACAGTATTGTTGTAGGCAAATAATGGCACAAATAAGCAACAATTCATATCTAAGTATTAAATAATCTTATTTGGACTAGGTTAGATATTTTTATTTAGCTCTCTTCGTAGCCCCGTTTCTCCTTAACAAAGCATACATAGCAATGGAATGAATGTGCGTACATCACTTTTGGACATTCGCTTATACTGCAATTTCGTTTTCTTGAACTGGAATATGAACATATATCTACATATGTTATTGCAGCTGCTGGTTATCGGTGCGTGATGGACTCATATGGGCATTCCTTGGCCCTATGCTGGCTGTTGTTGTGGTAAGTGAATTTACAAATTAACCCATTACACATTTAAGTTTGGAATTATTAATTATAGCATATTTCAAATGATTAACCATTATTAAAATTCTGAATAATTTAGAATGAATGTGCACACATCATAGATACAGATCAGCCGTCTGATCAGGATCTATGTTGTTTGCTATTCAGCCAAGTGTTTTAGATCCACTACTAGTATCCGAATAACAAACAACATAGAGCTCTAAAAGACTGCACGTTCTGTGCCAAAGTGGCTTTATTCGTCTTGCCTAAGAACACCACCACCATGGTTCTTGCGGAGCTCGAACTCACAACCCATTGATTACGAGGCGGACGCCGTTAGACATTGTTCGGATGGATCAAAATCATAACTCACAACTGAAATAGAACATCTGATATTTATATGTATACAGCTATTTAAAATGTAGGTTAAATGACGACACTACATCTACGGTTTCTTCGAGTATCTGTGTACAATTTTTGTTACAGACAAACTTTGGTGTTATGGGACTGGTGGTTAAGGCTTTTCTTACGTTAAAAACCAACGCCGATAAGACAGAGGCTGCTCGACTACGGTACAGCTTGTGTGCTTGCTTGTTTTCTGGGTTTAAATCAACCAACATGTTTGGTCATATGGCAACTATACAGCTGTTATTGGTGGATGAATATCCCGGGTGCCCATCCGAACAGTATATTAGGCAGGGACTGATACCCGTGTAGAACCGCATACCCTCCACAAACCACTTGGATAGCTTCTTCACTTGGATGAATTGGACACCCTACGTGGGATTCCAAGAGACCGCCTCCGTGGTCGAGTGGTTACGGTCGCTGACTTGTATACCACTGCAACCTATCATCACTGATGGTCACGGGTTCGAGCCTCGCTCAGACCGTGTTTCATTTATATGAAAAAGTTGGCAGTTTCTTACGGAGGTTGGTGCAACAAGTACTGGTTAACCACTGGAGCCTGCCAAGGAAAGATGTTGTTAGGTAAACTGTCCGTCGCTCAAATGGGCGACCGTACCACAGTGGGTAGCGATGTTAAATAAACTTAAATAAATAAAAAAATAAACGTGGGATTCTAATCTACACCTGTGATTGGCTAGTAACTTGAAGTCATTTATTATGTATTTCTTATGCATTTTTATCTAGTTCACAAGAAGTATTCGCACAATGATGACTAGCCTTGGTTCCAGTCTGTCGATTTTTCACTTTTTAACTTCTGGCAAAATGACATTATCAGAAACTCAATACGGCCATATTAATGGTCTCGATGTTAAAATATATTTATTTGACTGACTAGGAAAAATATATCGACGCCTGTTCCCAGGCTATGATCAGAAACTCAATACAGCCCAATTAATAGTATCGGTGTTAAAATATATTTATTTCACTGACCAGGCAAAATATATCGACGCCTGTTCCCAGGCTAAGTGGACTTATAATGATGAAAACGACACTATACATTACAATGTCACATTAACGTTCCCTGCGATCCTCAAGTCTCATAGATTGCAGTGCGTATACCACACACGGTATTTACACACATTCTTTATGTATCTCTTTAACAAGTATCATATAATTATTGCAACGTGTGTGTTTTATGTTAATTTATCGTCGCTACTGGTTGCCCATATGAGCGACGCCTCCTGAAGATATTAGTCATTTTAGATTTTGGAGGATAGTGCATGATACAGACAGAGACCCATTCCAGAATCTCCTCTGGTTCTTTACGTGTACAGTGTAAAGCACCGACACGAGACCTCGGTTTAACGTCCCATCTGAAAGACTGTTAATTTTATTAGGGTCAGACGGGGGATCGAACCTGCGATCCCTGGATTACCAGTCCAAAGTGTTACCACTGGACTACAGATCCGTATGTTCGAATATTGCAACGCGTACTAAGGTAGTTATATGTCTTCTATGTGGATCTCTTTGACAGGTCTCGTAAATTACAATATTAAGATTAAAATATATTTATTTGACTGACCAGGAAAATATATATCGACGCCTGTTCCCAGGCTAAATGATGACATTCCTTTCGTTGTAAGGTCTTACCTATAGTCCAACATGCGGTCGTTATTAGCATATTAACTAAGCTACTTAGAAACGCAGTCGCCCAAATTCCTCGGCGGTGGCCATTTTAAGAACACGTATACAACAGTATTAGCAGGTTGTGGCATCCGTAGTCGAGTGATTAAAGTCGCTGTTTTGTATACCACTGTAACCTATCAGCACTGATGGTCAGCTGTTCGAGCCCCGCCAGACTGTGTCTCTTTATATGAAAAAGTTGGCAGTTTCTTACGGAGGTTGGTGCACCAAAGTACTGGTCTACCGCTGCAGCCTGCTCAGGACAGGTGATGTTAGGTAAAACTGCCCGTAGCTCAAATAGGCGACCGGTAGCGACGTTAAATAAACTTAAATACAAAATATATTAGCAGGTTCATTTCATTTCGGAACGTGGGTGGATGTAACTATTGAGCCACGGACTGGGACTATGTCTTACCAAGATACTGAGTTTGCTGGTTCCCGTCAGTGTCGTGTTCCACTTATGTTTGCATTATTATATTCATGTATTGTATTGGTTTCTCAGATGACATATTCGCGCAATGATGACTCCTTCCGATGATGAATCCTTCCGATGATGAATCCTTCCTTCCGATGATGACTCCTTCCGATGATGATGATTATTCTTTCGACGATGACTTCTACCGATGATGATGATGATGATGATGATGATGGTGGTGTTTGAGCTTATTTACACTCGCCGCCGATGAACCATTCGGTTCTAGGTCTTATATATAAACTTATATACTGAGATTACTGGTTCAGAGGAAGACTGCGCGCAATGATAACGCTCCTTCCGTTGCTAGGTCTTACCTAATAACTAGAGCAACGGACTGGGACTAGGTCTTACCCGGATACTGAGCTTACTGGTTTCCGGCAGTGTCGTGTTCCACATAGTTGTGTATTATTGATTATTGTTTGTTTCGCAGAGGAAGCCTGCGCGCGATGGTGACGCTTCTTCCGTTACTCGGTCTTACCTGGATACTGAGCTTACTGGTTCCTGGCAGTGTCGTGTTCCACATAGTTGTGTATTGTTGATTATTGTTTGTTTCCCAGAGGAAGCCTGCGCGCGATGATGACGCTTCTTCCGTTACTCGGTCTTACCTGGATACTGAGCTTACTGGTTCCCGGCAGCGTCGTGTTCCACATATTTGTGTATTATTGATTATTGTTTGTTTCCCAGAGGAAGCCTGCGCGCGATGATGACGCTTCTTCCGTTACTCGGTCTTACTTGGATACTGAGCTTACTGGTTCCCTACAGTGTCGTATTCCACTACTTCTTTGTCATCATCAACACGGTACAAGGCATGTGTATCTTCTTCCTGCACTGTGTCTGCAACGATGAGGTCAGTCTGTTACCCGGATACCGGCATTTACTCGTGTCTAACTCGACATGTTTGAAATACGATTCTCGATTCTATGAAATTTGATTTAGAAATAAGAAATTCAACATAATGAATTATTTTAGATATAAAGTTTTTAGATCTCGTTTTCAAGTTTTCTTTCATTTTCTCAGGATGCAGATTTGCAGCAACACGAGCCATTCATAATATAACAAAATTCAGGCGCGTAGCTAGACTTACGCATGTACGCACGTGCGTAAGATTTATATTGACAGTTTCTGAAAATGAAAATTAAATAAATGCGAAAAATGCAATAAAAACTGGCCTACCTGGATATTGATTGTAGCTGATGTTCATAGTAAGCAAACGTCACCTGAGACCATATAGCGGGATAAAAAAATCTCCGAGTAGACCACGGCATGCCCCCGGACCCCCTAGGATATTGCGTAATCCATATTTAGGCCTAGCTACGCGCCTGCAAATGCATACACATAAATCACTGTGCTACGTAACTGGTTCTATGTTTTAGACGCGATATTGATTTTTTCCCATACAAATTATAGCCAATCAAACTTGCTAAAAAGACCAATTTGTTGCCTTTCTCTTTGTGGTCTCTTAATAAAAGTTTGACTGTAATATTTCATGAATGCTTGCAATTAAATGTGCAATTAATTGTGTACGTGTTCTGTACATTGGTTTAGATACGGAAGAAGTTCTACGAGAAGCGACGGCGGTGGTCCACCACGCGGACTGCATCGGATGTAGAGATGCCCTTTCCAAGCCGCCGTAAAAATGGGGTAAGCTTAAACCCGTGACTGCATTTAATGTAGTAATGGCTTTCATCAGACGCCTTACAAGTGTTTGTCAATTTATACCTGGGTCTGCGCTCTCATCTACATGTCTATTTTGGGCAACGTATATAATTCAATTCACTAATAACTAAATAATTGAACAAGAAATATTATACATTATATGTATTAAAGCTGTCGCAAACTCTCCTTTTTCTTCTCGTAATAATATGTCTCGGTTGCTACGGCTCTTACCAGGGTCTATCCTATTGTAGACTCGCTGGAGTTGTCTAGGGGGTTTCTTCGTTATTATATGTATTAATGATAACTCAACACAGTATTACATTTCTTCTATATAATATCTTGTTTAAATTGGCATCAGAAATATCCATATATATATAATCAGTGATCTATATATATATACATCGTATCATTAAAAGCTTATTTAACAATCCATTTGTGTGAGCCGACTATGCGCTTACACAGTATATTTAACATCCAATCTTTCTAATCCGTCATTACTCAATATCACTATAATCTAATCACTGTTTCTGATTAGATTAACTTTTAATCACCTTCTATATGGTTCGCCGAAACTCTATGTTTCTTCTATGGCTGAACAATTTAATTATTCGACAAATCTTTATAAGTTATATTTCTTATAATGTCCATAATATCTAAGTATCATAAATACAGTTTATATGTTCTATATACTAGATTGAGATCACGACCTTTCTCGCTCCTGGAGTTAGGCTCTAGTGTGTCTCATTTATGTTAATAAAATCCATTTCTTATATACATGATTGAATCAGTGTATATATGATATAACAATTCCTAAAACATCTGTTATTCCTAAACATCTGTTATGTTATCTAATATTACACCATCAAACCAGTTCGGTGCCTTTATATTACATAACTGGACACCTGCAACCACGGCCTGTTATCTAAACTGAGATTAGGCCTAACATCTTAAGTCATTTCCCGCGCGAAGCGAGATTGATAATTTTAGGCGCGAAAATAATAGCAGACGATTATGCATAATACAAATATATATATATTACATGGTAAACATTTGGCCATATATAGAAACAGTTTAATGTATTTATATAATACATTACTATTTATATATAACAATAATAAACATTTCGTGCAAATTGGGGTTTTGCACACCAGTCTGTCGATATTTCACTTTTTAACTTCTGGCAAAATGACATTATCAGAAACTCAATACGGCCATATTAATGGTCTCGATGTTAAAATATATTTATTTGACTGACTAGGAAAAATATATCGACGCCTGTTCCCAGGCTATGATCAGAAACTCAATACGGCCCAATTAATAGTATCGGTGTTAAAATATATTTATTTCACTGACCAGGCAAAATATATCGACGCCTGTTCCCAGGCTAAGTGGACTTATAATGATGAAAACGACACTATACATTACAATGTCACATTAACGTTCCCTGCGATCCTCAAGTCTCATAGATTGCAGTGCGTATACCACACACGGTATTTACACACATTCTTTATGTATCTCTTTAACAGGTATGATATATTGCAACGTGTGTGTTTTATGTTAATTTATCGTCGCTACTGGTTGCCCATATGAGCGACGCCTCCTGAAGATATTAGTCATTTTAGATGTTGGAGGATAGTGCATGATACAGACAGAGACCCATTCCAGAATCTCCTCTGGTTCTTTACGTGTACAGTGTAAAGCACCGACACGAGACCTCGGTTTAACGTCCCATCTGAAAGACTGTTAATTTTATTAGGGTCAGACGGGGAATCGAACCTGCGATCCCTGGATTACCAGTCCAAAGTGTTACCACTGGACTACAGATCCGTATGTTCGAATATTGCAACGCGTACTAAGGTAGTTATATGTCTTCTATGTGGATCTCTTTGACAGGTCTCGTAAATTACAATATTAAGATTAAAATATATTTATTTGATTGACCAGGAAAATATATATCGACGCCTGTTCCCAGGCTAAATGATGACATTCCTTTCGTTGTAAGGTCTTACCTATAGTCCAACATGCGGTCGTTATTAGCATATTAACTAAGCTACTTAGAAACGCACAGTCGCCCAAATTCCTCGGCGGTGGCCATTTTAAGAACACGTATACAACAGTATTAGCAGGTTGTGGCATCCGTAGTCGAGTGATTAAAGTCGCTGTTTTGTATACCACTGTAACCTATCAGCACTGATGGTCAGCTGTTCGAGCCCCGCCAGACTGTGTCTCTTTATATGAAAAAGTTGGCAGTTTCTTACGGAGGTTGGTGCACCAAAGTACTGGTCTACCGCTGCAGCCTGCTCAGGACAGGTGATGTTAGGTAAAACTGCCCGTAGCTCAAATAGGCGACCGGTAGCGACGTTAAATAAACTTAAATACAAAATATATTAGCAGGTTCATTTCATTTCGGAACGTGGGTGGATGTAACTATTGAGCCACGGACTGGGACTATGTCTTACCAAGATACTGAGTTTGCTGGTTCCCGTCAGTGTCGTGTTCCACTTATGTTTGCATTATTATATTCATGTATTGTATTGGTTTCTCAGATGACATATTCGCGCAATGATGACTCCTTCCGATGATGAATCCTTCCGATGATGAATCCTTCCTTCCGATGATGAATCCTTCCTTCCGATGATGACTCCTTCCGATGATGATGATTATTCTTTCGACGATGACTTCTACCGATGATGATGATGATGATGGTGGTGTTTGAGCTTATTTACACTCGCCGCCGATGAACCATTCGGTTCTAGGTCTTATATATAAACTTATATACTGAGATTACTGGTTCAGAGGAAGACTGCGCGCAATGATAACGCTCCTTCCGTTGCTAGGTCTTACCTAATAACTAGAGCAACGGACTGGGACTAGGTCTTACCCGGATACTGAGCTTACTGGTTTCCGGCAGTGTCGTGTTCCACATAGTTGTGTATTATTGATTATTGTTTGTTTCGCAGAGGAAGCCTGCGCGCGATGGTGACGCTTCTTCCGTTACTCGGTCTTACCTGGATACTGAGCTTACTGGTTCCTGGCAGTGTCGTGTTCCACATAGTTGTGTATTGTTGATTATTGTTTGTTTCCCAGAGGAAGCCTGCGCGCGATGATGACGCTTCTTCCGTTACTCGGTCTTACCTGGATACTGAGCTTACTGGTTCCCGGCAGCGTCGTGTTCCACATATTTGTGTATTATTGATTATTGTGGTGGAAGGCCCCCATTGGCTTTCCGAACAGTATTTCAGTCAAGGGCGGCACGCGGGTAGAACCACCGACCTCCCGTTAGCCAGATGGACAGCTTCCTAGCATGAACGAATTCAACATCCTAAGTGGTATTCGAACTTACAGCTGTGAGGGGCAAGCGACTTGAAGTCAGCGGCCGTACCCACTCAACAACGGATGCCCCAGCATTTTCAAATCCAATAATTATACAAAAACATCCAGAATTTGATAGTAACAGATTTTAGAGTAGGTTACTATGTCAATACCAACGTATTTTGTTGTAGAGTTTTGATGCCATTCGAGCAGTTGCTGTAGCCACTCCGCTTCCGGTGGAATATGGTAACATTTCGGACATGTTTTATCAAAAGGGAACCACTGGGCGAAATTTTCTAATATGAAATTATTTGAGAATTATTTTTTCCAATTACTTAGCAGATTTTCAACAATTACGTTAACTTTTGTTTAGTGTAATTTATCTGAAATGTGTTGGGGGGGGGGTGTTAATACAAATTTATTTTAGCTCGATTGCGAAACAAGTTCTTACAACTTGTATTAATCACTCTCGAGACCTCATTCCTGATGGAATCCATCGCCACGAATTTCCGGGCCGTTCGCACCTGAAGCAAACGCGCTACCACTGCGCTATCACGTCTTCCAAAATGCCGTACATTAATATTAATTGTATGGATACAATTATTTGTATAGTATACATTATATTAAATGTATATATTATATATGCTATTCGTGAATATCAACATACATGCATACAGGTCGAGAGTAGCCATATGTTATGTTATATTTCGGGTTTTACGCCTGCATCAGCACCGTTTTGGGCTATATCGCCGGCGGGCAGTTTACCTAACAACACCTTTCCTGGTTAACCAGTACTTGGGTGCACCAACCTCCGTAAGAAACTGCCAACTTTTTCATATAAATGAGACATGGCCTGAGCGGGGCTCGAACCCGTGACCATGAGTGATGATAGGTTACAGTGGTATACAAGTCAGCGACCTTAACCACTCGACCACGGAGGCGGACCTCGAGAGTAGCCACACACAAAACAGTGTAAAGCAAACGTTGCTCGTGAGAGGTTTATTCAGATATGGTCGAATTGTGACTGATTGAATTTAGTCAGTTTGGCAATTAAATAATGATTACTGGTTGCCTACCCGCCTGGCGCCTGGCCTGCAACTATGGTATTCAATAAATACTGATGTTCATAACAACTAGGTGTCTCATACGTCAGAAATGTGGGTGACGCTATAATAAGTAAACACGTTACTTTTACAGTCTACAACCGTTATGTCGAATTCCGTCGGACCGAACAAACTACTACGACATAACCGCAGTTTGACGTAACGAAATTCAATGTAAACAATGTACAATGATAGTGTCTGAAACTGGACTTGATCTGATTTCGAGATAACCGGATAATTCGACATAACCGACTTTGGCATAGCAGATGTAAAGCACCGACACCGATACCTCTGTTTAAAGTCCCATCTGAAATACTGTTGATTTTATTAGGGTCATCAGGTGTCCATTATTTTGTTGTTTTTTACGTTTATTTATCGTCGCTACCGGTTGCCCATATGAGCGACGCCTCCTGAAGAGATTAGTCATTTCAGATTTTGGAGGATAGTGCAATGATACAGACATAGACCCATTCCAAAGTCTCCTCTGGTTCTTTTACGTGCACGGTGTAAAGCACCGACACGAGACCTCGGTTTAACGTCCCATCTGAAAGACTGTTAATTTTATTAGGGTCAGACGGGGGATCGAACCTGCGATCCCTGGATTACCAGTCCAGCGTGTTACCACTGGACTACATATCCGTCTGTTTGGTGTCCATTGTTGGGAGCGCTCTGCTTATATAGACACCCATAATGCTGCAGGCCAATCATAACGTACGTTGCAGCATGCTGCTGACCAATCAGAATACTGCAGCATTGCTTCAGACTCCGAGTGCGTAACACGGTTTCAATATACAAGAATGCTAACAACAAATATAAATGAATGCTACTTAATACGATAATTATGGAACTTGCAATACATATGAATGATATGATATACTTTGAATATCTAATTGGTGAATTCGTAAAGTGCAGTTTTATCATAGCAATTCTTGAATTGGCCAGGCATTACATTGTTGCCAGCACTACACAAAGAAAGAGTCCCTCGCAGCATCGGCAATAAATCATGAAAATTATGTCCTAAAACATAATTAACAGTAAGAAAACCTTAAATAGTGGTTATTAAGTGATTTTTTGCCACAACAATCGAAGAAACTGCATTTAATCACAAAATATACCAATATTCATACGCCTCAACAGAAAGTGTAATAGATGGCCAAGATAAAATTCTCATATGATTATGTATTAATATTAGATGAAATTTGTATGATAGCAATACGTAGTTACTGCGTACATTGTATCTTGCAAGGGATATAACCTGAAAATATACAGTAACTGAGAAATAGGTAAGAAATGATGATGCTATAGTGTAATAGTATTCGGATATGAGATACTACCAATGTCCATCCATTACAATACGTTGGACTGCGAATCCAGATATATACAGCAAGTTCAATCCCACTTTTGACCCTAATGATATCTGGAACTATAAACAGAGGTATCATGTACCGGTGCTATTCAACGGGAATGTAACATAACCAGAGATGCTTCTGGAATTGGAGCCTCGCCTATCTTCCAAAATATTTTTTAACAGCTTCAGGCCCGTAGCCACACTGAGGCACACCGAGGCAGTTGCCTCGGTTAAAATTTCCAAAGCAACCAAAAAATAAATGAAAAATTAAATAAATAAAATGCAAAAAATATCCCGTTGCTGTGTAAAATGCTAGAGAGCTGAAAGGTCAATACATAAGTATACCTCTAAACTCGTTAAATCAGAAAACGCAGGAATATTGGAAATCGCTTCTATGCTCCCAACAATTGTAAAGGGAACATAACCCCGGACCCCCTAGATTACCTCGGTTGAAATTTGCCTCTGGCTTCATACTTTGAAATTGAAAGTTACATGTACTGCAATAAATTGGATGTTACTGAAATATTTAATTGCAATATACTGAAAAACTATTTACAACAGCCATAAATTACCAAATTATACACTTATATATATGTTGTATATGCATGGATAACGTATACAATTCTGGTTATTACAGCTTCAAGAACAGCGTGGACATAACGGATATCTGAGGAAATAAGATCCCTGAAAACGAACCCGGGACGCAATGTTCTCTATAGATGCTTCACATGATAACGCATTGGCTACTGTGTCTATATTCTGACTTTATATAGTATGTGTGTTGTAAACTAATATGAGGAGAGTTATAAATAAAGAACTAGAATCTAATACATGTACAGTCCTTTATGGTCTGAATATAACTTCCTGTTGTGTATAGGAAACGTCCATCCGCATTTATATATCGTATACTTATATGTTCTCGATGACTTGAATGCGGGTACTATATGTCTGTGTGGAATACTTGGATGCGGGTACTATATGTCTTTATGGAAGACTTGGATGCGGGTACTATATGTCTGTGTGGAATACTTGGATGCGGGTACTATATGTCTGTGTGGAATACTTGGATGCGGGTACTATATGTCTTTATGGAAGACTTGAATGCGGGTACTATATGTCATTATGGAAGACTTGAGTGCGGGTACTATATGTCTGTATGGAAGACTTGGATGCGGGTACTATATGTCTTTATGGAAGACTTGGATGCGGGTACTATATGTCTTTATGGAAGACTTGAATGCGGGTACTATATGTCATTATGGAAGACTTGAATGCGGGTACTATATGTCGTTATGGAAGACTTGAGTGCGGGTACTATATGTCTTTATGGAAGACTTGAGTGCGGGTACTATATGTCTTTATGGAAGACTTGGATGCGGGTACTATATGTCTGTGTGGAATACTTGGATGCGGGTACTATATGTCGTTATGGAAGACTTGAGTGCGGGTACTATATGTCGTTATGGAAGACTTGGATGTGGGTACTATATGTCGTTATGGAAGACTTGGATGTGGGTACTATATGTCGTTATGGAAGACTTGGATGTGGGTACTATATGTCTTTATGGAAGACTTGGATGTGGGTACTATATGTCTTTATGGAAGACTTGGATGTGGGTACTATATGTCTTTATGGAAGACTTGGATGTGGGTACTATATGTCTTTATGGAAGACTTGAGTGCGGGTACTATGCGTCTTTATGGAAGACTTGAATGCGGGTACTATATGTCTTTATGGAAGACTTGAATGCGGGTACTAGTTATGCGTCTTTATGGAAGACTTGGATGCGGGTACTAGTTATGCGTCTTTATGGAAGACTTGAATGCGGGTACTAGTTATGCGTCTTTATGGAAGACTTGGATGCGGGTACTATATGCGTCTTTATGGAAGACTTGGATGCGGGTACTATTATGCGTCTTTATGGAAGACTTGAATGTGGGTACTATATGTCTTTATGGAAGACTTGAATGCGGGTACTAGTTATGCGTCTTTATGGACGACTTGGACGATAATTGCAAGCCGACATTGATGTTGCTGTAGCTTATAACGGTGACCTATAGTAGTTGTTGTATCTGCATAACTCTTAGTATTTTACATATCAAAGAATACGTTGCAGTCAACATAAGATAACCACGTAATGTAATATAATTTAACCACGTAATGTAATATAATTATGTGAATACATTTACGTATAATTTGGTTACACGCTATTAGTGGTCTGTATATTATTTAATTAAGCGTAGCACGCTGGACTCTTGTATATTTTTCACTTTGCAGACACAGTGCAAAGAGCATCCGCACGCTATACGTGTGTATATATCTGCAATGAATATAACTATACACGCAGTGTAACTAAAATGATTAACTCCCTGAACTTGCAAACACTTGAATATTGACTGTCCGATTGGCTCAGTTTAGCATGCTTGCTTCTACCAATGCAACCCGGGTTCGATCCTCGGACCTGGAAGTATGTGAGATGGTACGGTTGTCGCCAGATCGGACAGGTGGTTTTCTCCGGGTAATCCGGTTTCCGTCTACACGAATGACCACATTTACGCTTTCATTCGAGCCAACGAGAGTGATTAATATAAGTTGTTAAAACTTGCTTCGCAATCGTTGTAAAATAAATAAAGTTTAAGCTCTCAACGCATACACTCATCGGTCATATACCATTACAAAATCAGATGTGTAGTGCTGGTGTCCACCAAACGAGGTAGTCACACCTCTAGCAGTGTGCGGAGCAACACTATAGTTCTGAAATATGTAACTGTGTGAGGTAGTACCTCGTTTTGTAAGTTCAGGTATAATTTTAGATCATAGACTTCAGATCTGCATGCAACGCGAAACTGGTGCATATACATGCAATGCGAAACTGGTGCATATACATGCAATGCGAAACTGGTGTATATACATGCAATGCGAAACTGGTGTATATACATGCAGTGCAAAACTGGTGTATATACATGCAGTGCAAAACTGGTGCATATACATGCAATGCAAAACTGGTGCATATACATGCAATGCGAAACTGGTGTATATACATGCAGTGCAAAACTGGTGTATATACATGCAGTGCAAAACTGGTGCATATACATGCAATGCAAAACTGGTGCATATACATGCAATGCAAAACTGGTGCATATACATGCAATGCGAAACTGGTGCATATACATGCAATGCGAAACTGGTGCATATACATGCAATGCGAAACTGGTGTATATACATGCAATGCGAAACTGGTGTATATACATGCAATGCGAAACTGATGTATATACATGCAATGCGAAACTGGTGCATATACATGCAATGCGAAACTGGTGCATATACATGCAATGCGAAACTGGTACATATACATGCAATGCGAAACTGGTGTATATACATGCAATGCGAAACTGGTGTATATACATGCAATGCGAAACTGGTGTATATACATGCAATGCGAAACTGGTGTATATACATGCAATGCAAAACTGATGTATAAACATGCAATGCAAAACTGATGTATAAACATGCAATGCGAAACTGGTGCATATACATGCAGTGCAAAACTGGTGTATAAACATGCAATGCGAAACTGGTGCATATACATGCAGTGCAAAACTGATGTATAAACATGCAATGCAAAACTGATGTATAAACATGCAATGCGAAACTGGTGCATATACATGCAATGCGAAACTGGTGCATATACATGCAATGCGAAACTGGTGTATATACATGCAATGCGAAACTGGTGTATATACATGCAATGCGAAACTGGTGCATATACATGCAATGCGAAACTGGTGCATATACATGCAATGCGAAACTGGTGCATATACATGCAATGCAAAACTGGTGTATATACATGCAATGCGAAACTGGTGCATATACATGCAATGCGAAACTGGTGTATAAACATGCAATGCGAAACTGGTGTATAAACATGCAATGCGAAACTGGTGCATATACATGCAATGCGAAACTGGTGCATATACATGCAATGCAAAACTGATGTATAAACATGCAATGCAAAACTGATGTATAAACATGCAATGCAAAACTGATGTATATACATGCAATGCAAAACTTGTGCATATACATGCAATGCGAAACTGGTGCATATACATGCAATGCAAGACTGATGTATAAACATGCAATGCAAAACTGGTGCATATACATGCAATGCAAGACTGATGCATATACATGCAATGCGAAACTGGTGCATATACATGCAATGCGAAACAGGTGCATATACATGCAATGCGAAACTGGTGCATATACATGCAATGCAAAACTGGTGCATATACATGTAATGCGAAACTGATGTATAAACATGCAATGCGAAACTGGTGCATATACATGCAATGCAAAACTGGTGCATATACATGTAATGCAAAACTGATGTATAAACATGCAATGCAAAACTGGTGTATATACATGCAGTGCAAAACTGGTGTATATATACATACAGTGCAAGACTTGTGTATATATACATACAGTGCAAGACTTGTGTATATATATATGCAGTGCAAATGTACTTGTGTATATATATGCAGTGCAAATATATGTGGACATTTTGGTAAATTATTCCGTTTATGAAGTTAGTTTAGCATTGTGACATGACTGGTAGGTGTTTTTACACACTTGACTAAGCTTACCACACAATAACTCACCATATGTGACAATAAAGTCTGCGAATACGGGATCAAATGAGCACAATTCACATCTGAAAAAAATGAATATTTGCTAAATGTCTCAACTCTCTTGATTACACACCATTATTTTTTGGCTGCAGCAATCCGTTGTCAATCAAATAATAATGTGTGCTTGATTGTTGGTGTTTAAATTCGCACAACGGCGGCTCAGGTCATATGCCGACATTGTAGCTATTATTTGTGAAGGAAGACACCTAGCCTGGGAGCAGGCGTTGATAGAGTTTGCCTGGAATGTCATATAAATATATGTTTAACACCGAGACCATTAAGTCAGCGGTATTGGGTATCTGAAAATGTCATTTTGCCAGATGTTAATTAATGAACAATCGACAGGCTGGAACCCAGACTAGAATACATCGTATATCCCTCGGAACAGTATATCAGGCACCGACGTACCCACAGATAGAACAATATAGATAGCATTTAGTGTATGCCATTGTTTGATATAATATTAATGTGTCGTTCTGGTGCGTACCGTGTTCTAATGTTGTATATAGTGTGGCCCAAACCATTTGTATTATCATTCTATGTTTTTTTGGCTTATCTATCGTATGCTACATCATGATGAATACAATACAATATTATTAATTCCACACCCCAGTGAGATTCGAACCTACAGCAGTGAGGGAAAAAAACTTGTAGTCAACGAAGTTAAAGCAGCATTACATCGTATGCAATAACATATATTTGAAAAATTCAATTTTTACGTATGGGTAGCAATGCTGCTACACATTATAACATTATACTTTGTATGCTTATGTTCATTTGGTAAACAGTGTTTTTTTTGCGATAAAACAAACTCGAAACCGAAAGTAAGACTTTCCGAGTCGATCGGTCACGCACTTGTTTACAACCGGAACGCATCGTCCGCACTTGTTTACATTCGGAATGCATCGTCCCCATTTGCCCCACGTTGTCTTTATTAATTAAATTACTTGATATGTTGATTCATACCTCTGTTAGCTAAGTCTTTTAGGGAGATGTCTACATCCCCGCGAAGGGTTCGACATTAGAGGAAGATAGATAGATAGTATTTCATGTTCACAACATATACGTTGTTTTCTAAAACCTCTGTTGTTTCACGCATGCGCGTTGTGCGTGTTCCCATTTCGTGTGTTGATAAACAAATTCGCGTATACGACGGTTTAAATTTATTGGAATTTTATCGTTTCTGAGCGACTATTTTGATTTTTGTAAATACACACACATTAGTATTTATATTTTACCCAAAACATCCTGTATTACGATGTAATGCTGCTTCAAGCAATACATATTGTGAGGTGTGGAACTTCGCAATGAAATATTATGTATGATCCAAAATCTGAAACATATGATTTTTCTATAATTGGTATCCTTTTCCCAGAGTACTTGCATACATGCACAAGCATATCTAAGGGCACATTCTGTACTTGTTTTTCTCGTATCGTGTATCATTTTTATTACTATCCATTTATTAAAAAGATCGAATTTTGAATAGAGGAGGATCCAACGTTCGATAATCGGACTGCACCTTCAACTTACTACTGCCGAACAATCAGTATTGATCATAGCTAGCAGACACAGTCTGGAAATAGTTCGTCATTCTAAAATGTTATATAAATACCAAGTAAAAATATTAAAGGATCTAGAAAGCTACAGCTAAAAGCAGACGGTATTAAATTTATAAGGAGTATGATTTCAGACTGCCATCTTGCGCTATTGTCCTTGAGCAAGGCACCACACACTGACCCATAAAAATATAATTGGGATGAAGATAATAATAAATGTCGCCATGTTGCATCAACAATTCGTCATAAGCCGGGCATGACTAGTACACGAGCGACAGTGGATGCTGTTTCTTTGCTGTTTCTTTGCCTTCTTTCCGTTTCTGCATAAAATTCCACTATGGAACATCGTCGTACAATTGGTGTATTATATCGATACATGGTGGTTGTGAGACGCGCATATTTACAGAGTTGAAATCGATCCTCTTCCTCTACGGCGTCGATATAAGGCCTCCCCTGAATACCTCTAGAGATTTGGCTGTGATGATGCGCTCTGAAAGGCTGTTCTATAGTATGGTGCCCGATGGAACGCAGGAGTGCAGTTGCATCTAGTGTTACTATCAAAATTAATTATGTTACTCTATCCACTGTAGAGTGGAACTTGATAATGAAATTTGGTGGTGCGTTACCTACTTTTTGGAGCAGAGTTATCTTTACTTATCTGATTTTGACCAATCGGCGACCGGTATTTACACCTCGCCTGGTAGCAAAAAGTTGTTGATATATGGCCGATACTGATGAAAGTGAAAGTTGATTTTGGTAAAATTATTTGTTTTCAGGTAAGAATCCGGGCAGTACTTCCCCAGTTCTGAAATAGTTTAATTTGAATACTTTAGGACTAGTGGCAGTATCTGTGTGCCCGTCTAGGACCGTCAACCATCTGTGCAAGCCTGCCACAGCATAGTGCAAATATTTAGACTTGAAATATGTGACATTTTACTATCCAGGAATTTTTGCTTCAGCTCTGTCAGCGAAATTAGCATAGAAATATATAAATATTTTAAATACGGATGAAAATGGAAAATACGCCGAGCATAGAAATTCTTCGAGCATAGGTTCAATCACTCTTATTTATGATCATTCTTAACCCATTTCATTCTGGATACCGTTCAAACAGTATTTGCAAAGAACATAGAGCCAGATCAACCGCCATGGAACATGACGTCTGATCAGGCTCTGTGCTGTTTGCTATTCAGATGATCTTGCTAAGACACTTGGCTATGTAGCAAATAACATAGATCCTGATCAGCATGCAGCATCGCGCTGCGGTCCTCTGGATCTATGTTGTTTAAAAGCCTTTAAATTTATCCAGAATGAAATGGGTTAACACCAATGCACACATTTATAACCGTTCATGTCATGAAAGCTTCACAATATTGGTCAGAAATCCTGCCATCGGATCAGAGCAGAAAGTGCTATGCGAAAATGAGCTTTCCCGATAAGACCTCGAAATAACAGAATTTTTTGTTATGTAGAGGTCTTATATATAGGACTAGCCACAGCCACAAATTAAATTTCACTTCAAGTTCAACTTTAATTCCAAATATTTAGACTTGAAAAGAGATCGGATAAAAACTTGATACTGCTAAAGTGACCAAGCAAAGAAAGAGCGGAAAAGTTAGTGATCCGATGTTGGACCCACGAGCTCCCGAACACTAGTCAGACAGCTCTATCAACTGAGCTAGCCAGGTCGATGTGCTACCCATGCCGAAATACACTACACTCTTCCCTCTTTTATTCTTTAGGAGTCGCACTCCGATCCATGGAGCCGCACCCATACTCCTTTGCCCGTACCATATATCCTCGTCGCAATTAAATACACTACACTCGTCCCTCTTTTATTCTTTAGGAGCCGCACTCCGATCCCTGGAGCCACACCTCTACTCCTTTGCCCGTACCATATATCCTCGTCGCCATTAAAGTGACCAAGCAAAGAAAGAGCGGAAAAGTTAGTGATCCGACGTTGGACTCGAACCCACAAGCTCCTGAACACTAGTCGGACAGCTCTATAAACTGAGCTAGCCAGGTCGATGTGCTACCCATGCCGAAATACACTACACACTTCCCTCCTTTATTCTTTAGGAGTCGCACTCCGATCCATGGAGCCGCACCCATACTCCTTTGCCTGTACCATATATCCTCGTCGCAATTAAATACACTACACTCTTCCCTCTTTTATTCCTTAGGTTCCGCACTCCGATCCCTGGAGCCACACCCCTACTCCTTTGCCCGTACCATATATCCTCGTCACCATTAAAGTGACCAAGCAAAGAAAGAGTGGAAAAGTTAGTGATCCGACGTGGGACTCGAACCCACGACCTCCCGAACACTAGTCGGACAGCTCTATCAACTGAGCTAGTCAGGTCGATGTGCTACCCACGCCGAAATACACTACACTGCCAAACAATCGGTAAGGATTGTGATTGGCAGGCATAGTCTAGAACAGTGAGGGTTGTAACTAATGTTGCTAGAACTTGTGCCCAGTAGCAACGATAAATAAACGTAAAACACACACATAACACCTACTGTAATTATCCTATTACATGGCAGAGTGTCAATTAACACCTGCCATGGATGCGACCACAACATGGTTTATTCACACATCCTGGGCGATTTCTTTCGTATTGGCAGGTTTTGTGATGGTTTCAAAAGAAAACAAAGTATCTGATTTTATGACAGTTTATTTCATTTTTGCAAATACAATATTTTTTCCTGCGTACGAGCGAATATTCAATTATTCGTTGACATCTCTATATAAGATAGAAAGAGACGGGGCCCCAGAACAGGTTCGATCCCCCGTCTGACCCTAATAAAATTAACAGTCTTTCAAGATGGGACATTAATCCGAGGTCTCGTGTCAGTGCTTTATACCGTGCACGTAAAAGAACCAGAGGAGATTCTGGAATGGGTCTCTGTCTGTATCATTGCACTATCCTCCAAAAATCTAAAATGACTAATCTCTTCAGGAGGCATCGCTCATATGGGCAACCGGTAAGGACGATATATAAACGTAAAACACACACGCCACAGAGCAGACCCTTGGGGGAGACCTGAGAAAACTGGTAACCTGTCAGAGCATTTACCTTCGACTAGGACCTGTTGTGACCTGTGTTTGAGGAAAGAGTGTATCCATGATGTGGCTTTATCATTTATACCAAAGTGTTTGAGTTTATGGATGAGCTTGTGGTGATTTGTCGAATGCTTTACTGAAATCCATTATGATGACATCCGACTGGTGACCAAGCTCGAGATTGTCAGCTATCTTTTGTGTGAAACCAATGAGTTGGGTGTCACAGCTGTGTTTTAACCTGAATCCATGCTGCTGTGGACTAAGAATATGGTAAGAATCTAAGTATGACATAATGTTGGAAAATGGGATGTGTTCTAAGAATTTGGATGATATGCATGTTAGAGAAATGGGGCGGTAGTTGCTAGGTTTGGACTTTTGACCCTTTTTGTATTTTGGAGATATAACTACATGTCTTCAATCAACGAGGGGGGGGGGACAATGCCGATGTCAAGTGACCGTTTAGCCGATACTTAGCAAAGTCATTGAAATTCTCCTAACTATTGACTACATGAACGAAACTTATGAGTGTAATGAAAAAAGAACAAGTCTTGAATAAATTATGATAAATTTACTCATAGAAATGACATTCCATCTTGTTTTTGCCATGGACAGTTGCGGAAATCCGATGGAAATAATTAATAGTAAGCACAAAATGCGCATGTGCGATTTATTGGATTTATTCTTATATCATCACTAATTAGTATTCACCGATATTAGGGTCCATGGGGATACACTTGTCCTATATATAAGATGGTTTGATCTCTACATAACCCCAGAATCCTTTTATATGCATTTTATTTTTTCAGTCTGTTATTTCGAGATCTTTTCTTCGAAGCTCAATAACACACAGATGCTGCGGGTCTGGTTCAAAGCCAACATTTTATTTTTTCAGTCTGTTATTTCGAGGTCTTATCTTTGAAGCTCAATAACACACAGATGCTTCGGGTCTGGTTCAAAGCCAACATTTTAATTTTTTTATTTGGGGGTTAAGGTGCAGCGATAATGTTTAACTGTAAATTAAAAGCTCATTGACTAATAAAGAATGTCAAAACTCCAGACACATTTAGACGTAAATGGCCGTGTCGCATAGTCTGTTTGGTTGTTGCGTTCCAGAACAAATGCTAGGAAGTCGTGATAGCACAGTGGATGCGCGTTCGCTTCAGGTGCGAAAGGTCCGGAGTTTGAGCCCCGCTGGAGCCGTTACGATTGTGCCCTTAGGCAAGGCATTTAAATTCCATGTTGCCTCTTCTCTCTCCCGCGTGGCGATGGATTCCATTAGGAATGAGGTCTCGAGAGTGATTAATATAAGTTGAAATAACTTGTTTCGCAATCGAGCTAAAATAAATTTGTATACACTAGGATACAGCTGACCATACCCGTGTATTACGTAGTCCAATAAACTTGGTGTTAAGAAATGTTGTATCATTATTCCATTTTATATTTTTTTCATAGCTATTCTTGTAGTCAATTATTGGCAAGACCTATAAAGGGTATTGTCCCTTAAGACCCAGATAATTCAGTCCATGTAGAGGTGTCCATGTAGATGTGTCCACATTCAGGTGTCCATGTACAGGAGGTGTCCACATACAAGTGTCCACATACAGGTGTCCACATTCAGGTGTCCATGTAGAGGTGTCTATATAGAGGTGTCCACATAGAGGTGTCCACATTCAGGTGTCCATGTACAGGAGGTGTCCACATACAAGTGTCCACATACAGGTGTCCACATACAGGTGTCCACATACAGGTGACTACAGGTGACCACATACAGGTGTCCACATACAGGTGTCCACGTACAGGTGTCCACATACAGGTGTCCACTACAGGTGTCCATGTACAGGTGTCCACGTACAGGTCACAGGTGTCCACATACAGGTGTCCACATACAAGTGTCCACATACAGGTGTCCACATACAGGTGTCCACGTACAGGTGTCCACGTACAGGTGTCCACATACAGGTGTCCACATACAGGTGTCCACTTAGAGGTGTCAACATTGAATGTTAATATCAAATATATAACTGGTATTCAAATGACCATGAGTCAGTCAAGTCGGTGGTTTCACGCTCGTTTCTCGCAAATGCAACCCTGGTTCGGTCCTTGGACAGACAAGTATTTGAGATGGTACAGTGGTCACCAAATCGGACAGATGGGTATTGTGTTTTCTCTGGGGACTCTGGTTTCCTCCCACGCACAGGACCATATATACACGCACATACATTCACACCAACAAGATTACTTTCACTTGTTACGGTACGTCTTGTTTCGGAATCATAAATTTAATTTATACTTTAAACTGTCAATGTGTACAATAAATATCATGTTTTATCATACATTTCAGAAGTATCATACGGTTATTGACTTTCATGTTTACCTGTAAATAAACACATTTGAATAGCAAGATTTCTTTTTAAAAAGCAAAATGAAATGAAATCATGGTTGAAAAATTCATATTGATTTTTCAATGGTAAAAGTTCATCTTGAATTTTCAATCGATATGGAATATTGCAGTCCATATATCAGTATAATGCTTATTGAATGCATTTCTTAAAGACTTGCTGATGTAAATAATTGAAAAATAATATATGTTTAAAGCGACACTACATCTGTGAAAACGCAAATGTCTGCAGAATGTAATTTCCTATTATATGGTATAATGTTTTTCCAAATATTTGCCTCAAAAACTGAATATTTCAACAAATAAACAAACGTTGCATACGCGGTTTGTTGACATAACAAAATAATGTAAATATGATCGACATTCATGCGTAATACAATGTGTGTATCCAAAATAACATGATTTATTTTTTCAGATTTACCGTTATAGCTCGTATTTATTTGTAGACTAATATTAGTTAAACTATCCCTAAACAAAAGTATCATGCATTTAGTATTGATTCCAATGACAAAGATACGTCAATTCAGGAGCGTGGATGACCGTTATATGAAATCCGACGTTCACTTTGAAGTTTGTAGACCACAAAAACACTGTTTATTGATTCAATGTTAATGTTCGAATGTATTGAGCATTTGTGGTAGCCATGCATTTATACGTGAAAAAAATGCATTTTATTTGCTTTTTGTGATGTAATGTCGCTTTAAACTAAAGACTACTGGCCTACTTACAGACTGCTGGGTGTGGTCAATCTAGAACCATCTGTTATGCACATACTTGAAATATACTACACTGAGATATTCTAAGGAGTGGATCTTGCCATGTTATATTTCCACTTTCAATAATACATTATTCAAATTGTTTAAGTAAAACTTTGAAGAGCTGTCCCTGATTAACTTGTTTTTGTGAAATGACTGTTTGAAAATTATTTTCTTCGGCATCTACATGGAATCTTGGATATTTATTTACAAAATCACACTAACCTTGGAATTAGTGGTTTACTAATGTTTAACTCTCGGGACAATGTCTGATTGAGATACTTTAATTTCCTTTTGAAGATTAAAAAAGCGGACATTTATAGACTTTAAACTAATACTAAGTGAGATATATTAGTCAGATGCGACGTTGTCGACATCATTTGTGCAGTGTTTACGGCTTTGTTGCTTAGAAATATCTGGAAGTATAAGGTAGAGTTTGATTCTTTACTCTATATGTGTCTGTTTACATATGGCTTTTATATATACACATTTATGATTATCTGTTTATATATGTATATTACATACATTTACAAGTATCTGTTTACATATGTATATTACATACATTTACAAGTATCTGTTTACATATGTATATTACATACATTTACAAGTATCTGTTTACATATGTATATTACATACATTTACAAGTATCTGTTTACATATGTATATTACATACATTTACAAGTGTCTGTTTACATATGTATATTACATACATTTACAAGTATCTGTTTACATATGTATATTACATACATTTACAAGTATCTGTTTACATATGTATATTACATACATTTACAAGTATCTGTTTACATATGTATATTACATACATTTACAAGTATCTGTTTACATATGTATATTACATACATTTACAAGTATCTGTTTACATATGTATATTACATACATTTACAAGTATCTGTTTACATATGTATATTACATACATTTACAAGTATCTGTTTACATATGTATATTACATACATTTACAAGTATCTGTTTACATATGTATATTACATACATTTACAAGTATCTGTTTACATATGTATATTACATACATTTACAAGTATCTGTTTACATATGTATATTACATACATTTACAAGTATCTACTTACATATATAAGTATATCCAGCGGAAGGTCCTGAGTTCGAGCCTCGCTGGAGCCGTTTCGATTGTGCCCTTAGGCAAGGCATTTAAATTCCACGTTGCCTCTTCTCTCTCCCTCGTGGCGATGGATTCCATCAGGAATGAGGTCTCAAGAGTGATTAATATAAGTTGTAAGAACTTGCTTTGCAATCGAGCTAAAATAAATTTGTATAAACTAAAAATTACATATATATGTTACATACATTTTACAAGTATCTACTTACATATATATGTTACATACATTTACAAGTATCTACTTACATATATATGTTACATACATTTACAAGTATCTACTTACATATATATGTTACATACATTTACAAGTATCTACTTACATATATATGTTACATACATTTACAAGTATCTACTTACATATATATGTTACATACATTTACAAGTATCTACTTACATATATATGTTACATACATTTACAAGTATCTACTTACATATATATGTTACATACATTTACAAGTATCTACTTACATATATATGTTACATACATTTACCAGTATCTACTTACATATATATGTTACATACATTTACAATTATCTACTTACATATATATGTTACATACATTTACAAGTATCTACTTACATATATATGTTACATACATTTACAATTATCTACTTACATATATAGATTACATACATTTACCAGTATCTACTTACATATATATGTTACATACATTTACCAGTATCTGCTTACATATATATGTTACATACATTTACAAGTATCTACTTACATATATATGTTACATACATTTACAAGTATCTACTTACATATATAGATTACATACATTTACCAGTATCTACTTACATATATATGTTACATACATTTACAAGTATCTACTTACATATATATGTTACATACATTTACAAGTATCTACTTACATATATATGTTACATACATTTACAAGTATCTACTTACATATATATGTTACATACATTTACAAGTATCTACTTACATATATATGTTACATACATTTACCAGTATCTACTTACATATATATGTTACATACATTTACAAGTATCTACTTACATATATATGTTACATACATTTACAAGTATCTACTTACATATATATGTTACATACATTTACAAGTATCTACTTACATATATATGTTACATACATTTACCAGTATCTACTTACATATATATGTTACATACATTTACAAGTATCTACTTACATATATATGTTACATACATTTACCAGTATCTGCTTACATATATATATTACATACATTTACAAGTATCTACATACAATATATATGTTACATACATTTACAAGTATCTACTTACATATATATGTTACATACATTTACAAGTATCTACTTACATATATAGATTACATACATTTACCAGTATCTACTTACATATATATGTTACATACATTTACAAGTATCTACTTACATATATATGTTACATACATTTACAAGTATCTACTTACATATATATGTTACATACATTTACAAGTATCTACTTACATATATATGTTACATACATTTACAAGTATCTACTTACATATATATTACATACATTTACAAGTATCTACTTACATATATATGTTACATACATTTACAAGTATCTACTTACATATATATGTTACATACATTTACAAGTATCTACTTACATATATATGTTACATACATTTACCAGTATCTACTTACATATATATGTTACATACATTTACAAGTATCTACTTACATATATATGTTACATACATTTACAAGTATCTACTTACATATATATGTTACATACATTTACAATTATCTACTTACATATATATGTTACATACATTTACAAGTATCTACTTACATATATATGTTACATACATTTATAATTATCTACTTACATATATATGTTACATACATTTACAAGTATCTGTTTACATATGTATATTACATACATTTACAAGTATCTGTTTACATATGTATATTACATACATTTACAAGTATCTACTTACATATATAAGTATATCCAGCGGAAGGTCCTGAGTTCGAGCCTCGCTGGAGCCGTTTCGATTGTGCCCTTAGGCAAGGCATTTAAATTCCACGTTGCCTCTTCTCTCTCCCTCGTGGCGATGGATTCCATCAGGAATGAGGTCTCAAGAGTGATTAATATAAGTTGTAAGAACTTGCTTTGCAATCGAGCTAAAATAAATTTGTATAAACTAAAAATTACATATATATGTTACATACATTTTACAAGTATCTACTTACATATATATGTTACATACATTTACAAGTATCTACTTACATATATATGTTACATACATTTACAAGTATCTACTTACATATATATGTTACATACATTTACAAGTATCTACTTACATATATATGTTACATACATTTACAAGTATCTACTTACATATATATGTTACATACATTTACAAGTATCTACTTACATATATATGTTACATACATTTACCAGTATCTACTTACATATATATGTTACATACATTTACCAGTATCTACTTACATATATATGTTACATACATTTACAAGTATCTACTTACATATATATGTTACATACATTTACCAGTATCTACTTACATATATATGTTACATACATTTACAAGTATCTACTTACATATATATGTTACATACATTTACAAGTATCTACTTACATATATATGTTACATACATTTACAAGTATCTACTTACATATATATGTTACATACATTTACCAGTATCTGCTTACATATATATGTTACATACATTTACAAGTATCTACTTACATATATATGTTACATACATTTACAAGTATCTACTTACATATATAGATTACATACATTTACCAGTATCTACTTACATATATATGTTACATACATTTACAAGTATCTACTTACATATATATGTTACATACATTTACAAGTATCTACTTACATATATATGTTACATACATTTACAAGTATCTACTTACATATATATGTTACATACATTTACAAGTATCTACTTACATATATATGTTACATACATTTACAATTATATACTTACATATATATTACATACATTTACAAACATCTACTTACATATATATATTACATACATTTACAAGTATCTACTAACATATATGTTACATACATTTACAAGTATCTACTTACATATATATGTTACATACATTTACAAGTATCTACTTACATATATATGTTACATACATTTACCAGTATCTACTTACATATATATGTTACATACATTTACAAGTATCTACTTACATATATATGTTACATACATTTA